>OY992501.1:3602500-4057816 GCA_963921215.1 Scoparia ambigualis
AGATTTGTATTCCGTTGAACAAATATCTGTAGCTAGTCTTTTATTAATGAGGTCTTGTGTACCTTTCGTCAGTTTCCCTTCTTTCCTTTTTTCTTGCTTTATTTTACTGCTAGCAAGTTTTATTCCGGATAAGATTATCTTGTATCGGGCATCGGCACTTTTAGGAATATCATCTACTGTTAGGTTCTTAAAATAGTTTGAAAGTTCCAAGTTGAAAGTTTCGAAATTATTTGATAGGCAATTGTAATCCAGTCGTTTAATCCGATCTTTAAATATTATTTTTCTATGTAGTTTGAAATGAAATTTTATCCTAGCTCTTACAGGTCTATGATCAGAACTGAATTTAATTTGGTTTATTGCTGTTAAATCTTTAATGACATTGAGATCCGAGGAAAGCATAAAATCTATCTCGTTTCTATATCTATTTGCAGGTGAAGTCCATGTCCAACGGCGGTGAGGCTTTTTGTAAAAGAAACTATTAGCTACTCTAAGTTTTGACCAAAAGCAAAAGATAACAGACGAGTTCCGCGGTCATTTCGTACTCCTAGTCCGTGAGGTCCTACCACTTGAAAGCTATCGGTTACTTGTCTAGTTCCGATTTTCGCATTGAAATCTCCGAGTACGAACGTCCACGTCCCCCGCTGCTCGTCACAGGCTTTATTTAAAAGGTCGTAAAAATCCTCTACGTCATCGTCACTATGATTGGTTGTTGGAGCATAAGCTTGGATAAGAGTAACGAACTTTTTTGGTGTCAACCGCAACTTAACTGCTGCGACTCTTTCCGAATAGCCAACAAATTCTATGATATTGTTCTTCCACTTTCTCGACACCAGAAACCCCACTCCATGCAGACCATCGGTTTCACCAAAATGATAGAATACATTACCGTTCCTCTCTTCAGTCTGTTCGCCATTTCTTCTCACCTCCGACATGCCCACCACATCCCAGTTGATGTCATTTAGTGCGTTTTCAAGTTCAACAAGCCGGTCGTCGGATAGTAACGTGCGAACGTTGTAAGTCAAAATGTTGAGTTTGTCAGTATCCGTTATTACTTTTGCCTGGGTCGTTTGACGGATGATCGATCTCGCTCGGAGATTTTTCGCACCCCTGGCGCCAGGACTGCCCTGGCTACCGTCATTGCTCGGAAAGTCTCTGGCACCGCCGAGCACTTGGGGCCTTTGATTTAGTTGTGTAGTCATTTCTGTTTGGGGGGATTTGGACCTTGACCCACCACGCTGGTCCAATGCGGGTTGGTGGGTTCAGATGGTGCCAGAGCCTCGTTCGCTGTTTGGCAGGATGTACCGCGTGCAGGTGAGGTTGACTTGGACTTCAAAGATGTTATGAAGTCCCTTACATTTATTTTATTTATTTTTAAGGACAATCAATAAATCTTACACTAGTATCCATAATAATATTCTTAAGAACTAGTGCAGATTCACTTACAGGCATTATTATAAAATCTTTATTCCTCATGAAGTGACAATTATTCTGGTATAAATAGGAGATATTTACAGTTAACTTAAAGATGTTCGAAGTTTTTTGGTTTAAAATAAGATTTTTTTTCTATATAAAATCAATGATATACATATAAAAATTCCGAGGCCGCAACATTCAATTTTTTTATTTCATTCGTTTAGAACAGTATTTCAATGTAGGAGCTCAAAAAAGTGCCTTCAAGCATTTTATGAAATCTTTCTCTGCAATTTTGGGTTTAATTAAAAAGTTAAACAATTTACAAAAAGCCAGGCCGCTACGAGCTATTCTACACTATTCAATAAGTCAAAATTGTTTTTTTTTTTTGTTTCTGAGATCAAGAACGCCAAAATTGGCCATTTCACGCAAAAATTACAGTCGAGAGTAGGCTTGCAAACTCAAAAAAGGCATTTCCGGGATTACCCAGCTCGACATCCGGGACTTGGGTATATTACGCGGGACACAATATACCACATATAAAATGGATAGTAAAAATACATTTTATGTATTTTTTTTATCATTTAATAAAAAAAATCAGTACAAATGAGAAAGGCCAACATCTTCGCTGTGCTTTTTGCGTAAAATGGCCAAATTTGTCGTTCTTGATGATGATCGTCAAAATTAGTAACGTATTTTCAGAAAAAAAAAATATCTTATTCTAAACAATAAAAAACCGAAAATCGCTTTAAGTTAACTGTGAACTTCCTACCTACGATAATATTATTGAGCAAAATTTATACCAGAACAAATTGTTAGGTAGGTACTTCATGAGGAATAAAGATTTTATTATTCTATTTTGATAAAAAACGATAAATACAACTGCAAAATTACTACAAAATGCGATGCGCCGGCCGTCCGAACTCAGCTTATTCTCGCAGAGTGGAGATTTGTAATATTAAGCATTAATTTATTATCCTATTTCGATAAAAACGATAAAGACAACTGCAAAATTACTACTAAATGCGAAAATGGGCATTTTTAAACAAAAATCACAGTCGAGATAACCCGAGGGTAGTTGGTACCTACGAGATAGATACTTATATTATCACTGATTTCCGGGACAAATAGCGTCCCGCAAGGGGTCACGGCGGGACGGCCCAAAATTTACCCAGAAGCGGGACGTAAAATCCGGGACGGTTGGCAAGCCTAGTCGAGAGCCTCTTAATATTTTTTCAATAATTTAACAATTAAATCAATAATAATTGATGTTTTGTTTGAGTGTCGTTATTATAAGTTCTTGTAAATAGTATTAGTAAATAGTTGTTTTTTTAGGAACACACACGACCTTTTGGGTTGAAAATAGTTATTAGTAATTTTATATGACTAAAACTAGTGCCAAGTCTTGTTGGTGGGTGGAGACAGTGATTATTCTATGAATACACGGTATTTTTTTAAATATATTTTGAATTATCATTTAGGATCAATATCGATTAGAGAAATTTAACAGTTTTGAGTAAGTTTACCTGCTGCGTGTTTACACAGTAACTATTACAAATTGCATTGTTTAATACAAAGTCAACAAAAAATTTAGTATAACAAACGCGAGAACTTACCTTGAACTCCGCCACAGTAGGGTAGAAGACGGGTGCATCGACCACGTCGGCTTGGTTCCGTGACTTTGGCCGCGGGGCGCTCTGCTGGGCGCTCTGCTGGGCGCTCTGCTGGGCGCTCTGCTGGGCGCTCTGCTGGGCGCTCTGCTCGGCCTTCTGCTCGGCCCTCTTCCTCGTCGTGGGCCTTTCGGGCGGCTGCCTCGCCGCGCTCGAATCACTCACTTTGTTACCCTTGTTCCGCTCGCTCGCCCTGTTCCGCTCCCTCACCCTGCTAGACTCGCTCGCCACCCGTGACGTACTCGGCGTGTTCAATTCGCTTGCCCCTGTCGTATTGCTTGTCTCGCTTGTCCTTATCGTATGTCTTGTCTCGCTTTCACTCATCGTATTGCTCGCCTCACTTGCCATCGTAGTATTGCTCGCCTCACTTGCCATAGTAGTATTGCTCGCCTCACTTGCCATCTTACTAGTGCTCGTTTCGCTCGCCACCCTAGTAGTCCTCGCCTCGCTCGCGACCGTAATAGTGCTTGCTCCGCTCGCCACAGTAGCAGTGCTCGCCACCACAGTAGTGGTCACCTCGGTCACCGTGATAGTACTGGTCACCTTGGTCGCATTGATCGCGTTGCCCGCCGCGGCCCTGGCCCGCATTAAATCACCCCACCCGCACTTACAGGCCGCCACAGCAGCAGCAAACGACGGCCACTCCGGCCGCTCCCCTTCATCTTCAGACTCGTCCGAAATCTCCAATATATCAGTAACCGGCCTTCGACCATTATCACCATTAATTTCTTTCAATAGCTCATTTCTCATCGAAGCATATTCTTTCTCAACGAGACTTCTCTTTATGAGGCGCGCACTCACTAACTTATCTTTTTTTTTTACTTCAATCATATGACCGCTCCCGGGAAGGTCTAGGAGTTTCGACTGGGCGCTGTTTGTATTTTTGGAGGATGGAGGACATACGCAACCTCTGTAATAGTCGGGTTCCAATGGCAGGCTGTTGGGCGCAGGAGTCGGCACGTCGGGCGTGCGTGTAGGTGTCTGGGTATCGCCTGCAGGTTTCCGAGCGTTAGCCGCTTGCGACTGAGCGTTGTCCACAGGCGGCTGTGTGTCGCCCGCACGTGTCTGAGTGTGGACGACCGATGTCGGAGTGTCTCCCGGCGGTGACTGAGTTTCTACCGCATGTGAATGAGTGTCGGCCGCCCGTGCCTGAGTGTCGACTGCTGTTGCCTGGGTCCATACCGTTTGAGATTGTATTTCTGCTACTGTAGGCGATCGAGTGTCGAGCTCATCCTTGGGTATTGAGCAAGAGTCACCTAGCGGGTTTTCGCCGTAACCAAACGAGTAGTTATCGTCGGGTCCAGGAAAGGGAATAGGGATGAAGGCAGAATAGCTTCTGTTGTTACGATGACTCAAATGGTCTAGGTTCGGTGTCGGGATTCTTACCATACCAGATGTGGTAGCAGACAGGAGTTCGTGAGTGTGTGTCCGAGCATCTGGCCGCGTCGTGAACTTGGAGACCTTTCTTTTAAAGTGGCATCTCGGAGCCGAATCGGACGATGACTCGTCCAACCGTAAATGAATTGATTCGTCGTCAGAATTCTTAAAATCGTACACATCGTAGATTTTGGAGTTTTTATCCAATAGTGTGCTCGGATTGCTATTATCTCTGCCACCCAACGGGGCGGCCGGGGCGAGCGGGGCGTGCGGTGTGGGCGGGGCGTGCGGGGAGCCCCGGGTGACGGGGCGCGCGGCGGCCTTGCGCGTGGCGGCCCTGCGCGCGGGGAAAAGCGGAGCTCTAAAACGGTTAGCATCTGGCGAGTCACCGGACGTATTGCGAGGCAAATCACAGGACACGTTGCTCGGCGAGTCATGGGACGCGTTGCGAGGAGAGACTAGGGATGCGTTGCGAGGAACGCCAAGGGTCGCGTTTCGGGGCGAGTCACGGGACGCGCCGCGGGGCGAGACACAGAACTCGTCGCGGGTAGATTCGCGGGACGAGACGTGGGACGAGACGCGGGTCGAGTCGCGGGTCGAGTCGCGGGTCGAGTCGCGGGGCGTGTCGAGGGGCGCGTCGCAGGACGCGTCGCTGATGTTTCCTTGGCGCACGGTGTCCAGCCAGCCCAGCACCGAGGAGTGTGCCTTGGCGTAGCTCGTTGAGCCCGGCGGCCGGTTGCGTCTTCTGAGCGACACTTTCGATGTGCTGGGAGCGTTGATCGACGGGTCTATTCTATCAGACACATCGGTCTTTGAGGTGCTAGCGCCATCACCACTTCGCTTTCTCTTCGGCTTAATTTTGCTGTTCCGCGCCTCATCTACCTTTTCTTTTCGGCCCGGTCGTCGTGGCTTCTTAAATTGGTAAGCCCCGCGCAGCGGAAGGATGTCTGATGATGTGTCGTCAGCGTCCGTGCTGGGCTCTGAAGTCTTCTTCCTCCTATCAGTAATTTTATCTAGAAAAAGGCATATAGTTATTGTACATAACACTTAACAAGTGATTTTACTAAAACAGACCACACACTCTCACCTCTTGTTTGTAAACTGGTCTTCGAAGCTGGCATGCGTCGTGTTGGTTTCTTTTGTTTATTTCGACCTAAAAAATATAACAATCATTAAACGTTCCATGTACACATAAAACTGGCACATTTTTTAAATATTTACTTTTCTTGTCTGTAGTCATATCTAGCTCGCGATTATAAAACTGCTATAGTCTGACCGCTACCGCTGTACCGCGCCTTGGGTATGCGAGCGGCGAGGCGGGGGGGGCGAAACAGTTGCTCCATTTTGTCATTCTGCCGTCATCGCTCACGGCGGCAACTTGTGTGTCACACGCACATGAGATAAAATATCTAAAAATGGGTTGTGCATTATCTCGAGATAATCAAGACTGTCATTTTTAAAGTGGCCGAATATTTTAAGAAAAGAAAAGCAAACAAAGAAAGTTTATATTATATATTTCCAAGAATTAAAGATTAATTTCATTTTTATTGGTTCTTTAATAATTGTACTTATCTAAAAATCATACTGGACAAAAACGGATTGGATGTAATTATACTCGTAAATATAAAGCTTCAATAAACTGTGCTTCGATATCGTAAGATCTGTCTGACACTACGAATCTCATGTGAGTTCATGCTCTTTACTTCCCACTCCCCCCACCACCCGCGCATACCTAAGGCGCGGTACAGCGGTTGCGGTCAGGCTATACCTATTTAGGAAACATGAACTACAAATGAACCTCTAATCTGGCAAAAAATAATGGCAACTGTACTGTATGGAGTTTATGTCATTCTTTGAGGAAGATCGACTAATTCTACCAATAATATTATATATATAAATAACTAAATAAAATAAAATATTACATTTTTATCCTACTTTATTTTAAGAATACGCAAGACAAGACACACATAAATGGTTGGACGATATCAAACAGTGACAGGGACTTGGCTGACGTCAGTTAAAAGCAACTTCATGGGACCCCAAGAAATATTATCAACTGACCTCCAAACTTCATTATGAAAATAGCACCCAATGATGATGACCATAACAAAAAATAAACAAAAATAAAAAATAGAGGCTGTTGAAATTTGGCACGCTTTCCAAAATTCGACGTGCGAGAAACTTAATGAGCCGTTATAGTGTTTAAATACTGACAAAGAAAATCATTTTCCTTCAAAATAGCATCAATTTCGGTCTTGCAGGCGTTCACATCTATATACAATTTCTCCAAATATTAATTTACATAAAGTTGATCAATTCCGTACTCCGTAATTCCGCACTAAGCTCGCTCCAAAATATATTTGTCCTTTACAAAAATATTTAACAAAAAAAGGGAAAATATGAGACAGCTCACCGTTCCGTTTGCTATGGCCGAGTTGGCTATTCACGTTGGCATCACTGGCGTCCGCGGCCCGCGCGAAATATTTCAAGGGCTTGTCATCTTCCAAGTCGTCGCTATCCCCCACCGACGCGGCGGGTACCTTGCGCTTCCGCAACGCGCTTCTAGCAGGGATTGGCGTTTTTTGTCGCAGCGGCAGCTGTCGTCTTTTCTTTCTGTGCGCTACGGGCTTGAAAGCTTTAAAGTTTCCTCTGAGCCGGGATCGTAGCTGCATGTTGATTCGGCTGTTGGAGGCGGCGGTCCTGTTGCGGATATGGTTGCTGCTGTTGTTAATGTGGTTGCTGCTGCTGTTGTTATTGTTATTGATGTTGTTGCTGCTGCTGTTGTTGTTTCTGATGCTGTTGAGTTTGCTTTCAACCGTACCGCGTTCTAACCTCACCACGGCGGAGCTTTTCAGTTGCGTGTGCAAATCTGATAACAACACAATGTTTATCTATAACATTTTACAAAATAATTTTAAATTTTCAAACATTAAATAATAATTTATTTATTATTCTTTTTTGCAAAATTACAGAAAAAGGCAGACTTGGTATCCAGAGACAAACAAACTTGCAAAAGAGACACGACTAAAAACTGTATTATCTAAAAACAAATACATATATATTATTAAGATATAGTAGAGACATAAATAAGTTCAAGTAAAATAGGTATCACAAATATACAGCGTGTTTTTGTAAGGTGTCAAGCCGATGTGTGGTGATAGGGAACTACCATACCTATCTATCTATTGAACCCCCATGTATGTTCTACGATTCTTTGTAGTTTTCGAGTTATAATTTTATTAGTTTTTTTATGATTCACCGACGAGACGCCTCTAAAAAGTTATATATTTTTGTGGGTCGACCTTTCTTAGATGTTTTTGTTTAATACAATGCCTATTGATTGCACATTTATGAGTTAAAAAATCTCCTTCCTAACTTTAACCTAAGATACTAAAATTTAGATCCTAACTAAAAAAATTCAAAATTCAAAAATTCAAAATTCAAAAATTCTTTATTCAATAAACTTAAAATAAGCATTTCGAATCGTCTAAATTTATTTGGATGGATGGGCACCCCACCCATTCAGGAAGTCTTTTAGCTGTGGAGCAGAACGGGCCCAAGAAACTCCACAGATTTATAATAATATAGAAGTAACGACATTTACAAAACAATACATGCTCGTACATGCACTATGTCCATACATATTTGTCATTTTCATAATCTTCCACTTTATAATAACCTTTACTCATGAGGCAAGCTTATTTTTCCTACGAGTGTTAAAGTTATGAAGATCACATTTTTTTACTAATGGCTTTTCATACTTCTTGACATACATAAGGTTTTCAAAAATAAATTGTGACGCAATAATATAAAAATATATCGATTATTTTAAACACTTCTTTGAGTGTGTCTCTAGACTTGAGGTTGTATATGGCGCGGACTGCCCTTTTCTGTCGAATAAATACATCGTCAATATTAGCAGCGGAGCCCCACAACAGTAAGCTATAAGACATCACACTATGGAAGTAACTAAAATAAACTACTCTTGCCGTCTCAACATCAGTTAGAAGCCTTATTTTCCTAACTGCGTATGCAGCTGAACTCAGTCTTCCTGACAAGGTATCAATATATGGGTCCCATTGTAAGCGTGAATCCAGTTTAATGCCTAGAAACACAGTAGAATCTACTAATTCAACTACATTATCGTTCATCTTAATTTGTGTGCTGACCTGTCTTACATTAGGTAAAGAAAATTTAACACACTTTGTTTTAGCTGAAGTCAGTAATAAATTATTAATAGTGAACCAATGTAATACCTTTGAAAGTGCACTATTTACATCGTCAACATTTTAAAGGCCTCTTTTAACATTAAAAATAAGAGACGTGTCATCTGCAAATAGCACAGTCTCACGCAAGTTTCTAGCAAAGTAGGACAGGTCATTTATGTAAATAATAAAAAGGTCCCAATATTGACCCTTGGGGCACGCCTATAGTTATGGCTGCTCCTAAGACACAGCACCATTAATAACAACTTTTTGAGTTCTATTCGACAAGTATTCGTCTTTTACTTTTAACCAATGACCAAAACAACTTTGGATTCTGAGTGAGACCCTCTTCGAGTTTCCTCATGTGATAATTATAACAGAGAGTAACCAATCTATTGCATCGTTTGCTGAGAGAACATCTAGTTCGATACCATTCCTTGGGTTACGATATTTAAAAGCGCAATCTTATCTTATTTTTTTCTCTAAGAGCTCTTATCGCATTTTGATTAAACCATGGTGGATACTTCTTTTTTGAGGTGTAGCTAGAGGAATGTGTTTTTTTATCACATCGTTAATTACTGAATAAAATTTAGAAACCATCTCATCGACAGTATTCTTGTTACTTAATAATATATTCCAATCTTGCTTTTTCAAACAACTTGCATTTTTTTTTTTATGCTCTAAGGCACGCGTAGCTCCTCTAAAGGCCTCTACAATCCCCAGGCTGGAGTTATGCGCCGCCGTGGTAGGCTCACAACTAAGCTCATCCGTCTCGCAAACTCTTCGGTGTACCATTAATCGACATGTATACTGGACAGACTCGAGTGTCGTTTTGGGCTGGTTGAAAACACCTAATCGGACTAAAACTTTTGTAGCTAATCGAGTAGCAGCAATAGGCTAACTAACAGACTACTCGTCTTGGCGTCACGTCCCTACATCAGAAAACCCAGCAGACCTACTCTCTCGAGGCTTAGATCCGCAAAACGTTAGAGATTGTTCTATGTGGTGGCATGGGCCCACCTACTTGCTGCAGCAAGAGTCTTCGTGGCCTTCATATATTGCTCCTATTGTTGATTTGCCAGAAATTAAAGCAATGCCTGCTTTGGTGGCGGAAGTGTCATCTTCAACACCAGTAGTAGACTTCAAAAAGTTTTCTAAACTTGTTACTCTTCAAAGGGTCTATGCTAGTCTTTAGGTTTTGTCATAACTGTTTAAATCCCCATAATAAACTCGTAGATGAACTTCAAGTAAACGAACTTAATAAAGCTCTTCGAGCTCTTTTAGTTATATCCCAAAAAGAATCGTTTTCTAATGAAATTTGCAAGTTAAAAAACAAAATACCTCTGCAAGCTAAATCAACTCTCACTTCTTTGACCCCGTTTCTCGACGAGCAAGGATTATTGCGGGTCGGGGGTCGCATAGGTACTTCTACATATCAGTACGACAAGACGCACCACATAATTTTAAAGACTGACCATCTTCTCACTAAGCTCATCTTTCAAGAGGAACACAACCGCCTTTTACACGCAGGACCTCAACAAATGCTAGCTTCAATTAGAGAACGCTACTGGCCTATTGGTGGGCGCAATATTGCCAGAAATGTAGCTCGCTCTTGCCTTATCTGTCGTCGCGTTAAGGGTCAAACTATGACAAATATTATGGGAAAGCGTAGAGCCAGATTTTCCTTTCCTAACTGTTGCTACTGACTTTGCTGGGCCATTTTTAATTACTGATCGCAAAAGGCGTGGATGTAAGATTACTAAATGTTATCTGTGTATTTTTATCTGTTTTCGTTATCGTTGCATTCACCTAGAGGCCGTCAGCGAGTTAAGCAAATTGCATTTATTTTAACGCTCAATAGAGTTATCTCACGTCGAGGCTTACCTAACACAATTTATTGTGACAATGGCACAAACTTTGTCGCTGCAGCAAAAGAAATAGGTAATTTCCTAAAGTCAAGCCAAAATTCTATTTGTGAGTTTGCAGCCCGTCGAGAAATACAATTCAAATTCTCGCCTGCATACGCTCCTCATTTTAACGGTCTAGCTGAAGCCGGAGTTAAATCAGCCAAACACCATATTAATAGGATTTTAGGGAACAGTCATTTAACCTTTGAGGAGTTATCTTCCTTGTTCGCACAAGTCGAAGCTATCCTAAACAGCCGCCCTTTATGCCCTCTCAGCCCATCACCCGATGATTTCCAACCGCTCACCCCCGCTCACTTTCTGATTGGTAGACAACTCACAGCGCTGCCATCACCGTGCATCGTGGACTCCAAACTGAATCGTCTCGACCAGTTCCAGCGTCTCGAGCAAGCAAAGAAACACTTCTGGCAAAGATGGTCTACAGAATACGTCGCAGAATTACAGCAGAGAGCAAAATGGCGAACGAGGTGCAAAGACGTCAAACTTGACGATATGGTTTTAATAAAAGAGGCCAATGCTCCTCCCCTCTGTTGGCGTCTTGGAAGAGTCGCTAAACTCTTCCCAGGATCTGATGGGATACCACGGGTGGCTGATGTAAAGACTGCATACGGCACAGTACGTCGAGCACTCAACCGCCTATGTATATTGCCTATAGGTGAAAACTGAAACAAGACTTGAAAGCTACAGAAGAGCTTTCAACGGCCGGGAGGATGTTCGAGCTGACCAATCCGCGAACCTAAGACCACCAGTCGATCACAGGCCACAACCATCACGTGACATGTGTGCCAGCAAATAACAATCAGCTGTCACCCCTACTTTATTTAAATTTTGTATAAGCCGTATTTTTGTAATTGTAAAGCAGTAAAATAAATCCTTTGTAAAGCACACACTTCTTTCAATACCAAACAACGTTTTTTTTCGTGTGGTAGTAAAGTAACCATTTCCAGGTGTTTGATCTCACCCTGCCACTCAAAGCGTTTCGTTCAGTCTCTTAATTGTTAATGTAAAATACATTAATGAATTTGATGTAGGTATATAAAACTATATTCTAGTTTTCCTTTTTAAGAATTTTGTTATCATTAACGAATTAAATTCAAGAAAAAATGAAGAACTTTATTCTATATATGTATTCTAGCAAATAAACAATTAATTATGATTATGAATTATGAATTTTTAACACAATAATTCATCATTATGAATTTGATTGCACAGCTATACTTATAAGGGTAAAACGGGAAACGTATTTTTGACTTTGTCAGTTGTTCTGTCTGTTCTGTCACTTTCTGTCACTGGTAGTTCGATTCCTTATTTTTAGTTTAATGAAACTCGTACATAGTCTTGATTATTGGCTTCTTTAATAATAAATTATGTGTCGTGGATAATTAATTGAAACAAAATTGGTATAAAACATGTTTAGCTATTTTTGTATGTTGCCGAAAAACTTAAAAAAACAATGTCCGACCACAAATTTAAAATTGTTATTCTTATACTTTCTCTCACATAGCTCTATCTTTTAATAAAAAGTCTGAATTTAAACCAATAAACAGTTATATAACAGATTACATTTTGCTACCAAGATCCTTTTTATACATTGTCAGGTTTTCAAATGTATGGGCCGTGGGCATTGTCATTTCTGTAATGTGTCATTAAAAAATAAAAAATAAAATAGTTTATTTCGTTAACCTTTGTCTTACAGCGTGTGATGACCGCATTTTGGAAATGAAATATTTAAAAACTATCGGTTGACATGCCACGCGAATATTTTCCGATCAATTATTTAAGAAAACTTTATATTAGATTCAGACAGTACCACACGTTAACAATAAATAATAAAAGAAAAATAATTTAAAGAAAAATCTTTAGGGTTAGCCATTTATAAATTAATTTATCTTTAGTATGTGTCAAATTACACTAAAACTTATTTTATACCCTTTGAAATATGTTTTATTATGTACTTACCTTATTTTATTTTTCCACCCAAATTTTTTTTAACCTGCAGCAGGTGTCAGCCCTATCAGAATTGGTATAAATTTTGCTCGTTGTTAGAAAGCTGAGACTCTGTAAGGATATTTACTCATGTGCTAGAACCTCCCAGGAAACTTGTGGTTTAATTGAATTGGGTGGTTCTGCTCTCCCCAAGGATCATTATATGCATAATAGCGGCCTGCCCGCACCTTCGTTCGCGCTAACTTAGAGACACTGTCATAGCTCAGCCATTTTGAACTAAATATATACAAATTATAAACAAAAACTATTCTCAGTTAACGGTCCTTCTATTACTGAAACCCGCATAAAAATCCATTGCGTGGTTTAGAAGAATAAAGCGGAGCCACAGGCACAGGAAACCGGCGACTTTACTTTATAACATGTAAGTAATCATTACATATTTTAAAGTAAAGTCACCGTTTTCTTCTGTTCTGCACCGCACTATTCTTCTAAACCACGCAATGGATTTTTATGCGGTTTTCAGTAAAGGATATTTATTTATTTATTTATTTAAGCACACAAACAGGTTACAGTCATACAATAAAAACAACATAAGTAGGGACTATGTATGGGGAACTAGACCATAACCCTTAAAAGTGTACATAGCATGCATAGAGAGTAATACATCACAACTTACGAGGGGCGTTCAAAATATTCTCGGTATTGATACGTTACAACCTCTTTTATATATATATTTGTTACTGGCCGCTAAGATTCATCCATTGACATTAAAAAAAAGTAAAATTGGAACCGAGATGTTCTTTTGTTTTTCTGCAATTGCCGAACAAACATGAACACCATGAGCGAATTAACAATTTTAACGAAATTAGAGCACCGATCCGTCATAAAATTCTTGACAAAACAGGGTAAAAATCAAAAAACCATAAAAGAGGAAATGGATTGTGTTTACCGTGAGTCTGCTCCTTCTTTATCTACTATTCAAAAATGGTCAAGCGAATTTAAGCGTGGAAGGGAGAGTATTGAAGATGACCCTAGACCTGGCCGGCCTGTAGTGGCTACCTCACAAGAAAATATTGATAAAGTGGAAAAACTTATATTGGAAGACGGCCGAGTGAAGGTAAAATCTATAGCTCAAGTAACCAATCTCTCTATTGGTACCGTACATGACATTATACATGACCATCTTAATATGTCAAAAGTAAGTGCAAGATGGGTTCCGCGAATGCTGACGCTTCTTCAAAAGGATATGCGTGTGGCTTGCTGTTCAGATTTTATCGACCTGTGTGGTGAAAATCCCGATGAGGTGCTGCAAAAAATAGTTACTGGAGATGAAACCTGGGTTCATCATTATGACCCAGAGAGCAAACAGGAGTCCATGCAGTGGCACATTAAGGGTTCAGCTCATCCCAAGAAGTTCAAGGTAATCCCGTCAGCTGGCAAGGTCATGGCCACATTATTTTGGGATTGTGAAGGAGTTTTGCTTATCGATTATAAAGAAAAAGGTGTAAATATCACAGGGCAGTACTACGCTAACGTTATACGTCAATTAAGAGATGCGATCAAAGAAAAGAGGCGAGGAAAGTTAACCAAAGGTGTTCTGCTTCTGCATGACAACGCCCCTGTCCATACTGCTCATATTGCCAAGGCAGCTATTGTTGAATGTGGGTTTGAAACTGTTACTCATCCACCCTATAGTCCGGACTTAGCCCCAAGCGACTTCTTTTTGTTCCCCAATCTTAAAAAGGATCTGCGTGGAAATAAATTTTCTGACGATGAAGCGTTGAAGACGGCCGTGGAGGAGCATTTTTACACCAAAGATAAAAAATATTTTTATGAGGGATTAAAAAAAATAATTGATCGATCTTATAAGTGTATGAACATAGGGGGGGAGTATATTGAAAAATAAAAATATCAAACTTTTCGTACTTGTTTGTTTTTATCCACATACCGAGAATATTTTGAACGCCCCTCGTACCTACCTACACAATAATCAGTAGTTTAGTGTGTGGTAAGCAACACATAAATTAATTATTCTTTTTATAAATTAGGTATACAAAATTGAGTTACTTATGAAAATTAATATTGAATTACATTAGAAATTATTAATATAAAATAATATCAATTAATCATAACAGAAAAAAAATGTAATTACCAGTTTCAGATTAAATATGTATGTATAAAATATGTATAAAAAGTAGAAAAGTATCACAGAAATTACGGAACCCTAGGTGTAGTGAGGCTCAGTGCCCCGTCAATACTTCTCCGGAACGAGTAAAAACTATGCTGAAATATATCCAATTCAGGATTTTTAGATGATAATTCGTTATAATTACGGCGCATTCTGACTAACGAATTGTAAAACGATGTGTTGTTTTATACACTTCGAGTCTAAAAAGAGGGGCATGACGACATCTATAATTAACATTTAAAAATATTTGTGACAACAAACTAGGGCAATCAATTTTAGAGTGAAAGATCTTATAAAGAAGAAGTAGGTCACATCTATCGCGTCGAGACTTTAGCGTATCCACTTAAAACTTTACCAGACGCTCACCATAGCTACCGACACCACGCCCAAAACCACATCGATAGGATATTATTCTTAAGTTCTATATCATCGGAGTGAATCGCATATTGAGGAGACCACAACAATATTCCAGAATGCTCCTGACTAGGGCATTAAATAAATGAATCACACTTCTTGGATTTTTGAAGTCCTTTGAGGACCTTAACACGAAACCCAGCACCTTATTACAACGGTTGACAACGTACTCGTAGTGCGGACGAAATGTCAGCCCCTCATCAAACAATATACCTAAGTCTTTAACAACTGATTTACGCTCAAGGGCCAGACCGTTTAACCTATATGTGAAGTGAATTTTACGTTTTTTGTTATTTGTAAACGAGATGACAGAACACTTGCTCACATTAAGATGCATGTGGTTGTGAGAGCACCAATTCGCGACAGCCACCAAGTCCCTTTGTAAGCGTTCAGTCTGATATATCATATATTGGTGCAAACATTTTAAGATCATCGGCGTACAAAAGGGATGGGCTTGCTATGGATTCAATAAGGTCATCGATAAACAAAACAAAAAAGGGCGGTCAAAGGTGAGACCCCTGCGGAACGCCAGAAGTTACCTGAACGGGTGCAGATAAGAATCCTTTTATAGCTACGAGTTGACTTCTATTCTGAAGATACGAACTAATCCAACGAAGCAACTGGCCATGAATACCGTATGATTCCAGCTTCTGACAAAGCAAGTAATGATTGACTTTGTCAAAAGCTTTGCTGAAGTCAGTGTAAATTGCATCAGTTTGACCCCGCTTAACCGCAAACCCACCACAAAGATGATTTTTGTAAACCATAAGATTGGACACAGTAGACCTACCTCTGACAAATCCATGTTGGTTTTCTGATAGCATAGTCGATACCTGATAATAAATATGAGGATAAACTAGCACTTCAAACAGCTTAGCAATTGATGAGAGTATACTGACAGGTCTGTAGTTTTCACACTGTGATCTGTCGCCAGATTTGTGAATTGGCAATATGTAAGCTGTTTTCCAAGCTGAAGGAAATGATGCGAGACGAAGAGAATTATTAAATAATATAGAGAGTGGAATCAACAATTCCTTGCAACATTCTTTTAGAAACCTTGAAGGCAGCCCATCTGGTCCTGCACCCTTATTAAGATCTAACTTATTTATCGCGTCCTCAATATCTTCTGTCTGAATAACTATAGACGACAAAACATTACTCGTGCGCAAGACACAATGGTTGTGAGCAGGAGTATGGTTTTCAAAAACGGAGCTAAAGTATGAAGAAAACAAGTTACTTATTTCAAGACCATCCGAGGATGTTTAACCGTCATATGTCATGGTGCCCGGTATGTCTAGACTAGATTTCTTTTCCTTGACAAATCCCCAAAAAACTTTGATGTTACTCTGCAACCCTGATTCCACATTTGCTATGTATTTTTTGTAACAATCCTTTATGAGTTTTTTGCAACGCGTACGCAGCATTCAGTAAACATTATAGTCTCTCGGGTTATTGTATTTCTTGTGGTATGTACCTGTTCTTCTCCTTAAGACAACTAATCAAGGAATTGTTACCTGGTTTGTAATTAGGAGTATGATTTTTCACAATTCCCATCAGAATATCATAGAACACATCTACCTGCTTGTCTATACTATACCATCACATGAAAGCGACTTTGCCCAATCAATGTTCCTTAATTCTGATTTTATTTTGTCAAAGTTGCATTTATTGAAATTGAGTCGCCTAACAGAACTATGTTTTAAGTTACGGTCAACTGCAAATACCGGAATGTCAATAGCAAGCGGGGGATGATGTTTATCAGGTTGGCTTAGTGGGTCCGTGCTACACACCTTAAGGTCTTTTATACCCGACGTAAAGACTAAGTCCAAAATACGGTTGTTAGCATTAGTCACGGTATTATGTTGAGTCAAACCACATAAAGACGCAGTGTCTAACAGAAAACGAGACTTCTTATCAACGGCATCAGTAGTAAACGAAGTACATGAGCCAGAATTATTCGAACAGGTCCAAACAATTCTAGGAACATTAAAATCGCCCAATAGCAAGCATGCGTCCGTCCCTCTGTCGATAACAACGTTTTGACAGTTAGTGTAAAATTCACTAATGTCAGTGACCGGTAAATCAGGAGGTAAATAGCACAAGCAAATATGTAATGACGACAATTTGTACTCGCTCAGTCGGAGGGTGATCCAAATGTCTTCTACACTACTGTCCCCCACATAGGCAGTCAGACAACTTCTACATTTTTCTTAACAGCTATCAGAACGCCACCACCCTCTGTCTTACGAGAACCAATGCTTGTACACAATCTATCCCTGCGGAAAACATTATAACGAACATCACAGAGTTCACCATCAAGTACATTATCATTTAAGTTCGTTTCCGTTAAGCATATGACATCATAGTCACACGATAATACATTGAGATTAAGATCAGTAAGTTTCGATCTAATTCGATTCACATTCTGATAATAAACCAGTACCATTAATAAAATAAAATATTAGAACACAAAACAGGAAGTAATAATGTTTTAAGAATAATAATTATCAACAAAACACACACTGTTACAGGTTCTTTAGTGTGTCCAAGCTTTTGATATGTATAGCGTTGGTGTCCTCTGCCTTACGAACATAAACTCTACTCTGTAAGATTACAAATTTGCATGGGTGAGGTTGCTTTTATAAACACTCTGGCCGCAGCGTAGATTTGTTTGGTTTCTGCAGACAGGTGCTCGCAAACATAGATTCCCCGAGTCTCTCCAACGATACCAACATGAGACGAGTTCAGCTTAGCAGGGTTTTTTTTATTAAATCGATTAGCAGCCGACAGAACGATGTCGCGCTGACGGGGAGAAGAAAGAGTCACCAAAATATTCCGCGGTCTCTTGGAAGATGGATTCATTTTAGCTATACGACGACATGCGCGAATATCATTGTCAGGTATGGAAACATCCAAGGTGCTACACATGTTCTTAAAGATCGCCATTACGCTTTCGTTTTTGCTCTCTGGGACGGCCTGAACCTCTACGTTGAGGTCTCTTGAGTGCTTCTCCAAATTAGATAATCTATAGTTGATAGAAACTAAATCCTGTTGCACACGATTGGATGCCAACTCCAGTTTTTATCTTTATCTTCAATTCTGGATTTAAGATCATTCTGCTGTTCAACCAAGAAATCCGTAGTATTAGTAAAGTCATCCTTAAGTTTTTGAACTACAATATTTATCTCAGAAGCTATCATAGACTTAACATCCTCTCTCCATGCTGCTCGCAAATTAATCATTAAATTAGAAGTTGGGAGACAATTTTGTATCTAAAAGCTCACTGATGTTTTCAATAGTAATGCCAACAGATGGCAGTAATTTGCTAAAGGACGTATCAACTGTAGCATCATCACAAGACATGTCTAATGTATCACTTGGATTTGATTTCGACATACAATCAGGTGTGTTTTCAGTTAATCTACGACGAGTTACATTTTTAGATAGATAGATAGATTAGATAGAGCGTTAACTGAGGATGGTTTTTTATATTTTGTACATATATAGTTTTAAATGGCTGAACTATGACGGTCTTTCTAAGTTAGCGTGGACGAAGGCGCGGGCGGGCCGCTAGTGATTTATAAATCATTGTAAGAAGTTGGTTTAAATTCGCAAAAGATGTGGGTAAAAGTTAAAAAAAAACGAACCACTCGCTACGCTCGGCCAGCACGCGGGTTTATGGCACGGCAGGTCGCGCTTCACTGAAAATTAAAGAGTTAAAATAAAATGATTAAATGCAATTAGGTGCAGCCTTAGCACTAACAAATAAAATATTACTGTAAACCCTATAATATAATATGTATCTATTAAATACTGATAAAAATAATTTCTTTATTTTTATTCTATGGTTTTAGTCGGATATTGGCAATTGCCTATGCGGAATTACCAAGGAACTTATACTTAAACTAAGAATGTGCATGAGCTCATTCGTTTTTTACAATGTTCAAATCAACATCAACAGTTACTGTTGATGTTGATGACAGATTACTCACATTGAACGGATATCAGGTCCAGCAAACCGGTGGCTGACAATTTGGTGTAATACACCTGTGTGCCGCCGGCGGCGGCGGCGCGGCGCTCGAGCGGTGCGGTGAGCGGTGTGACGGGCGGCGCGCTGGGCGGAATGTACGCCCCTTGCGCGAACTTGCGTTGCGCCTGCAACTTCCTGGAGACAAAAACAATTTTCCGTTATAGAAAAGATCATTTTTTTAATCGGGGTTCATTGTTTTTAATGTACTATATTTTTTTTAAGTAAAGTAAATCTCTAGGGGTATACAAGTTACATTGTTTGACTCGCTTTGTAATACATCAATATAATGGATTCCTCAGCGATGTATTAACATTTTTTGTCTTCAATAATGAACCTCTTCAGAATGAACATAAATAGTGGAATAGACGAGTTCGATGACGTACCTAGCTAGATCTTTTCACGTCACTGGATGGGTGACTGAATGGCACTCGCGCACGAAGGGTTCCGTACCATTTTCTATAAAAATCACGTTTGCTGTATGGGAGCCCCCTTAAATATTTGTTTTACATCATTTATTTTTAAAATTAATATATAACTAAATATTCTGGGAATATTGCAAGCGTCTACCTGTTGCCGTTATCAATATCTAGCAAAAAAATCACGTTTGTTGTATGGGAGCCCCTTTAAATATTTATTTTATTGTTTTTTTAGTATTTGTTGTTATAGCGGCAACAGAAAACCAAGGACCGGAACCGCTTACCAAATAAGGGGTTTTTGATAGGGTAATTCATAGACTTGTTTTCACTAACCCTATTAATACGGTTAGCATATCGTCGACTTACCGCATCGAAAGGTTAACCAAATTGATACAGTTAATTAGGGTAAGCACTAACCTCATCCAAAACCCCTGTTGAGGCTAACCCTATAAAAAGGGTTTTAACGCGCACAAGCTATTCAAGCTTCTACGTGTAATGCATTAGAGTTACTATTGCATTACTGTTTACGTGTGTAGCTTTCAACAGAGGCCGCTTCGCGGCGAGTGTGCAGCTACGAGGGGCGTTCAAAATATTCTCGGTATTGATACGTTACAACCTCTTTTATATATATATATTTGTTACTGGCCGCTAAGATTCATCCATTGACATTAAAAAAAAGTAAAATTGGAACCGAGATGTTCTTTTGTTTTTCTGCAATTGCCGAACAAACATGAACACCATGAGCGAATTAACAATTTTAACTAAATTAGAGCACCAATCCGTCATAAAATTCTTGACAAAACAGGGTAAAAATCAAAAAACCATAAAAGAGGAAATGGATTGTGTTTACCGTGAGTCTGCTCCTTCTTTATCTACTATTCAAAAATGGTCAAGCGAATTTAAGCGTGGAAGGGAGAGTATTGAAGATGACCCTAGACCTGGCCGGCCTGTAGTGGCTACCTGACAAGAAAATATTGATAAAGTGGAAAAACTTATATTGGAAGACGGCCGAGTGAAGGTAAAATCTATAGCTCAAGTAACCAATCTCTCTATTGGTACCGTACATGACATTATACATGACCATCTTAATATGTCAAAAGTAAGTGCAAGATGGGTTCCGCGAATGCTGACGCTTCTTCAAAAGGATATGCGTGTGGCTTGCTGTTCAGATTTTATCGACCTGTGTGGTGAAAATCCCGATGAGGTGCTGCAAAAAATAGTTACTGGAGATGAAACCTGGGTTCATCATTATGACCCAGAGAGCAAACAGGAGTCCATGCAGTGGCACATTAAGGGTTCAGCTCATCCCAAGAAGTTCAAAGTAATCCCGTCAGCTGGCAAGGTCATGGCCACAATATTTTGGGATTGTGAAGGAGTTTTGCTTATCGATTATAAAGAAAAAGGTGTAAATATCACAGGGCAGTACTACGCTAACGTTATACGTCAATTAAGAGATGCGATCAAAGAAAAGAGGCGAGGAAAGTTAACCAAAGGTGTTCTGCTTCTGCATGACAACGCCCCTGTCCATACTGCTCATATTGCCAAGGCAGCTATTGTTGAATGTGGGTTTGAAACTGTTACTCATCCACCCTATAGTCCGGACTTAGCCCCAAGCGACTTCTTTTTGTTCCCCAATCTTAAAAAGGATCTGCGTGGAAATAAATTTTCTGACGATGAAGCGTTGAAGACGGCCGTGGAGGAGCATTTTTACACCAAAGATAAAAAATATTTTTATGAGGGATTAAAAAAAATAATTGATCGATCTTTTAAGTGTATGAACATAGGGGGGGAGTATATTGAAAAATAAAAATATCAAACTTTTCGTACTTGTTTGTTTTTATCCACATACCGAGAATATTTTGAACGCCCCTCGTAAATATCGCTTAGTCAGATAATATCGAATCATAAATAAGTTATTCGCACTAAAGTTAATTTTCGTGTGACTTGACAATCAGTTCACGTTAAGACCTGTCGCGGGGTGCATGCAATGCAGCTTGTTAGATTTTTAGAAGCTATTATTTAGTTTCACCTGTCCGTTTGTCATCAAATCTTGCAAATTAAATTTTATCTACTTCTCATCCCACACCATCCGTTCGGATTAGATCGGAAATGTCGGATTTTGCCTTTTTTTAGTTTGTCCGGATTTTGGAATATGCAAGCGATCAACGAGTGATCTTCTAGCGTACGTTACTCACGCGTGGGGTGAAGCGACGGGCAAGCATGGCAAATCCCAGGCAATTAGCCTTGATATCGCCAAAGCTTTCGATAGAGTGTGGCATCGTTCCCTTCTTTCCAAGTTGCCGGCCTTCAGTGTGCTGCCCCGTTTGTGCGCCTGGGTTGCAGACTTTCTAGTGGAGCGGAGGATTCGTGTCCTTTGTGAGGGTAGTTTATCCGCGTTTTACAAGGTCAATGCCGGAGTGCCGCAGGGTTCTGTGCTCTCATCTACTCTATTTCTTCTGCATATTAATGACATGTTCTCCTTGAGCAATACCTATTCATTGTTATGCGGGTGACGGTACGGTGCATGAGCGGTACTTGGGACATCCTGCGGCAAAGCAAGCCGATATCGGGGTGAAAAGGCAAGAACTGGTTGCCAAAGTGAACCTGGCTCTCGATCGTGTCTCTAAGTAGGGATCTGAAAACCTGGTCGAGTTTAATGCTAGCAAAACCCAGATTTGTGCAATCTCGTCTAAGGTAACTTCCCTTCCTTTCTTCTCCCTCTCTTCAGAACTCTTCGTCACCCATTTCGGTGAACCTCAGCATTCTTAGCATGGACATCGGCCAGAAACTAAATCCAAAATGCTACATCGAGTGTTATTTTAACTGCCTCCCGTAAGTTGGTTATTCTCTATAAGGTGAGGCGGTTTTTCACTCCCGAACGGCGCTGTTTGCTGTACTAGACTCAGTGCGATTGAGTATGGAGTATTGTTCCCAACTATTACAGGACGGCTTCGCTAAATACCTCCTCGATGCACTTGATAGACTGCAAAGGCGAGTGGTACACATTATTGGAGATGCTGAAGTTACAGCCTCTCTTGAGGACCTCCAGCTGCGTAGAGGCATTGCTTCTCTCAGTGTCTTCTGTCAGAGTTACTACCGAGAGTGTCTCTCGGACTACACGTGCTGGTCTTAGGAACCACCATCATACTGTACAGACTATCAGTACTCGTACCAAAAAATTTGGCAAGTCGTTCCTCTGTAAGACCATTCGACTTTGGAATTCTTTGCCCGCGCATGTGTTTCCCAACTCTTATAGTTCCGGGTCTTTTAAGCGTGGCGTGAAACGGGAATGAAAAACATGAATGGGTGCGCTTGTTACCATGCTTATTCCATGGTGAGGAGCGCTCTCATTATTATGGACTGCTTCGGCTGCTTACCATCAGGCAAGATGCGGCCACTATGATGAGTCAATAAAAAAAAACATAAAACAACAGCACATGAGTAAAGAAACGGAACAGAGACAAAGTTTCTAGGGAGAGAGAATAAAGAGAATAAAATAAAATAAACAAACTTTTATGAGCTTTTTATTAGGTATGTAAACTATAAGGTATATTATACAGGATGTGGTTTTAAACAGTTGCCATATTGTATACAAGTGTAGAACAAATAGTTATGATTTAAATAAAAATATAAAAATAAAATATTACCTATTGGTCGGTGTCCTATATCTTTCGTAACATCTCACGTTTCTATTCGAAATTTACATGTACTACTCTGAGGTCAACAACCGTTAACGTAAACAAACATTGCCTTCGTGGCTATTTCACGCAACTTCATCCTAGAAACTAAATAGGTACCTACGTTATTTAGTCTAGGTAGGTATGTATGTTACATAGCCACTTCCTAATTAAAAGTTTCTTGGTTCGATTCCCAGTAGTCATTCAGAAAAAAGTAAAACTACGTACCTATGCCAATAGTATGTAGGTATGGAAATGAAATTAAATTAAAATGTGCCTAAGTAAAACGGTGACTTACCTATGTTAATTTTCTTTTAATTGGTTGAGGACGTAAATGTTTTCTCTCGCCGTTTCAAAAGCGGACACCACTCGCGTACGCAATTGCACAACACTTGTAACCTCCTCAGCATACACTAGCCTTTTTACATCACTCCAAAAACAGCGCCTCGTCAGGCCACAGATGACGTGCTGATGTTCGAGGAGCCACCTACAAAACTCGACTCGGCTGGACTGGTCAGTGAGAAGCAAATCCTGAACTCGTCGAAAATGGAATGGGTGCTGCTGGTTCTTCTTCAACAAGCGCCAAACGATGGTGTGATCAAGGCCAAAGTGCCGCTCAGCATCACGTGTACTGGCGCGTGGCTTGTCGTCGAAGAACTGCAAGATCTGCTCCTGTAAGTTGACGGGCAGGCCCACGTTGTCTCGACCACTGGCGTGCGCTGGGATACTGAACTGCCCGTAATCCAGTAGGAGTTGTGTAGCAGCCAGCATCGTCGTTCGTCGTTCAGCGAGGGCATACATCCGCACCATTTCAACGTAGTCGAGATTGGAATAACGAGACATCGTAGGTACCTACCTACGTTTGAAAACGGCACGGAAATTACCTTGTCGTGTGCGCGTGCGCTCGCGGGCACGGGTAGCGGGAGACTGACTACAGAGCAGACTCTCGTGCGTCTCGCGTCGTGTCTAGCTCGTCCCGCTTTGAGCGAGTAGCGGGCCGCCCGTTTGTCGGCAAGCCGCCCGCGGTGGGCGGCAAAGGACAAAGGATGAAAGGACGGCCGGCGCAAGCGGCGGCATTTGAAGTAATAGGTACCAATAAGCAACGTAGTATATTTATAAGAATGACATACAACAGGAACAAAATATTTTTGTATTTTTTTAACGTATTTTTTTTAAAATTGATTTATAATCATTCACATTAACACAATCGCCTCCTTAAATTTGGCAACTGTTTAAAACCACAACCTGTATAAAATATATATTTACAAAATGCTTACTCTAAATTTTTTTTTTAATAATTTTTGGTTTCATACATACCTACATAACAAAGGTTTGTGCGACTTACTTAAATATATCGCTTTTAACCCTAGAACCCTACCCATATTTTGAGTGGACTTTTCTTACCCAGGGTACTAGAGCACCCATTAATACTTTTCGAAATATTTTTGTAAATAAAAGATTACAGAATATTTTTTTTTATTTGTGTTCTTTAGTTCAAATCAACATGGAAAAACTACTAATTAAGAATCTATAATTCAAATTAACACATTTGGCACACATTTTAATTAGTGCTCGCCTCAGATAGGCATTTTGCACTTCTTGCAAAAAGTTTTACTTTTGCGGTTTTTTGAGTATGGAAAAACGCGACATCCGAAAGCGAGATCTTAGATGAATGATTGGTCTCGCTGCGCTCGACAGACCAATCATTCATCTAAGATCTTTACATTATAGCTGCCGTCTGTGTAGGCCTTTAGGTATGAAGCTACAAGTAGCCGGCGGCGGGTCCGTTTAATTTACTTATTGAAATAATAATTTCGTATCTAGGTACCTACTTACTTATCTACTTACGAAACTGTTTACTAAATAACTAAATAGGACAAGTAAGGATAAACAACTAAGTACCTACCTATATAGTATATGTACTTTAAGATCTTCCTACCTAACTACCAAAACCAAAAGTTGACTTTTATCTTTATGTCTCCCGTATTTACCTACCTAGGTACCTAGTTAGATTATTAAATATTATAGTAAGTACTTACTTATAGTTAGTTTGATATGTAGGTACTTAACTACCTACAAGTTCTGTTTACAAGATCAAGTTTAGCTTTAATAAGTAGGTACATATAGTAGGTTGGTACCTACTTATTTCTGTTTATGGTAGGTACAGTCGACGGCACACGATATGTATATACTGTACATGTCATGTTAAATCTAAAAAAAAATAGAATTAATAAGATTAGTATTTTTAAGGGAAGGTAAGCGTATTAGGGATGAAGAGTGTGCTGGTCACTTTGCCGATTTTTTTGAATGTGTGTACAATGTAAACCCACCGCTATTGGACGCCCGGGCGGCGGCAGCGGTGGAAGGCGACGCGACTAGTGCCCGCGTGCATATAGACACTTTGAGTCTTCAGGATGTAAAGGAGGCGCTAGTCCGGCTCAAACCAAAACGGTCATCTGGCCCGGATGGTATACCAGCGTTTCTTTTTAGAGATTGTAGTAAAGTATTAGCAGAAACGCTACATCATATTTTTAACATCTGTTTAAAGCACACAACTTTCCCGGAGAAGTGGAAGATTACACGAGTCATTCCTGTCCCGAAGGGTAAGGCGGGTCCTGACGTTAGTGGCTATAGACCGGTGGCTGTCCTCTCGACGGCGGCGAAAGTGTTCGAGTCCACCATCCAGCGGCGAATCCAGGCTCAGGTGCGCGCGCAGCTGTCGGACGCGCAGCACGGGTTCAGGCCGGGTCGCCGCACTGCCACTAATCTTTTAAACTTTATGGGGCTGGTAGTACCGGCAGTAGATGCTGGACTGCAGGTGGACGCGGCGTACTTTGATTTTTAGAAAAGTATTTGACACCGTAGATAATGGTGTCTTGTTAAGAAAGCTGGCTAAAATTGGATGTACGCCGCATATGCTTGTTTTTCGTCAGCTACATGAAAGACCGACGACAGTATGTGGAGTACAATGGGTACTAATCGGATCTGTACTACACTAGATCCGGTGTGAGCCAGGGCAGTAATTTAGGGCCTCTCAAATTTATCATAATGATAAATGACCTACCAGAAGTCGTCAGGCATAGTACGTGTTTATTGTTTGCCGATGATCTCAAGTTGCTGCTCCAGGTTGAGGACATGTCTGATTGTAAGCGCCTGCAGGATGACATTAATAGAGTAGTAGGTAGAGTGGAGCGACCAAAATAAACTATATTTTAATATCTCTAAGTGCTCGGTTATGTAATTTACCCGTGCGCGGACCCCGGTGCATGGCAACTACAAGTTGGAGGCGACACCGTTGAAGAGAGTGTCTCAGCTGCGGGATCTTGGAGTACATTTAACTCTCGATTTAACTTTTCGTGAACATATTATAAAAGTATGCAAGAAGGCGTATAGAAATCTTGGGTTTATGCTGAGACAGTCACGGGGGATCACAAATATTACAACATTAAAGGTGTTGTATGACGCTCTGGTCAGGAGTCATATGGAGTATGGGGCAGTCATATGGGCTCCACACGAACAGAAGTACAGTGTAATGTTGGAACGCGTCCAAAACAAATTTACGCGGCTTTTGTACTTCAAGCTATATGGCGTCGGTATCGGTATGGTCGGATACAACGAGCTGCGAGTGCGAAGGGAGTTTGCGCTCTCCGCATATGTGTTGAGGCTGCTGCGGGGATTGGAGCACAACCCGGGCATGCTGGGCCGGCTGCGGCTGAGCGCGCCGGACCGGTACGTGTGGAGGCGACGTCGCCCGCAGCTGTTGGCTGTGCCGATGGCCAGGACCAATCTCCTGGCAAAAACGCCCTTTGTCCGATCGATCCTCACACTGAACAAAGTTCATGAGAGGATTGATATATGTTCTAGTAATTTGAGTGAACTCGCAAAGCTAGTTTTATATGAAGTTAGTTATAGAGATTAATATTTGTAACGTAAATAGTAGTACTTGTGTAAATTTGAATAGTTGATAAGTTATTTGGTTAATATTAGTGGTAAGGTTAAATGTAAGCAACTGTCGCATTGGAGTAGTCTGTAAGGATAGTTGTGTATAAGAATAATAAATAAATAAATGTCGACCTTGTGCCGTATGCCCGCCTTTATGCCGTAATTATTATTAAAAAGAAGACAACCCTAAAGTCGTTAGAAGAGATAAGAGCTACGCTATAGAAAGAGAGGCAACTTCTAGGTCAATTTGACTGTAGGTGTTGTGCGACCTGAATAGCACGTTATTGTGTCTTTGCAAGAGTCGCTATTTATTCAAATGACTTTGCGGAGTTGATCTTCTGCACTTGTACTATTATGTATTCTGTGTCTGTGCTGCGCCGTCGCCGCCGCCGCCGCCCGCCAGGACGCTTTAGTACGTATTACTTTCTTTGCTTTAAATAACCGCTACAATATATCGCTATTCGCTAGTCAATTACTAGCGATATATTGTAACGGGTGGTGGGGTGCGAGGAACAAAATGCTCAAGGTGGTTTGCTGGGGGAACCGCCTTAGTATTGATTACTATGCTGTACATTTTCGCTGGTGTAAAAGTGATATAACAGAACATGCGTTATCTGATCACACGGCTCAGATAGTGCAATGTCCTGTATCAAAAACTTCTTTAATTAATTCATGGCGAATAAAAAAACGCGATTACTGAAACGAAAACATGATTAAAGGACCATGGGAAATATTGTCCCCACCATCAAACAGATTTGAAATTAGTGTCATTTGCGGATAGATATTTTTTTTACTATGGCGACGTTTTTCAAATAGTAGACCACGGTAACATTTTTCTTGATAATTTGACAGTTTTACATGTTAGGGCAGTGCGCTTTCAGTTAAGATCGTTTTAACATTTTTCGTACGTAAATCGAGAACTTGGCAGTTTTTAAAGTGATTTTAGTCATATAATTTATTGCTTTAGCTTCTTTTAACTTCGATAATTGGAATAATTATGTATTTTTATTGTAACTCTATTAACTAAAACTCGATTTAATTTTACTACAAAAACAGCGGATTTAGAAGGCGCGATTTCCAGATTACGCACGAAGGCTCAACTTTGAAGTCATTTTACACCAATTATTATTACTAAATGAGAACGTAAAAAATATACATTAAAAGGAACATATCCTTAAATTAAAAATGTATTAAGAAAATTTCAATTTTTGTTTCATTAACTTGTAATTTTATCACGTTTAAAAAAGTGAAAAACTGATAAATTTACCACAAGAAAACAAGTTACATCTCATAATCTAGAAGTCACTAGGCAACATAAATAATTTTATACGTAAGAAGAAAGATTGTACTATAAATGTGTAAAAAATCAAAATTATCCCTCCTCAACCTTTTAAGAGATAATTGTTCAAAGTTAGCATATAATCGGGGCGATCGCACGGCCTCAATCAGTCGCAGTGTTGCCAGACCGTGGGGAATTGCCCACGCCATGGGCATTTTTAGGATTTTTTTGAAAAAAGGGCGGAAAGGTCTTGGATCCAGTAAAATATGGGCAATAACGTTAGGATAAATAATATTTTTTTTACTTTATTTCGTGACAATAGATATGAACTCTAATATTATGACTGAAGGGCTAGCCTTCAGTCGTAATATTAGAGTTCATTGATTATGCTAAAAGTAGATGATAATGAGTGATAATAATATGAACGTTTATTGCTAAATGATATTCTCCCCAAACCCCTTGAGTTCCAGTAAAGCAATACCACGCGTGTACTGTAGTGTTAAATAAATAATTCATTTTGTGAATTTTAATTGGATATACCCTCTTCTTACATCACTAAGTTTTATATGTACTGGCACATCGAGACCAACCGTTAGGTTATGCAAGAAGTGCCAGACGTCCCTGTGCCAGCAAAATACTCGCGCAGGAGACCATCTGCGTTAGGACTTGACGCCAAATCAGTGCCCGCCGAAGCGCGCTCTTCGTTCGGTAAGACTAGTGTCTCGGGAGTTTCCCCGTGAACACGTGCAGTTCACAGCCTATTGTCCAGATAGGTAACCCGAGCTGTCAAGCACGCTCACTTCTCGTTGCACGAAAGGCACAACTCGCAGTTGCCACTGCTCGGGTCGTCGACTTTAAAGTCAACTCCCAAGTGTCCACCCTGGTCGCGGAGTAGTAAGCACACTCACTTCTCGGAACCCGTCCGGGCGCCTAGCCAGTTCCCACATCCTACGCGGCTGGCTGGACCGGAGGCTGCGGCATCTAGGGGGCCGCCTCTACTAGTTCTCCAGATTAGTACCGGAGATGTCAACACCAATGTCCAATGAGAACCACCGGACAAAGCTGCTAACTAGGGAAACTCACGTTCCCCGCAGGACTTTTCGCTGCTGGCCCCACAGAGACAGCTACTAAGCCCCGCTCGCTGTGCGCGAGTTTGGAAGTCCTGGCACAGAATACCAGGACAAACAAATATTCCCAAACTCTACAGCTAACCACAAGCCACTACGAGTCCAACCCACGTCCGGAGGCGCCGGTTTTTTATTTGGATAGTCTTTGAGTACCGCCCCATTTACCCCCCCTGCCGCAAACAAGCAGTTTTTAAGTTATGTTAATCTTTGTATTTTGAGGTTATGCATCGTGGTAAAACTTTTGAATCGACTCGCCTGAATTGGGGGAAAGGGAGGGGAGGAGGGAGGAGTACCCCCCCACAAAACTTACAAGTGGTTTTTTAAATATTTTAACGTAACTGTAACCCCCCCCCCCCCGCGCCAAATCCTTTGTTAAGCACACATTTCAATACCAAACACCTTCTATTGTCATTAATAATTTAGTGATCATTCTTAGACATCCATTTGTTTAGGGTTGCCAGACCTAAATGCAATATCGTAGAATTGGTGCAAGCCCGTGCCAGCCAGTGACCTACGAGGAGTAGATTAGCCGCTGCACAAACATAGAAGCTGGGACACAAATGGGACACCATATCGGTCTACAACAAAAAGTATCCATGTTTGCGCAGCTTCTTAATGTCACATTCGCAAAATAACACAGTTCTTAGCTAAAATATCATTTTTAAAATGCCAGGTCGCTAAATTCCTTATCGCTAAAATTCAAACTCACACGTAAACAAAATGTCACATTCGCTAATGTATATAATCATTAATCATATTCATTCACAAAAGATCACATTAGTAAAAAATTTCATATTCGCAAAATGCAATAAGCATATAAAGTTTTATGAAAAACAAAAACAATTTTCCTCATATAAAACATTCCTTTGGGATTTTATCTGCCAATTATATTAAACTTATTTATGTTCTTTACTACCTACAATTTTCTTCTTTTAGCAAGTTTAACATTATTTTCTTAGTACCTCAGAAAAGCCAGCAATAACAAATTTTACAGCAGAGCATTTTTAATATTTGACATTAAACAAAAATTATTACTTATGTACCTTTAAACTTCCTTTATACTTAAGTAAAATGAACTGAAAAAAGACGACAACCTCAGGCGGGATTCGAACCACGCACCTTCCGCATTCCGGGCGGCTGCCTTAACCACTTGGCTACCGAGGTCTGGCTTTCAACCGTCGAAATTTGTCAGTGCTTGATGCTTATGTTTTTAGTCAACATTTTACTTAAGTATATTTAAGCGTTAATAAAACGCTAAAATATAAAACATCAATTCCTTTATACTTCCAGCCTCAATATCAATTTTAAAGCCTTTGTTTGCTAAATTACGCAGAGTTTAAAATATAATAATGTAACATAACATTCTCATATGCGTGACCAATAAAGCAAAAGCAAACAATGTCACTGATGTGCAATATTTCAATCCTATATTTTGTTAATAAGAAGTAAGAGAAAAAGCCTATTTAAAAACTGTACTTTTTCATTCTCATTCTATTTATTCCTTTCCAAATTGTGTAATTGAAACATAAAGTTTAGTTTAAAATAAACAATTTCAAAATTATACAAATTGCCCGATTTTAAATTAACGAATACAAAACATTCAGGTTTACTTTTACAGAAAAACTGTGTGTGAACTGGTTGGATACTATATGACACAATTAAAGATTAAAGAGTTGCTAAATGCCATCAATTACTTCCTAAACATACCAATGCTCCATCTTACAAAAAATTTTTGAGTTATGTTTTTGGGAACGCTATTTAACAAAAATTTTCAACTTGCAAGGCGTTTGATTTGAGATTGCAAAATTGCCAGTGAAGCAACTTTAAAAAAACTGGCCAAGTGCGAGGCGGACTCGCTCATGAAGGGTTTCGTAGCAGCAAGTAACATCATTTATAAGTTCTTGTAGTTCATTGTAACTTTGATTGTTGTGTATTTTTATTATTAATTAATTTATGACGTATTAAAAAAAACTACTAACTAGATCTCGTTCAAACCAATTTTCGGTGGAAGTATGCATGGTAATGTACATCATATATTTTTTTTAGTTTTATCATTCTCTTATTTAAGAAGTTACACATTTTACCACTTAGGAAGGGTGTCTCGCGCAAACTATTCAGTTTAGAAAAAAATGATATTAGAAACCTCAATATCATTTTTGAAGACCTATCCATAGATACCCCACAAGTATGGGTTTGATGAAAAAAAAAGTTTTGAGTTTCAGTTCTAAGTATGGGGAAATATTTTTGTGTGAAAATCTTAATGCGGTTCACAGAATACATCTACTTACCAAGTTTCAACAGTATAGTTATTATAGTTTCGGAAAAAAGTGGCCGTGACATACGGACGGACAGACAGACAGACATGACGAATCCATAAGGGTTCCGTTTTTTGCCATTTGGCTATGGAACTCTAAAAACCAGAGATTTTCCATGCATACGATGATGATGCATATTCTTTACTTTCTTACTTTTTAAAACACATAGAAAACCTAAATCTCGGAAAACGACATCTTGAGAGGATTCTATGATTGTTCTGGCAGCAAAGGCTTGATGATCCCTTTAGGGGCTCAGAAACGATAAGAAGGGAAGTTTTTGGCAGCATGCAAGGAGTATCCGCACATACAATTCCTAGACGATTAAATGATGCAAAATTATTTGGAAGAATTGCACGGAAAGTACCACTCGTCAACAGGCAGCACCGATGAGCGAGACTGGATTTCGCTGTTAAAATGCCTAGACGTAATACCGTTTTAGGTCAGCAAGCTAGAAAATATATTTAAAACGTATCGAAGTTTATGAAGAAAGAAGCTGACAAAGTATACAAATTGACCTTAAACATGCACAAAAAGATGCTTGCATATGACGAGCTTGATGGCGCATCCGGCTAGCACGTCTGGCTTGCGATCTTGCCTGCTAAGCAACTTTCGCAATGCCTGGTCGCTGGATGGATGACCACATTTAAAATATCTCGAGCTCCTCCGTGCTTCAGAAGGCACGTTAAGCCGTTGGTCCCGGTTGTTGTCGTAAGATGACAGTCGTTGAAACCCACCAACCCGCATTGGGCCAGCATGGTGGGTTATGGCCCAATATCCCCACGTGCTATTGTTCACGTGGGAGGCCTGTGCCCAGCGGTGGGACATTTATATGCTGATGATTTTGCACAAAAAAGGATTTCGGCTGCTACTGGATTTAGTATGGACGGTGCGCAGAATTAATGCAGAAGCAAATAAGTCGGATTTTAGTACAGTTTTCCATACTCCCAATAAAAACACACACAATTTGCACAGCTTCCTAAAAGTTTTATTTTTTTAAATATATGTATGTATGCTTATAATTTATTTGTTGTTATTAATTTATCCTGTTTAATTTTTGGGTATTAAAAAATTAATGAAACCCCTAATTTATAAATTATCTTGTTATGTTATTTTATAATTATTATAACACTCTAATTTTGATGTTGCTAACTGTACACTTGTACGTCGCAACTTCAGAGCAAGCTAGAAGTTTGGCACTACCTATACACAAGTGCTTTGGAAGAATTGCAATTTTTGAAGGAGCTCTTTATTGTGTTGACACTTAGCTTGCACCATACTTATGGCGATGAGTACCTAAACATCTCAATAGGAACTCTTTTTGTCCACAAATTTTGAGAGTGTTAATTATTGTGCATCTAGTTTTTATATGTGATCGAAGTTGATAAAATAATTTTTAATATTGTATTTATTACAAACTAATGTCCCGCCATCTTGATGGCAAAATAAAACTACACATGAGATTGTGAAAAGATGTAAATTCGCAACAGAAAGAAAACCAAAATCGAAATTTTGCATTGTTAGCATTAGACAAGTATTGAAAACTCCTAACATTGGTATTATTGAAATACCTAGTAGGTACCTAGCTTAGACTAAAACAAACTGCTTTAATCTAAGGTACCTAGTGATTAAAAGACGAAAAATCAATCAAAGCTTTATAAAAAAATATGTAGGTACATGGTAGGTACCTACACGAGTCAAGTGTGAAAACTTACCTCTTCATGATGTGAATGTGACGTGTGCATATGCTTTCCTGCAACAGGAAAATTACAACTTATTATATTGCTAAAACGTTAACAGCACAATCAATCAAATTGCACTACAACGTGCAATGAAAAATAAAAACAAGAATCACGCACCCGCACAACAAACAACGACCCTCCCTCTTCTTTCGTAGTTGCTGACAGAAAGGCCGAAAATGGTTAGCGTAGGGATGGCGATCTGAAATCGATTAATCGAAGAATCGATTTTTGGAGCCAACAAGATCGATTTTTTAAATCGATATGTAGTACTGAATCGATTCGGTGAATCAATATTTCACCCTTGAAAATCGACATTCGATTTTTTTTGGTATAAACCATAAAACTATTTACAATTAATTGAATGTATCCGTATTATAAGAGTGCTGCCGGTTAAAGAATTAATTATTCAAAAACTCGCAAGATGGCTGTATGTTTAGATTTCGTCGCATCTCTTGAATAAAAAAGGTTACGTTTGTAGTCTTTGACTTTTTGTTTTTGTTTGTATCTGTGAGTGTGACTGGACTGAGTTGCGTCATGCCAGCCATAATTTATTTTTGGTATTTATTTCATTTGTTTATTGTTGATTGATTGAGTGATTCTCGTAAAGCGATATAAATACTAATTTATAAGTAGTGTTTGTTGCGGAATAATAACTAATTGAGACTAAGTAGGTAAGTAAGGCGCTTTATTTTGTTTTTTACTTTCGTGCTAATATAAGGTATAGAAGGTTAAATTTTATCAACTGCAAATCTTTTAAGGATAAATTAAACATCATAAATAAACTATTTTTATGAAAAAACCTTAAATTTTTATACGCTAGTTTTCAAGGAAAACGCCAAAAGACATTTCGATTAAAAAGTAAAATAAAACACCCCTAACGTGCCCTTACGCACGGCACGAGCCGAAACAGAAGATGCCTACACCGCTTACACCTTACACGTGCCGTAGTTTCATTCAAAGGAGCCGACAGAGACACTACCGCAATGCCTACACCGCTTACACGTGCCGTAGTTTCATTCAAAGGAGCCGACAGAGGCCGACCGCCAATGCCTACACCACCACCGCACCGCTTACTACGTGCGGAGCGAGCGAGAGCGAAATCCATCCTCCCTTGCCCCCGCCCGCTACGCGCCCCGGCCGTGTCGCCCGCCCGCCGGCGCGTGCGCGTGGTGGGTGGGGTGATCGTCAGTTCGCCAAAAACATACCTATCGCACTAAGCTAATTGCAGTCGCAGGTGTATTCGCGAAAGTTTTTAAAATGCCGTACCGATATTCATCACAGGAGTACATGAATATGGCTATCTGCTACCATGATGCAGGTGAAATTATGTTGCGGGCACAAGTACTGTACGGCGAGAGATACGGACGAATAATTAACATTCGCACCATACTTGGAGCCGTGCAGCGCTTCCGAGAGAGCGGCAGCTTCCAGCCACACCTCGACTCTGGGAGGCCACGATACCCAGTGCGTCTTGAGGAGCACGTGCTGGATTTCTTCCACCGGCACCCAGTGGCGAGCACCGAAGACGCTGCCCGTATGTTTGGCGTAAGCCAGTACTACGTGTGGCGGCTTCTGCGCAGCGAAGGTTACCATCCCTTCCACTTCACTCGAGTCCAGGAGTTGCTGCCAGAGGACTACGCGCCCAGGGTCGAGTTCTGCCGTTGGTTGCTGCGGAACCCTACCTACAACGTGCTGTGGACGGATGAGTGCACGTTTACGCGCGAGGGACTCTTTAATATGCATAATGCGCATTACTGGTGCGAGAACAATCCGCGAGTGTTTCGGCCGGACCACTTCCAACACCGTTTTAGTGTTAATGTGTGGGCAGGAGTGTTGAACGGCCATTTACTGGGGCCCGTCTTTATAGACCGTCTGAATACGGACACGTATCTGCAGTTACTACAGCGCGACCTACCCGAGCTGCTGTTGGATGTGCCTGTATGGAGCCGCAGGTACCTGTACTACCAGCACGATGGCGCGCCTGCGCACTTCAGTCTGCGGGTACGCGCCTACTTGAATGAGGCGTTCCAAGGGCGTTGGATCGGGCGCGGTAGTGTTATCCGCTGGCCGCCGCGTTCACCTGACCTGACGCCGATGGATTTTCATGTGTGGGGTAGGGCTAAAGACCTAGTGTATGGGAACGACGGCCATACAATTCGTACCGTGGAACAGTTACGTGCGCGAATTGTGAATGCGTTTGACGTGATGTCCAGTGAGCAGCAAGTGCTCACTGCAGTCCGGAGGCATGGCCTCGATCGTGCAAGACAGTGTTTGCTCACACAAGGCCGTCATGTCCAACATTTAATGTGATTAGGTTTAATTGTAAATGTGTAAATAAGAACCTGTAATTAATAACTTGTAAATATGTAAATCTGTAAATATCAATGAATTTAGACTTTTAAACACGCCAAGTTAATGTAAACTTTACATAGCTACATTACTTATTTCAATCTTGGTAAAAGATAAAACTAACGAATTGTATTAACTTGTCAGTCCAAAGCCTGAAAAAAGTGTGATGGGAAGTCAATTCGTTGTGAATAGTCAAAGCATTTAAATAAAAACAGACAAATTATCTATGAGTTTCATTTATTTACAATACCTATAGGTACCTACCTACTCGCATCACTATCTAGGGTGCATCCCCTGTTTACTTTAATTTTTATTGCGTTCATTACTTTACTCCGATTCTTTGGAAAAAAAATAAATAAATAAAAAATAAAATAAATAAATGTCTCCCGCTCGCTATTAAACTAACCGTGACTAGGTAGGTAATTTGTAATTGTGTAACTATAACAAATAATGACGGCCGGGTGGTCGAGTGGGTCAGCGACCCTGACTGCGAAACCCACGGTTGCGGGTTCGAATCCCGCTAGCAACAAATTTGTGTGATGAGCACGAGCAATTTATGACTGAGTCATGGATGTTTATTAGTATTTATGTATGTTTATCCGTTATCAGTCATCATAGCACAGGCTACGCTTAGTTTGGGGCTGAATGATTGGTGTGAAAGTTGTAAATAAATATTTATAAAGGAGAAGATTTTTTTTGGGCTTAAAATAGGTGAAAATTGATCAGAGTTCATTTCAGTTGATAAATACTCTAAATATTTAATACTTTCAATCTACACTAATTGCAGATTTTGAGAGATGCCCATTAATATTTTGGAAAAAAAATCATTATTAGGAAAATGCGTCGAAAGGAACGATGTCCGAGTTCTCTTTTTGACAGTTGCGTGACATCTATAAGTAATGTGACATAAACTGACAGTTGATCGTTGATCCATCCAGCTGTTTGTTCTTTGTTTTCAACAATTTCTAATCAATTCCAATTCAGTAATTCTGTTTTGAAGACTTTTGATACCTACCTATTAATTTTAGCTAAAAAGTTGACATCCGCGAAGTCCAAAAGGGCACCGTTTCGGTTCCTAGAGAATTCTGTTTTGATTAATCGCTTTTGATCAAAACTGTCTTTCCTAAACAAAATGTATATATCTTATTATTATTTGGAGGGGGGATGACGCCAGCGAAGTCGGACGGGTGATCCGTCTCCATATCCGGAACCATTTCACTTAGTTTCCTAGGAATACAATACTTACATAAATCAACAATATAGATAGAACTCCAGTACCTACGGCAGCTTTTCTAAACGTGAAATTAAAAGTGACTAGCCGTAGTGGACTCTATGACTTCACAAGCAGTCAATCTTTAGCATTGTTTGCACACAATCCCTACCAGTGGAGATAGCCTGGTAGGGATAGGTGGAAGAGACGAGATCTTCAATGTCGTTTTTCCTGATTTTTAGGGAGTTTATTGATGAAGCCATTCATAAAAAGAAGATGTCGGAATTGTTCGCATATCTACAGATTCGCATCTCTTCAGATTCTTGTTTCTTTGGAATCACAGTTATTCAGAGTACAGTTATAGCAAAACGCGAATATGTTAAAAACGAAACATTTAAAACAATATCATACAAACGATAAAATATAATAACACAGATTTACAAACGAGATACCTAATAAAGTTATAAACACAGGAATGGTTTATCTCCTGTTATGCATGCATTTATGAATTATTTCATTTTGCTCCTGATATTTTGTAGACGGCTTTGTAGATACACAGCCTTGAACCGTGTTGCGTAGCGGTGAAAGTATACTACCACCCTCCCTCTTCCCTTGGGTGTCGTAAAAGGCGACTAACGGACTAAAGATTACACATAATTCCAACAGTACAGAGCGGTGATGGGCCCACCACCTGTCACGCTGAGCACATGTGCAGTCACTATTTGGTGAAAAGTGGACTATGGCAGAGGACTGTTTTTGCGGTCCTCATTGCCTAGTCTCTGACTAATCCTTCGGGGATAATAGTTGTGATTATATGTATGTATGTTTAATAAAGAAATGAATAAAAATAATTTTGGCTGGATACCAAGTAATACCTACTACTTATGTTTTTGCGTCACTTGTACAAATGTATAGTGAAATGAGATTTCGAAACGAGAATCAGAGATGTGAATCTGTAGAAATGCATAATGCAAATATATGCAAATAATTTATGTTCTGTAAGCATCACCTGTAGTTACATGGAAGAAAATGCATAAGTATAATTGGGTTTATAACTTAATTCATAAATAAAACAATGTCTTTTTTTATTAACTTTCTTTATTCATCCTCCATTACCAAAACACCATCTAAAAATGTAGCAGGTGCCAATATGGAATCTTGATGCCGAGCCCAGCCAAGGTACCAAACTATCGTCATAACGTGAGCACAAGTACCAACTGTTCGTTTGCCTATGATACATGAACAGTAATAGCCACAGATCTGGTCCCACCAATTAGCTTCTCCTGAATTTAATAATATATATGTATAATAAACTGTATTACTATGATGACGGGACCTAATCCTTCCTCTAATTAATAATGTGTCATGTGATGACGATATTACTGGTACGTTTGTTACAGTTACACTGTCATTTACTTCTATTACAAACGTACCATTTGTTCGGATATGTTCCCCATAATAAGACCTGGCCTGCTTAATTTGGTAGGTCCCTAATGCAAACAGAACCAAGTCAGACATTTCCATTACAGGGAACATATCCAATTGAGGTACTTGGCCATCTATTCTTATGAAATTAGCCCTGTGCCTATTTAAATGCAGCTGTTGCACATGATCAGCTAAATGGTTTGGCATATCCAATCTTTCTAAGGCTCTTTGCAAAATAGGCTCAGCGTCACGCCGGTTGGTTATAACGGGATGAAAATGATTTATTATTGCTGCTGCAATTCTAAAGTCTTGCATTAGATTCTCGCTCATATTATTAAAGTAATTCGCTCTAAATATTTTATAATCCCGTTTAAACCGACCGTTTACAACTTCCACTACCCACCTGCACATTGTCACTAATCTTGATTTATTGGCTTTTATGGTCGAGAGCTGTGAACCTTCGTTTTCTGAACGTGTCTCTGGTTTATATACTGAATATCCTAAAGAATTGAGTAACCCTAAAGCATCTCTAAATCCACAATCTAAAATGAACACATCATTCTGTGTAAAGTAGCTCCTGAGGTCGGAACTCTCATTTTCAAATAATTGTTTTATTATGTCAGCATCAGTAGTGGTTGCTGGGTAAGGTCCATATGCATCTACAATATGACCATCAGTAGCTACAATCAAAAATGGTTTCACTAGATTGCGGAATTTGTAAAGGCTGTAGGATTTTTTTTGAAATAAGTAGTTAGACGACTTTTGGACATAAATGTAAGTTCCATCCATGATCACAATAGGGTTGTTCAATTCTGTACCAAATAAACCATGAGGTATAATAAGATTTCTTGCGCTCAATGCTTCACGTGATATATGTCCCACACCCAGATGTAACGGTACATATACAGATGTCAGACAATTTCTTACGTTTTTTACATATGATCGAACTACAGAAGTTGTTATTTGAAAAATGCTTGCGATCCGAGCGTATGACTCTCCTGTCCTTATTTTTACTAAGTAGAGTGCTAGAGCAGTCTTCTTTCTCTTGCAATTATTGAGTCCATTGTATATCAAATTAAACAATACTAGGAAATTGACAATAGACAAGCCAGTCTAGTAGTGACAAATACTTGGTTCAATGTTTTCTACATTTTCAAAGTTTAAAGAGTCAGTTTTGGACTCGCTCAAAATATTTAACATATCTATGATTTGAGGTGAAGTGAAGTTTGTCATATATTCATAATCATTGAGTACATCCCAGTTGTACACTATACTATGTTGCTCACAAACTCTTGAGTTAGCAGGTATAAAAACTTTGTAGTCAGCCAATATTCTTTTTCTTAAATATTTGGGAACTCTGAATCTCTCCATGTTTATACACTCTGGTACAAAGCAGTGACTTGCAGTATCTGAAGTGCGACTATAGCCGGGAAGAGTTATGGTAGAGATGAGTTCATGATGCAACTCATCTTCTATGTCAGGTTCTTGTAGATCTGCATTGTCAGGATCTTGTTCGTCCCCATGTTCGATAGGAAGGTCATGAACCTCAGCATCTCGTTGAACTCTATAGCGAGCTCGTAGCCAACAAGAATTGCACACTCGAGCATCAACAGGAATCTGTAAAATTGTAAAATATATAAATACATTGTTGTACTATCTTTAATATTAGGTATTGACATTATTTGTCCTTTGTATAGTCATTTGAGGCAAAGATATATTACATACCTGTCGAGGAAATATAGTTCTAGCTATATACACTCTCTCAGGACATCCATCAAGCAATGGTCGAGACAGTCTTCCACTTCTTTGTGCCAGTGATATGCCACAATTGACACATAGTGAATGATGTTCCAATTGCTGTTGAGGTCTATTGTGACCATCAACAACTTCAGCAATCACCAAGTCAAAACACTCCTGGCACAATCTGTCTATGGTTGCCACCTAAAACAAGAAATTATTTACATTATAAACAATCCATTTTGCTTTCTTGAGCAGAAACTATTTACAAATATAATGAACATTTCAAGATCATTGAGTTTAAGTAACCTATATTAAGTTTAAGATTGTTTTAGTAGAATTATTGAAAAACATTTGCCATAAATCTCTATTAAAAAAGTGTATCATACCTGTCTGGTAGTCCACTCCTCCAGCAATGATACAATATCTGGACTCATGTCAAGTATAACATAAGACTGACGATTGGCATAAAGTCGTATGTTGCAATTAAAACGTATGCGCAGTTGCGCAGTCATTATAAATATCTGAAAAAAAAAATTACAGTATAAAACACTGACAAAACACTCATACTTCTATCACCATTGGGTATTGCTGGCAAATGTGGTTATTATAATAGAAATAGTTTCACAACATGGTCAATGATAGTTAAAGTTAATCTCCATAATTATATAAATACATCTTGACTATGAATTACATTTTATTTGACCAGCTATATAATAACCAGTGTAGTTTAGGCCCCACTTAGGTATGGTACAATGTGAAAAACTCACACCCATTTGCATTAAACTTAAGAATCGCCTAAGGCAAATCTTATCCATCATATTATTTTATGACATTTTATTTGACCAGCTATATAATAATCAGTGTAGTTTAGGCCCCACTTAGGTATGGTACAATGTGAAAAACTCACACCCATTTGCATTAAACTTAAGAATCGCCCAAGGCAATTCTTATCTATCATATTATTTTATGACATTTTAACCAGCTATATAATAATCAGTGTAGTTTAGGCCCCACTTAGGTATGGTACAATGTGAAAAACTCACACCCATTTGCATTAAACTTAAGAATCGCCCAAGGCAATTCTTATCTATCATATTATTTTATGACATTCGTTTAATAGAGAATAGTAAGCCTTAACGGCTCGATATTGGGCCCGTAAGTTAAGAATAGGCTTAGTGGATTAGATATGAATAGTCTTATGTGATTCTTAAGTTTAGTGCAAATGGGTGTCAGTGTTTCGAAAGCCACAAAGTTCGAAATTGAATCTTTCTGCGAATGGAAAGAGTTTAACTAACTGCCATACTGTTGTAATCAAACAAAATACTTACATTTGATATAGCACGAGCAGGAGGCGTCGTTGTTGATAATCGTTGAAGAAAAAAGGTGTCCAAAAGAGTAGCGGAGGTCGTCGTATTAAACACCGGGTCAACAAAACACAGTCGAAAGGCAAAAATCGGGTCCAGAAAGCATAGCAGAAGTCGTAAAACAGAAAACAACACGAGAGCGAGAGCACAACGAAACATCACAACAGCACTTAGGCGAGGGCGAGATCCGTCTGACGAAACGAAGTTAGTTCACGACATGACAGTGGCATGACAAGACATGCGTCATCTGTCACTGTCAACGAGTTCGGTGCGTTTCGCTATTAACATTTACGTTGTGTCGATAATTATTTTTATTGTTTAATAAATAGTTAAATAAATAAAAAGTTCCATTTGTTTTACTACGTAACTTCAGAGGTAGTACAATGTTTTAATATTAAAGCAAACGTAATTCTAGTTGAAAATTAATCAATAACAAAACGCAATGACCACAGTTATTTAAAAATGTCATTAAACATTTTTTATTTTACATATTGCAACATTAGTGATAACTTACCAGGTAATGTATTTTTGAATTTGAATTAAATTAAAATGGGCATCGATTTATTTTTAGAAATAGATTGATCGTGTTTCTTATAATTTATTCTTTAATTTAACATATCATTTGCATCTGATCATTGATTTTTTATTTTAAGCCCAGCTCCCATACAAAAAAAACCTTCTCCTTTCAATAACGCTAAATTAGCGCATAGGTGATTGGTTTCTCGCAGCGGAGTATTAACATGTGTTACTTAGGTGAGGTGTGATAGTTTTTTGTACCGTTGTTTGTGGTGGAGTCTATCCCGATGTCACAAAATAATGTACCCGATGTACAGCGCTTAGCGCTGCACTGCCGCGGCCACCACATTTAAACTTATGAATCACATGAGGAAAGAGTACAGAACGAGTAAAATGAGAGAGAGGGGCGGTTAGAAGCAGCCATGTTTTAAAACTATTTATGAATGAAAATTAAAGTCAGGGTGCTCTAAAAAATATTACAAATGTTGTGTTAGGAAAAGTAAAAATAAAAACTAGCCTGAATTTTTTTTTTTAAATGTTAGTGCCTTATTTCTCTGATATAATTAGATGTTTTGTCAAAATATTTGCAGTTGATAAAATTTAACCTTAAATGAAAATATTTTTTATTATCGAATTACCTGATTTTACTGATAAGAGATCGTTAAATTATAATATGTACCTTGTTTTTAATAAAATATTACATTATAAACGAAAACTTGAAAAAAAGATCGATTTTTCGGAAATCGATCTTATAGACCTCGATTTTTATGTGAATCGATTCATTAGGTCACGATTCGAATCGATTTAAAAATCGATCTTTTTCGAAAAGAATCGCCATCCCTAGGTTAGCGTCGGTACTTAGTATTTTAAGTATTGATTTTGATTTAGTCTATCCTGCATACACCTGAGGCCTGAGGCCTGAGGGGCTTGAGGGTAAGGGTGAGGTCCCTCCCTGCAGTTGTAGGTACTGTAGGTAGCTGTCTGTGCGTAGGTAATAATAACCTTTATTTTTGACATTTGATTGACATGTTAATGGCGTCGGCGTCCATTTCTGAGTACTGAAACAAATGGAGGGGCCGGGGGGCCCCAGCCGGGTCCACACCGGACAATCCAATGCGCTCCGATCGCGCGCGGCAGGAGCGCGGTCCAAAGGTGCGGTCGGTGTGGACGTGCCGCGCGCGCGATCCAAGCGCACGAATTGGAGTTAGAGCGTGCGCTCCTTGCCGCGATCGATCCGTTTTTGGTCGGTTTTTTGGTCTGCCTCAAACCAAAGGCGCCTCAGTTGCGTGAAGCGCGTGGTATGGACGGTTGTTTGTGGTTCGCGCTATGCTCTAAGGGTTCGCGCGATCAAGCCAACATGGATATCTCGCAAAGTCGCCTATTAATATGCACTGTTTCCTTTACAAGGAATATAAATGTTTATAGGTTCCAAAGGATGGCAGTTACACACTAATAGGTGGACACTATCAAAAACATTGGTCCAAAACCAAACTGTAGTATCTTGAGCACTAGTAATATATTACGACGACCTCCGTGGCCGAGTGGTGTATGCACCGGATTTCAATGTGCCGCTATCTGTAGAGGTCTCGGGTTCGATTCCCGGTCGGGAAAATATTGAAATCGAACACGACTCGCCTATGGATCGCTTGGAGCGTAGTTCAGGATCGCAATTTCATTCAACAAACTAGATCGGCCTAGTACGATCCACGCTCCACACATGACGATCTTGGATCGCGGATCGCGGGATCACCGATCCAGTTTGGATCGTCTGGTGTGGACCCGGCTAATGATCTGTACAAAAATGCTTATACAAATATACATCGAATCGACACATTAATTACAGATATATACTTATCTATTTTTAACTAACCGATTGTGGTGGTGTATGAAAAAAGAGACGTATAATATTTGCTTTGTACCACAGACGTATATGTAGGTACTCATTTTGGCAACACTTTTGAGTGATGTCATGAGCTTTATGTCGCGTGCCCTTGGACTTAATATACTAACAGCTTTGATTATATACATGTTTAAATAGACCCTGGCCGTCAAAAAACGTAGAATTTATAGGCCATTATTGTCCTATCGCGCAATCTTGGCGGTCAGTGTCATTGTGCCGTCAAGCAGTGTTTACCCCTCGCGTTTCGGTGAAATTGTTCGCAAAATGACCGTTAGCTCAGTGAAATTCTGTCGAAACTACAAAGGAAAAATCTTTTCGAAAAGGAAAGTCACGTTTCATCTGTAAGTATCGATAAAATTTAATGAAAATTTAAAGTTTAACAATAATAACCCTAGTACCTAGTATATGTGTTCTGTGATATTAACGGCCATGTATGCGTAGTGTTGCTGGTATCAAAATATAGAATTCCCATTATTGGTTGAAGAATATAAAAGAAAGTTAAAATATAATAAGTATGATAAAAAATACTCAGTCTTGTAAGTTAGTATTTATACATGGTCTTGCTGTAAATAAAGTAAATACATTAAATATAATTATTATTGGAACGATTTCAAAGTTTTTCTTATTTTAAACTGATGTCTGATATTTAAGAGCGTTAATTAATGTCACGGTTCCTATTCAATGCCGAATTTTTGTAAACATATTACTGTCATTTGTGCAAATGTCTAGTTTCACTAGGATTTTCACTATTTTTTGGAAGAAAGACACATTAGTTAACTGTTTTCTTGTGAATGTCTCTCAAGAAAGAGTAAAATCCTAGTGCAACTAGGTATAACAGTAATCTGTTTACAAACATTCGTCATCGAATTTGGCTGGAGTATAGGTTCCGTTCTAAAACAAGAAAAATATAATACCTACTGCAATATTTTATAATACTATTATTATAAATAGTTTTTGTGGTGTGGTATCGATATTCTAAATAAATAAAATAATAATAAATTATGATTGAACGCAATGTACATAAGTATTTATGTAAGAAGTGTGTGTTTAAGTATATGTATGTGGGGGATGGTAGTATGTATGCTTCAGAGCTCAATGGCGCATCGGCTAGCACGTTCGGCTTGCGATCTTGCCCACTAAGCAACTTTCGCAATGCCGGGTCGCTGGATGGGTGGCCAAATTTAAAACATTCGAGCTCCTCCGTGCTTCGAAATGTTAAGCCGTTGGTCCCGTTTGTTGTCGTAAGATGACAGTCGTTAAAACCGACCAACACGCATTAGGCCAGCGTGGTTGGTTATGGCCCAATATCCCCACGTGCTATCTCCACGTCGGAAGCCTGTGCCCAGCAGTGGGACGTTTATATGCTGACGATGATGATGACAATGTTTGAGTAAGTGCGGGTGTATGTTTGTGCCTCTAATAGGTCAATATTTCTCGTCTCATGTAAACTACTGGACACGGATATTGATGAGCCGTCATCACATTATGTAACCTTTACAACTGTTCGATCACATAGCAAACATTTTAATTTTCAGATTTACAATTGATCCGGTAGAAAGAAGTCGTTGTCGAAATATTTAACTAAGGTTTCAAGATAATAAGTAATTAGAGAACATGAAAAATGATGTAACATCCAAACGAAAGTTATTTAAGAAACAAATACAAAGAGAACGCCATTAATTGTTTTGATTTTAATTTAAAGTATTTAAATTTCTAATTAAAAAATCTATTTTGATTAGGTATTAAATTAAAATTTTCTATTTCGTCCCTATTACAAATATATTACACGCACGCAGGCTTCCATAAGCGCATTATTTTATTGTACTCGCCCTCGCCTTCAATCATCTATTTCTTCTAAACACACCTGCTTCTTTTATGCGTTATACCTACTTAACCCTTTACCGCATGGATTTTTTGATTTGGCTCAAATTAATTTACGTGATTCTACGGCCTAATAGGTGCACTAGAAAAAAATATATTTATGTTTTGATCTTTAAAGACTAACATAATAGACCTGAAACCCAAATTCTCACATTTGATACAACATGCAGTCAAGGTAACAAATCTTATATGGTACAACAAGCAGTTAAGGTAAGTGTTTTTATTTAAATAAACATATAAAAATATTTTTTATTTTAAAGGAAAAATATTAATATTTTAAAGGAATATTTAATTGAAAACCAGATGGAAATCCTTAAAACAATTCCTTTCTTTGTTTAAGTCAAAAAAACATCAACATTTACTGCAGTAAATGTAGGACATGCGTGAGAAATTTTTGCATCCCTGCCGTTTGTCGCCCCAATTGAGTATATCTGAAAATAAATTAAATAACAAATAGGTACCTACCTACATAAATCCCAAAGTTTTATACTAGCGGTAAATAAGAATACCAAATCACCAAAAAAAAACATATTTTTTATTACATGGGATGTACCCATGAATGCATGTAGTCTCATATCTGACCGAGCAATGATACAAACTCTAATGCATGAAGTATCATATTTGAGGAGGTTCTTTTCAAAACTTGACTATTCCACTTTTCTATTTTTTTCAGAATTTGAGAAAAATGTATTTTAGGTATGTAGCAATGTATTTTAATTTTTTTTTGTTGAATATTGTATAAGAGCATAATACTCATTGCGTGGTACAGGTTTCAAAGTTTAGCATTAATTTATACCGAATAAATCGACAATTTAAAATGGAATAATCTAGTTTTGACGCGGCTGATTGGAATAATCAAGTTTTGTTATGAGCTCTAGAGGAATAATCATGTTTTGATTAGTATGTTGTTGGATTAATCTAACTTAAATGCAATTAGAAATCTTATTTATGAATTAAAATAACCTGAGGTTCATCTTCTTTTACAATAAAAAAAAAACAAGAAAAAAAAATTACCAAAGCATTTTTTTTAAAAACTCTTACAGCTTCTTCATGGTCAAGGCAATTACAATTCTCTGTATGTTCATGATCATTGACATCATCATTTTCATCATAATTTTCAACATTATGGTTATCATTCATTATACTTTGAAAACACGTTAGGTACGTGAAATACGTTACAAAACATCACATTAAACAATCTGCATCTGCAACTGACTTGATTGAATTACAACCGAAAAAATTGTTGACAGCTTAAAAGGCGGGTCTCCTGAGACACTGTTTTGTGTTTGCTAACACCTAACATCAAACATCTAACAAAACATGTACGTAGGCCACGCCCAAATTTGTTAGATGTTTGATGTTAGGTGTAAGCCCCTTCATACACAAGGCTACGCAAATCTTCGATACTCGACGATTTTAGTCTCCAAGCGACTAGCGCCATACAAATCCATTGAGGTTCGTACACAAGTCGCGTCGCCGACATTTGTCCCACGACTCCAATTTGTATGGCGGTAAAATCGTCGAGTATCGAAGATTTGCGTAGCCTTGTGTACGACGGGGCTTAGCAAACACAAAACAGTGTCGCAGGAGACCCGCCTACGTTGACAATGACAATCATGACATGACTTTTGTGTCAAACAAACGCCACCTCATGGACGTAATCTCAGAACAATAGCTTTAGTCTCGGTCCGAGGCTTTAGTTAAAGTTCTGAGGACGTAACATACTAACTTACGTCCATGTGCCACCACACAAGTCTTAAAAAACAAAAATTTCAGCTTGCCATATTAAAAAGTAAAGAGCATAAAGTTCTAACTAAAAAATAAAGGGATAAAACATGTTTTCTTGCAGTTTAGACTAAAATAGTTAATTAACTTCAGGATTAATCAGATTTTGTTCCAAAAATTAATCATCAATTTTGTTCCAAAAATCAATTTAATCGCCTCTTTGGTCTAGTGGCTAAGCCACCGGTTTCAGGCCCAGAGATCCCGGGTTCGATTCCCAGCGGGGGTACATCTTTGTGTGCTCGGTTTGGTTGGTGGTAGGGCTGTTAAGTCCGCCTGGTTAGCTACCACCATCTTATCTAAGTCTGTCGCCATAACAACGATGTTTATAGCATTGTTGTGTTCCGGCAATTTTAGAGTTAGTCAGTTATAGACAGTTCCTCAGTGGTTGAGGATTCCGGGTGAAGCGCGCTTCCACCTTTGGCCTTATCGTCACTTACCATCAGGTGAGATGAAGGCCAAGCTCTTTCCCGTTGTAGATAAAAAAAAATTTGAAATGGGTAATGCCATTTCCAAAAAACGAAAATTGATCTTAACTGCATAGAGTATCATTTCAGATACAAAGTTCTAGACTGGTTTTCGTCAAGAAGAATTTGCTATTACTTACATGTTTTTCCGTAAAACTTCTTGGGATCCATTATTCTTTTAGTTTGCACTATTATAATTTTAAGATGAGCGAAAAAATAGCAAAAAGAGGCTTTTTCAATTTACAAACCGTACTCACTGTCAGAAATGGCAGTTTGGTAGGTTCTGTAACAGAAATGACAAACCACATACAAGTTTAAAAAAACTGCCAATGTATTTTCGTGTTCGGATACAATCATAGATATCAGCCATCAACACATTCTATACAAGGCTCAAAAATTATTAATCTGGAAAACTCTTAATGTATCATATATGATACCGTATGCAGTAAAGGGTTAAACGATAGACATACCTAATTTAAAATGTTGTGTTATTTTATGAATCCATTTTAAAATGGGCGATTTTCTGACAGCCCAAATTAAAAAAAAAAAATTAGTTCAAAAATACTTGATAGATGGCGTTTTATGAAAGCCGACCCGTTCCTACCTAAGGGCTGTAATACATTCTACACTTTTGCTTGTCTATCAAACAAATAAAAAAATAGTACTTACAAATTTTTATTCAGGATCTCCAGGACCTATTTCTATTTTGGAATGGAATAAATATTACGTAGCCATACACGTGTTCTTCATGGACTCGCCTTTTACTAAGCGCCATACTAATCTATGCTAAGCGCCATCTATGAAGTCATTTACGAACCAATTTCTATTTTTTTTGATCTCGGAAAATCGCCCATTGTATTATGCATATATTTTTTTCCCTACTTTATCGGAAATTAGGCATTCGCTGGCAACCATTCGCGATAGTGTCAGTCATACGCGGCTGTCTATCACGCACACTTCAAATTCAATACAAAAACCGGGAGGATTTTGAGAAGCGTTTGTACCGCGATGCTCCGTCTAGACATGTATATAGTCAAAGACTAACAGGACGGATCACTCTCTAAAATTGCATTTACGAAAACAATCTTATGCTTTTCTAATAAGGTGTTTTTTTCATCGGCACAAATAGAGAGCTATTAAATAAGCTAACTACAAATTAGCGATTTTCCGAAATAAAAAAAAAGAAATTGTTTATTAATGACTTCATAGATGGCGCTTAATAAAAGGCGAGTCCATTTAGAGCACGAGTATGGTATCAGAAAATATCAAAGACATTAAACTATTACTAATAGACAGGGCATAGAGATCAAAACTTTAATCTACAACTTATTACCAAGTGGTAACAAGTCTCTCAGTTTGATGCACAAAGTACTTTTTATTGATGTTTTGCGCCCTTTAGTGCAGTCGTGTTTGAGCGTGAACGAATTTGACGTAAACAATAGAAAATATTCCAAAATTCGTTTTGCGATACTGAAAAACGGCTGAATGTGATTATAGCTTATTATCGTAAGTATTTTGTATATTTACCCAATAATCCACTGTCTGTGCAATAACCAGACTGTAATAATATTTTCAATAAATTATTCTAGAACATTTACCGTTGCCCTATGCTGACCTCTAGTGGCGAAAAGCAAAAGAAGTTTTTGGATGTCACCACACTTGTCGAAGCGGAATTAGATGATTTAGTGATGTTCAGGTGATGTTGTTTTATTTATCAATTACTGTTTTAATTAGATAATATTTTTAATATAAGTAGTAATATTATGATTCAATTCAATGCGCTGGGGGACTGTTAGGCAGTGTAACAATATCGTGCGATGATCGTTTCATCAGAATATTACTACTTATGTTAAACTTAAAAGACATTGAATGGATGTATAAGAAAATAGGATGTCCAAATTAAACATATACACACATCCGTTATCCCCTTGTGTGTCAAGGGGCCTCCTGGAGGCCGGTCGCCATTTTTTTTTCAAAATGGCCGCATGTGTCAAGCTACTTCCGTATTACTTCCTGTTTATATCCGGTCTAGGTATAATGACGATTTCCATAAAATTTTTATAAGGAGACTATATAAAAAACTTATATCACTGGAATCCTTATCAATTAAGCTATTTGGCTATGTATACTAAAGTATAGTTTGATTCTATAATAAATTGCAAAAAAAAATGAAAGTAGGTGAAAGTACTTTTTTTTTCTTCGATTTAATATAAAATAATAAATTTAATTATAAATAAAAGCATGAAAGGTGTAACAATTATTATGATAATTATTTGTTATATTTACAATGTGGAATACACGTTTAAAACAGAATAAACCTCGCCATTCATTTTTTATATGCGCCAGATGTGGCGCGTAAGTACCGGGCGATAACAGACACGGGTCGAACCCACATAAAAAAGCGCGCGCAGAACCTCCATTCGTCGCCGTATTAAACATCTATGGCGTTGTAATGCCGTCTTTGTCCCACTTTATACATTAAAACAAAGACAAAAGAAATAGCAATAGTTTTGTGAGCACAATTCAACTCTAAATATGACGGCGTAAAGAGGGGCCTCCAGGAGGCCTCTGACACATACAGGTCTGACAGTTAGCGACCTCCTGGAGGTCGTTTGACACACAAGGGGTACATTGGTGTTTAATGATAATGCATCAAATAAATCTATGGAATGATTATATATTATTATGTATAGATTATATATATTATGAAAAATAGAGCGAGTAACTTAATTTGGTAGTAATAAGGTCCACTGGCTCCACTTTTGGCAGATGATGACTATTGATGACAGATTGCCTGGTACGATGTTTTTCTACTCAGCCAGTTTCTATGCTTTAGTTATTGTTCTGAGATGTTTTGATCATCTTGGATTCGATTTCAGAGTAGATTTAAAGTACAAAACACATAAAGCATTTTGTATGCTCTAAGACAAATCCACAGACATATAATAAAATCACAGACGTATAACACACGTCTGTGGTACAAATAGTACTCATAGACATTTCAAGTCTTGATATTAGTGACGTCATATAGTCTAAGAAACAGAAAAATGCTAATTATTATTATTATTATTTAATTAGTCAAATAAAATTAGATAACAATGTCAGTAGGTAGGTACTCAACTTTTATGAAATTGGTCCCGGGCAAATTAAGATTTATGCACAGACATATAATTATATGTCTGTGGATTTATGCAACGAAAGGTCAAGGTTAAACATACTTGGCTTCAACTTAGTACTGGGTTTGGCCTCCAGTATTTCCTATATTATCTTCATGGCGAATATGCCGTCGGCGTCGCTGTCTACGCTTTGAGAGCGTTTGTGGTGAAACCACTTACCTTTTCCACTTCCCAGGTACCTTTTTATTTCATGTAATCATCTCATATTTTAACATTTGTCTTAGTTATATATTTGCCTTTATTTTTCCTCGCTTCTGCAACGATACATAATGATTTAGTAACTACACACTACACTACACACATCGCAATTCCTTTATCTAAACACAACTACTTACGTGATCTAAATCACGAAACTTCGGACACTATTTTTCGACACTTTTACGTATCCCACAAGTTTCGGATCACTTCGATAATCTTATTATGCGTTTTTCCTTGTAATATTTACATTTATCTCACCTTAATTGTTTTCTATTTACTAAATATTGTGTTTTGATTACGTTTTGACGTATCTGACATCTTATTTTTGCTTCGTTGCTATGCAACTTATCAACATAATTCAATCAAACTTTTTAGTTTCTTATTTTTTACATTTGGCCATCTAGATTTCAGCGTTTTAAAAATATTATTTTAAAATTTATGCAGAACTCAGAAACCGAGGTTTCATTATAAAGTTCAGCCGACGACTAATCATTACATCTCTAGCTTTAGATTCAAAAGGATTAGTCGACTGAGACGATCACCAGCTTCCGAATTGGAAGGTCAAGACTCCTTACTTTCTTCTTCCAAATTGGAAGGAATAGTCTTCAAGTACAATCACCAGCTTCCGAATTGGAAGACTACAGCCTCCAGTCATCGCGTACGCCTACGCCTGCCTGTGCCTGTCTCGCCTGTCAGCCTGTACCTTCGCCTGCCTGCGCCTGGTGGCGCCTGCCTACCTGCGCCTGCCTGCGCCTTCCGGCGCCTGCCTGTCGGCGCCTGCCTGTCGGCGCCTGCCTGCCTTCGCTTGCCTTCGCCTACCGGCGCCTGCCTACCGGCGCCTGCCTGTCTTCACTTGCCTGCGCCCTTCGACGACTGCCAAGTTCAGCGCTTGCCTCCACACCTTCGCCTGCCTCCACGTCAGCTGCACCTACCCCTTCACTTTTTATATCATCAACCTTCATTTTAACCATCATCACCTCCATACTCACCATCCTCACTCACCTTTTTTAACTTTTGTTTGTAATTTTATTTTGCTTTATAAATATTTGTTAATTCTTATCATCCTTTTCTTTTTTAAATGTCGCTTCACGACACGTTAGTGCTGTTTCTTGTTTTTAGATGATCGTAGGGTATGGTCATATGATTATTCGATTATCACCCTTTATGGGGCTACCAGACACAACATTCTGTCAACAAGCCTTTCCCACCAGGTCACCTTGGCGGGAGGCTGGTTTACAACTTTTTGTAAACTTACAAGGCTTCCACTTGGTTTACAACCGCCGTTTATGTTTTCCGTCACAAGCAGTGTTGCTATTTTTAGCAAGATCCTGCTTTTTTTTAAATAAATGCATCCACATGCTGGAAAAAAACGCGATTAATTTTATATCTTTATTAACAAGATATGCAGTGCGAGCACGGATCTTTTATCGACCGATAAAGTGACATTAGACGATAAAATTTGACAGTTCAAGTACTGCAGATGTCGACAAATTGACATATGCAGTACTTGAACTGTCAAATTTTATCGTCTAATGTCATTTTATCTGTCGATAAAAGATCCGTGCTCGGGGGATGAGCTTTTAAAGACGAAAAAATACCGCGCTGTACGTACATTAATATATACGAACTTGGTTTTTTCAGTAACCACTTTGTATGTACGTTGTACGTTGAAACACTGCTTGCGTGGTTTACAACAAACGTCTACACAACAGCGGACCGCCAGAAGTTTAGGACGCGCGCCCGCAAACCAGGTTCGCGGAAAGGTAATTGAAATTCCGTTGCAAACAATTATCCACAATGTTGTGATGTTCGTTTTTTTTTTGGCAGTCCAAATTAAAAAGTATAAATTAATTCAAAAACACTCGATAGATGTCGTTTTATGAAAGCCGGCCACCAGCCATACATACTTATGGGCTGTAATAAATTCTAAACTTTTAGTTGTCTACCAAAAGAATAAAAAAATAGTAAGTACTTACCTTTTTTTATTCAGGACATCCAGAACCTATTTCTATTTTGGAATAGAATAAATATTACGCAGCCATACACGTGCTCTTCATGAACTTGCCTTTTAATAACCACTTACCAGTGCACGACCGTATATACAATATGGCTCCTACCGTCCACTCAATCTGACAGCTGGCCGAAAGTTGGCCGACGCTGACCCGAGACTACCCGAGCTGACAAAAAAGCTTAGAACTAACCCATTGCTAAAGCTATATCAAAACCTAAACTACGTACCAAATGCTTAGAAAACTCAGTATTTTAATAAGTTAAAAGACGACTGCCAAGTTCAGCGCTTGCCTCCACACCTTCGCCTGCCTCCACGTCAGCTGCACCTACCCCTTCACTTTTTATATCATCAACCTTCATTTTAACCATCATCACCTCCATACTCACCATCCTCACTCACCTTTTTTAACTTTTGTTTGTAATTTTATTTTGCTTTATAAATATTTGTTAATTCTTATCATCCTTTTCTTTTTTAAATGTCGCTTCACGACACGTTAGTGCTGTTTCTTGTTTTTAGATGATCGTAGGGTATGGTCATATGATTATTCGATTATCACCCTTTATGGGGCTACCAGACACAACATTCTGTCAACAAGCCTTTCCCACCAGGTCACCTTGGCGGGAGGCTGGTTTACAACTTTTTGTAAACTTACCAAGGCTTCCACTTGGTTTACAACCGCCGTTTATGTTTTCCGTCACAAGCAGTGTTGCTATTTTTAGCAAGATCCTGCTTTTTTTTTAAATAAATGCATCCACATGCTGGAAAAATACGCGATTAATTTTATATCTTTATTAATGTGTGCTCTTCATGAACTTGCCTTTTAATAACCACTTACCAGTGCACGACCGTATATACAATATGGCTCCTACCGTCCACTCAATCTGACAGCTGTCCGAAAGTTGGCCGACGCTGACCCGAGACTACCCGAGCTGACAAAAAAGCTTAGAACTAACCCATTGCTAAAGCTATATCAAAACCTAAACTACGTACCAAATGCTTAGAAAACTCAGTATTTTAATAAGTTAAAAGTTAATTACGAAAAGCTACAACAAAAATGACAAAAATGAAGATTCCAAGACAAAAAACAAAAATATTTTTTTTATATCGACATTTAGAAGTCGTTATTACTTGGAAGTCACTGTTTCAAACTATAAAGAATCATATCATTTTCGATAGTTAAAACCATAACGATTGTTTTGATGTGCACATTATTAGGAAGAACGATGATTACGAAGAGTAATTAACACATTATTAGCACAAAAAAAAAAATGCAAAATTAATGGCGAACCGTCAAAATTGTCAACAATTTCATTTTTTTACTAAAGGTACTCGTACACTATGCCATAGTTTCAATTGCTCTACGGATCAATGGGCGATTTTCTGACAGCCCAAATTAAAAAGTAAAAATTAGTTCAAAAACACTCGATAGATGTCGTTTTATGAAAGCTGGGCTACTTAAGGGCTGTAATAAATTCTACACTTTTACTTGTCTACCAAAAGAATAAAAAAATAGTATTTACTTACCTATTTATATTCAGGACGTCCAGAACCTATTTCTATTTTGGAATAGAATAAATATTACGCAGCCATACACGTGCTCTTCATGAACCCGCCTTTTATTAAGCGCCATACTAATCTATGCTAAGCGCCATCTATGAAGTCATTTACGAACCAATTTCTTTTTTTTTTTTGATCTCGGAAAATCGCCCATTGATATCCATAGAGCCACCTCAAATTTTCTTGCGGAACTACGAACTAGGTGTAGTGAGCAACAACCTTAACAAAGAACGTTGCCGTGTTTATGGCGCTTGGTCAGAAAAAAAAAATATTGGAATGTCACTGTCTACAAATGTAAACAAACCATTAATCCTTAACAATAATTAGTATGCGATTGTTTTTATGTGCACTTATTTAGGAAATACGGTGAGTAGAAGAGTATTTCGACATTTTTAAAAACGCTTACGTTGCAAAATTCCGTTTTGGCGAACTGTCAATTCTCGCCAATTTCATTATTTTTTTCTGTGAAATTATGTTTGTCATTAAATAGATTTCTTTTACTTTTATACTGAATTAGTAACCACAGAATCATCTCAAATATTTTAATGGGCCTACGTAATACGTGTTTTAAGTAATTACACTCACCGTGGTCGTAATGCGAGTTTGCAAAATTAATTTAGGCTGAGTTACAGAAGTTACCAAGGACAGGACAGTGGATAAGCGTCATACTAATCTATGTTAAGCGCCATCTATGAAGTCATTTAACCAATTTCTTTTTTTTTTGATCTCGGAAAATCGCCCATTTTCACAGACATCTAATTATATGTCTGTGCCCATTTTAAGACCGCTGTAGCAAACGTCAGTTTACAGCGGTCCAGGTAAGCGCTCTAAAATCAAGTTTAAATAAAAGTTGGGTGTATGGACCAGATTCCTTTGCCTTCCGAAGTGGGAGATGAGCAATTTAGTGAATGGCTATGATGATGGATGGTTATTGGCTATGATTCTAGTTCTAAGACTAGATTCTAGCAATGGTCGTGAAAGAAGGGGAGTGTTTTTTATAGTTGAAGTGAATCACAGGTCAGTAAATATTAATTTTCGTTTATTCTTTAGATACTATTGTTTTGTGGCACTTTTTTTTAGGTACGTAATTTAGATTTAGACTACTGTTTATGTTCAATGCAAAAGACTGAAAAATATTAATAACATACTTTTACCGTCACTGTTTGCGTTGTATGCTGTCATAAAATAAAGAAGTGTTTCTGCAAATTCTCTAATAAGCTCAAAGTTTCAATAAGTGGTACTTTATCTTCTAATTTTATCCAATTGTGTGGTGAAGAGTACGAGTAAGTGATAAACGTCGTCGGTCGTGCTATTGTCAAAATTGGTGTTGTGTGTGTAATAGTGTGTATCGTAAGTTTTTCTAAATTTACTTGGCGTTCGTTCACCTACTATTTGAGTGTAACACTTTTTGTAGTTAATCCGATTGGCCCGAGTACGAATTTAGCTAACTATTATAAACGCTCTTGCTAACTTAAAAGCAGTACTGTGGCCTACCTCTTTGAGTTCAATAAATTTTTTGCTTCAAGTGGCTAATAAAACCTTGTCGTGATAACACATAGGTATACAGATCTGGTAGGCAATGCATCTCAGCTTTGATATGAGTAAGTATATGTAAATAAATAATAATAATTTGCTATAAAGACACTAAAAAGTTAGATGAAATTAAGTGAAAGCTTCCTATATGTTTCTTTGTTATTAGGAGCCCAGTTTATGTTTTCTTAAAATCATTTAAAAAACAAATGTTTCAATAGGTACTAAGTGTAAAGAAATAAATGCACTTAGATCAATGCTTGAAATAAATTGGTGGATCATGGCACAAGTATACCAATTTGCCTGGTCATTGAGTTGGGATGTTGTCTGTGTTGTGAGTGGTAGTGCGTTCAGGTGACCTGGCGTGTAGCCAACTGTTACTCTGCTCACAGATTGAATAAGTAACAGATATGTTACTTCCATACAAAAGAGAAAAAACCTTCATCTTTAATAGCCAACAACATTTGTTGAGATTTTTTTTATTCTTTATTTTTTTTGGGCATAGTGAGTTGGGCATATTTTTTTTAAATAATACTTTGACATTATTGTTTTTTTTCATACTTTTTCTTTAAACAACTATAATTTTGGCTAAGTATTTGCTCTTATTTTGATTAGCATTAAGTTATAATGCAAATTGTTTATTTGTATATAAGTTATTAAGCCTAAAGGTAATAAGCATACTGCATGGTAAAAGGCACAATGGAATATAGTTTAATCAATTAAACATATATATATTCATATTTTTTCTTAATGTCTATAAAGAAAAGCTAAGTTTGCAAAAGTATAGTTCTGTCAGTTAGGTTAAGTTAAGACTTGTGTCCAATAGTGAACTTATCCCCTGAAACAGGGTGGCACCCTTTTAGCGTCCCCCGTCCTGTGCCCAGCAGTGGGACTTTTATAGTTAATTATTCAGCGTATAGTTGTTATGCTTATAAAAATTATGCTTTAATACCACTGTGCATTTATAAAATTGAACAATAAAAATAAATAAACTTTCCTACACTCACACCAATTATCTAGCCCAAGAGAAGCTTAGATGAAATTTGTTAAATGTTTACTAGACAACAGAGAAACATACTTAAAATACATACTTATTATACATACAAAACACCCAGACCCAAGGCAATTTAGAAAAACGATAATTTCTAAATTGACCTGACCGGGGATCGAACTTGGGGGGACCTCAGAAATGGCGACACCATGAAAACCGGTGTACAAACCACTCAACCTAGAAGGAGGTCTTTAAAAAATAATGCTATAAGCAAGTATGCTTAAAAATTATAATGGTTTTAATTTGTATTCTATAAATCCGATAAATTCTCAAACTGTGCTGGGTTTTGCACAGTCCCTTCAACCTGCATGATCATGACATGAGAAACTGCATCTGCTTGGAATTTAATGAAGCTATCCTTTACCTTGCAAAACTTTATTTACCAAGAGTGAGTGAGAGTGAGTTGCAGAAGCAGTTAGCAGTAAGCTTAATAATGTTTAAATATCTAATTGACAACATAAACAAGCAAACTGAATTATAGTGTTGTTTATATGTGTCATAAATAATCATAAATCGTCATAGTGGTCAGCTTTATTTTATCACAAAATAAAATGGCTTAGCTGGAGATCATGCATTAACATATTTTGATTCTCCACATGTTGAATTGTGCGAATTACGGCTAATATATACAAAACAGATGTCAGAGTCAGAGTGAAAAAAATCTAAAACACATGGATATAACAAAAAATATTATGTAACAGGAACATTATGTTCTCGGTTTATATTTAGCTCCATATTTCTTTAAAAATATTTTAAATAGAAAAAACCTAATTATTGAATTGTCGTAGATAACTAAATATCTAGAAATAAAATTGATTTGTCTATCTCAATTAAATAAATTTCCATTGATGTTCTTCATTGAATATAAACTTAAAGATCTTTACAAAATGTCTAAATCTAAAAGTATCAAGAGCAATGTCCTAAAAGAAAATATAATGCCTATGTACAAGCTTGCTATAGCTGGTTCAGGACCATACGCAATGACGATAAAAGCATATAATAGACTACCTAATTACATAAAGGCTAAACCTGACACAAATATATTTATAAATTTGCTTAAAAAATTCCTGCAAGACAAGTATTATTATGAATTAAACGAGTTCTTTAACGATAATACCAATGCAATGCTATAACTTAAAAAAATTTCAACTAATTAAATGTTCAACCATACCTGATGTTAAAACAACTAATACTATTTTCTTTCCTATGAATAATATGTTGAAGGTGTCGGTCCAATTTCTATGATTAATTTATTTTATATTTAAAAATACAATCATTGTTTTATTATTACTTACTAATCATTTGTTACTATTTAATCAATTAATTTAATGATTCATAAAATATTGTAATATACTTAAGTAATAAAAAAAAAAGTGCTATTAGAAAATTGCTATGCCCTTCCTGGGCCCATATGATTACTACCATATTTTATAAGACCCTAATGTACATACAATATGTGATGCAATAAATAAATGAAATGAAACTACAAAAATGTATTACGGTCTCAGCATAGCGAATTTGCAATAAAATGGAATCTATCGTAATAGCTATTACCATAGTGTTTGTTGGGGACGCCGATATATATTTCTTTAGTTTTGTACATAATCTCCTTTGAACTCTACGCACTCAGTCCAGCAATGTTCCAACCTCTTCAACCCACCAAAAAAATTTTTTTTGTCAAACCCTGAAAAATAGGCCTCGGTTTCGGCTACCACCTCTTCGTTTGACGAAAATCTTTGCCCGCCAAGCCATTTCTTCATGATTGGGAAGAGGAAAAAGTCACAGGAAAATCTGGCGAATACGGAGGGTGTGGCAATAATTCGTATCCTAATTCGACAAATTTTTAATGTCGCGATTGCAGACGAGTGGGCCGGTGCATTATCCTGATGAAATAATTTTGTTCTTTGCTAGATGCGGTCGTTTCTGGTCAACTTTTTATTCTCCGGCTCCGGTTATTGTCTTGCCTTTATCCAAAAAATCGATATAAATAACCCTTTGGCTGTCCCAAAAGACTGTGGCCATCACTTTACCAGCCGAGCAAACAGTTTTTGCTTTCTTTGGAGCACGTTCCCCGGTAGAAGTCCATTGCTTCGACTGCTGCTTAGTCTCTGGTGTATATTGATGGACCCACGTTTCGTCAACTGTTATGTGCCGACGCAAAACTCCCTCGGATTGCGTTTATACATGGCTAGGCATTCCTCAGAAGCTGTTACACGATTTCGTTTCTGGTCGACTGTTAGTAAACGCGGCACCCATCTTGCAGAAAGCTTTTTTATGCCCAGAATATTATGCAAAATTGTTCAGTCGAGATGTGCACAGCATCACTTATTTCGCGTATCTTCACTCGACGGTCTGCCAAAACAATATCATGTATTTTATTAACGGTGCCCTCCGTAGTGACCTCAATCGGCCTTCCTGGGCGCTCCGCGTCATTAGTGGTAGTACGCCTACAACGAAATTCAGTGAACCACTTATGTACCATCCTATGAGAAGGCGCAGAATCATTATAATACTTTTTCAGTTTGTCTTCGGTCTGCTTAATAGTTTTACCACGTAAAAAACAAAAATTTTAACAAAAAATAAACCAACTCCAAAAAATTTTACTGAAATAAATGCACTAAAACGTAAAAAATAATTGCGTAGTTTAGTTTGTTCAATTAACTTGAAATATTAACCTTTATTCTACTCTATCTTTATCTTATAATTTTAAAAAATATTTTTGGAGTCGGTGCCAGTTAAGGTATAGATAAACATTGAACAACATACTATATTATTATTATATTAGCCCATATTGTCCCATTGCTGGGCAAAGGCCTCCCTCCCCCCCTTCCAGTATTCGCGGTCTTTTGCATGTGTTGGCCAATCCTTCACGTAAGCATCAAGCTCATCTCTCCACGTCCGTCTGGGTCGGCCTCGCTGCCGTTTAACCCCATTGTTGTTTTTATTTGTAAATATGTTTAATTAGCCTTTAACAGTTGTCGTGTTCATTAGTAAATAGATTTTATTATGCTACATTGTCGTATTAGGCTGGCACCAACTCCAAAAATATTTTTTAAGATTATAAGATTGAGTAGAATAAAGGTTAATATTGCAAGTTAATTGAATAAACTAAACTACGCAATTATTTTTACGTTTTAGTACATTTATTTCAGTAAAAATTTTTGGAGTCGGTTTTTTTGTTAAAATTTTTGTTTATTTATCGTTTTTAGTGAATCGTTCCGATCTATTTATTGAAAGCGAGTATTAGTAAACCTACAAAACGCGCTGCTCGTATGAGACAGCGCCGTTTAAATGCGACAAGCGTAGAAATCGAGGAACGCCTATCACAAAGTAGGAAATCTACATCCAAAACAGAAGGCAAGTTACCCAGATTTACTCGTGAACGCTGTATAGATCCCCCTACGATGATGACTTGCGAGTTACTAGGGTTCACCGTTAGGCAAACTACAGGGACGTTTTTGACTTGCTCCAGTCGTAGATCGTAGCCAAGTCACCATTGATCTGCTCAACCGCTTCTGAGTGGTTCTCAGCCGAGGCCTGAGAGTATATTTGTAAGTCATTGGCATAAAGATATTAAGAAGAATTTAGATAAGAAGTGACAGAATTAATAGTGTGAATAGTGTATTTTTAAATCCTAATAGAGAAATGTTTCGGAAGGAGTGATAAAAAGTGGCCTATGTCACTATTAATTTGTCCTTCAACTATCTATGTCCAAAATCAGGTCGATGCGCAACTGAGAGACGAACAAACAAACAAACACGCTTTCGCATTTACAATGTTAGTTAGGAAGGATTTATTGCCGGAGTGGATCTCATTTGACTAAAGGCTGAAAATACCGAAATCGCTATGGGTATGCCTACAATATTTGAGGAGTTCTCTCAATTCCTCAAGAATCCCACCATCAGAACTGAGTTCCGGTACCTGCCTTCTTTTGCTTCGTCATAGTCGCTTAACTATCTTAATCGAGATATCTTATCGCCACCTGTAAATTACTTATCATTGAGGAGTTCCAATGGCATTCTGTGGTCTTCTTCATCAAATGATACTTTCTGAATGCAAATGCTCGACTTATTGCTGAAAATACCAAAATCGCTATAGGTATGCCTACAATATTTGAGGAGTTCCCTCAATTCCTTGAGGATTCCATCATCAGAACTGGATTTTGATAAAAATGGGACCAATCTGGAAGTATATCCTTTTAAATAAAAAAAGAATTCTCTAAATCGGTGTATTAATGTTTTGAGGTAACAAACATAAAAAAACATACAACCGAATTGAGAACCTCCTCCTTTTTTTGAAGTCGGTTAAAAATAGTGTTTAATTAGCACTCTAAACTCGCTACTTAGAAGTCGCCTAACTTTTTTGTTTCTAAAAAGCTTGTTTTCGCGCCAAATTTGAAAAAGAACGGCATGCGCTTCGTAGCTAGTTTCCAAATATGAGACAAAAAAAAATATTAAAATGTTTTTATTCAACCTTAAAGTCATTGAGTTGCCAAACTGCCCTCGTATAGTTAAGGTTATGTGTAAACTAAATATAAAAGTGAATCCATAGATGAGGTGTTGATATATTATGCGCGCTGCCCACGTGTCGCCGCGCCGACTTGTCTAAAGTTAGCCACTATTCATCAGTGTGGCGTATTCATGGAGTGTCCGCATTTACGTATTATTATAACTACAGAGACAACACCGCGAAACATATTGCGCACTGAGTTGCGGTTCATGGCCATTTGCTTGAATGTGAGTGATCCAAGCGAATGTTGACCTTGCGGCCGCAAATTAGTGCGCAAAAAATTGCTTCGCGGTGCCGTCTATAGTTATACCACCTCAATGAGTATCCCTGTATAAATTTAATTACTGACGTGTGATCTGTAAATCAACTAATATAAATACGTTATTTTTAGAAATATGATAAATGACAATGCAGCGTGGGCAATCCAAATGGGTGCAGATGGGATGGGGAAGGGAATGTCGAATGTCGTCCATTATTATAAAGTTAATTATAACCGGTACGAAACAAGATGCCAAAATTTGTCATACTTAACCGGGATCAATTTAGTCCAAACTCTTAAAATAATCACAAGTCTGTATATGTTTTTTATGGAACCCTGTGTCAGCAAAATATTTATTTGTTGTCAATTGGCTCCAAAGAAAATGCACCTTGTATTATAGTACTTACTTGAAATTACTATTAACCCTATTAAGTATTAAATCAATTTTCATAAAGCTTAACGTATTGTGAATTATATTAATACTAGTATATAACAAAAAAGTAATCTTTTTTGGTAATTGAACCAAGTCGCTTCCGGATGCCTATGTGGTCTGGACCACATAGGCGTCCATAAAACTTCTTTAACAATTAAGGACCCGCGCCCTTATTTGTGACGCGAAAACTCGCTACCAGATTATATTGTGTGAGAAATCCAAAACTGCTAAATATTAATGAATATATCCTATTTATATAATATTACTCTTAAATAAAACAAGTAATGATATGCAAAGACAATACTTTATTATTTAAACATTTAAAAAAAATAACACAATTTAAAAAAATATATACTTACATAGTTTTTGGACTTATGTTACTTTCAGGACTTTGTTATTTTTGTTGTCTTATAAATTCTAATGGTACATATTTTAACCTTACTACTTAAATTATCTATTAAATAAAACAAAAAGAGATCAATTACAACTTATGCTTTTTTTATAAACTAACTTTGAAAATCAACATCACAAAAAACATTACAAAAAGCTTATAGCTTTTTGTAACATGCATTACTACTAATCAACAAGATTCTATATTTTTTCTATATATTATTGTAACAATTTACACAAATTTGTTTTGAGTGTTCTCCACAAATAGCAACTATGCACTTGGCACAAGAAATTTTGGTTTTTCTGTCCTTTTTCCAAGTACGAGGGTGACACTGAAAGTGTTTAGAACTGGCCACTTGTAAACAATATAATTAAAAATAAAGTTAGAATTTTGTAAATGGAACTCTTTGTCAATATTATTCAGTTTAAATTTCATTAGTTTGTTAATTGTCTTCGATTTGGCGGCAAATTGAAAATTGCCTGTGTGACGTCAGCATGAATCTAAGCCGGGAAAATTTACGTGCAATGATTTTCTATGACTTCCGATGTCAATTAAGTCAACAAGAAAGTTACGATAGACTTCGATTGGCTTTTCACGATGAAGCACCATCTCGTGCCACTGTCTACAACTGGTTCAATGAATTTAAGCGTGGTCGCACTAATCTCACCGATGATCTGCGTGAGGGACGGCCTTCTACGGCGACGACTGAAGATAACATCAGTGTTGTGCGGCGTATGATAGAGACTGACAAACGAGTGACCTATTAGCAGATTCGGGCAAGCTTAGGCATCGGTATTAGTCAAGTGCACAAAATCCTCGACAAACATTTAGCTGTCAGGAAGCTTTGCGGCCGGTGGATACCTCACAATTTGACAGAGGCCCAAAAACTCCGTCGTGTTGATTGGTGCCGTGAAATGCTTCAAAGATTTAACGGAGGTGACTCGAATGCTGTGTTCGACATAGTTAAAGGTGACGAAAGCTCAATTTACTGTTATGATCCCGAAACCAAAAGACAGTCTGCTCAGTGGGTGTTTCCTTCCGATGAGTTGCTAACTAAAGTGAAGAGAGGTCGAAGCGTGGGAACAAAGATGGTGGCTTCGTTCTTCGGAAAGACAGGTCATTACGCGACAATTGTTTTAGAAGATCAAAAAACTATAACTGCCAAATCGTACACCAACAATTGTTTGCCACTTGTCTTGGAAAAAGTTCGAGAGAAACGCCCTCGCAGTAGGATCCTCCTTCACCACGACAACGCCTCGTCGCACACCGCCAGGCAAACAATCGACTATTTGACCTCGTCAGACGTGGAATTACTAGGTCACCCGCCGTATAGCCCTGACCTCGCACCTTGCGATTTTTATTTATTCCTAAAAACAAAAGAAAAACTTCGAGGAAAACGTTTCATGGACGCCGAGGAAGCAGTGGCTGCGTTTCAAAAGGCCGTTGAGGAGACCCCTAAGGAGGAGTGGGCAAATTGCTTTTCTCAGTGGTTCCACCGGATGCAGCGATGTATTGATGTAAACGGACACTATTTTGAAAAGATATATTAAACCTCAAAACTTACTAGTTGGTTCAGTTTTTGATTTTCTAAGAATTTTCAGTTTGACCCTCGTACAAAGACCGCAACGAACTTTTCGTCTACTTACTGGTTGACTTGGTTCTGGCGGTGGTTCAACGTGAGGTATTATGGCCCTGATTCGATTTTTATGTGCTGGGAATGTGCTTATAATGGCCACTCTTTTATGTAGGTATGGTTGAATCATCGTAACAGCCAATAATTTTAGGAAGTCTTTACGTACTAAGTCGTTGGAATCTGATTTGGCTTTATGGATAACAAATGCGTTCACCCCAGCTAAGCAGCACTTCTAAGTCTGGACGAAAGTAGTCAAGTGCAGGTCGATGAAAGCCTTCACCTGGTTGTGAAGTTGGTTGCAATGTATGTTCACTTTCAGAAACTTACATTGATAACGGCTGCACAATTACTGAACTCGGTGGCGTGGTATAAACATTTCGTCCCCTTCATCAAAATTTTATTCCGAATCTGATTCATGTTCATTTACTTCTAAAGAGTCTTCTGTTTCTAAGCAGTCTTCTCTTTCTATTTCTTCGTTCAGGTAAATTTGAATATTTCTGTCGTTTAGTGCCTTATTGGACGCCATTTTCTACTATAAAACCAGAGAAATAATAATATAATACAGATTTTTAAATTATTAAAAACACTCACGTATTTAGACGCTACTGGGTCCTACGTACCCATACGCACCTTTTACGTCCACATAACTCAATCGCGGCGCGCTAGCTGGAGTCTGTGAGTGTTACAGAGGCCTGGGTCCATTAGACCCATTAGCGAGTCCTTTAGTGTTAAATAAATTTGCAACTCAGAGTAATAAGTTAATATTGGTTTTAGTTGCGTTTTGATAAAACACAGTGGAAAGCTTTACCCAAGCTACTTGTAGAATCGTCTGCAAGCCAGCCAGTGGGGCTAATGCACGCGGGTACGAGCCGTTGACATTTTAGCGTGTTTTAAATATCCTACGCGACACACAAAAGTATTTCACATCGACGACCTAATCTCGAATTAAAAGTGGGTTGCAACAGCGAGCTGCGCACATTGCACCTTCATGCAAAATTAACATGTGTACAGTGCCCTTTAGCCGGCTACCTCTCTTTAAATTCTCAATCTTGTTGTTATGGCTACCACAAGATTGTTGTAGCTTCCCGGTATGATTGCAGTTCCCTCATCTCATCATCAGTCATCTCCGAGAACACTTCGTCGTTTTTCTTCGGAGTTCTATTTTTGTGGAAAAATAAAATATTATATTTAGCTTGACTGGTGAACTTATAACAAACCCTGACGAAACGAACCAAGTCCAATATGCACCCCCGTTGGGAATATAACTCGGGACCGCTGTGATCATGTGGTCTACCACTATTCCATGCAATGCAACAATCTTATAGATGAATTAATTTTTAATTGGTACTGTAGCATTCGTCAGCCTTTCTCGTCTCGACAAAACTGCTGGACGCTATACAATAAGTACGGATCTTCGTAAATAAACATAAAAATCTTTACTTTTTATACTCCGTTCGTACAAATTAAAATCTTATAAAAGTCCATCAATTAAATATTACTTCATTGTAAATATCTGTCAGTTTAAAACCACCATATTATTATCAACTTTGAAGCTCCGGCCCGTACCCGACCGAGTGTCTATTCTAGAGTTTCGGTAAAGTTCATTGGCGCATAGAAGTATTTTTACACGTTCAATGAATAGTGTAACCACGTAACGATCACTATCCCAACTAAAACATACATTGCAATACTATCCCTACTATTATCCCCCAAGGGTCTGGCAAAAAAAGCAGGTAACACTGCCACCGTTTGCACTTAACTCCCGATTTTACTGACAAAATAGTGATAAATAGTAGTCAATTACATGGAAAGTGTTTGCAAAGTGAAGTTTTATAGCGGAATAAGGTGTGGTATTGTTATCGAAGACGATTTCTGGCGGAAACTTTGGTAATCAACTTGATTTTTATTGGAATTTAATACCCACTTTTGAGAATCAACGTGATTTGAAGCAGAAGTACCCTCTTTTATCAAATAAGTAGTCTGTCAAACTCAAAAAGACAGCTGTCATTCATATTTTGACAAGTAAAAAGTTGCCAGCGTTAAAAGATTTACCCACAAACCGGGACTTTTTTGAAAACGAAGAGGTCTCTGGAAGTAGTACAGACTTTAATCCTTTTCTACAAATTACCTTAAAAGCAGTAAATAAAGTAAGGAGAGATGGTGCAGTGTTCAGCTTGTAATGGCAACATATTGGTGACACAGAAGAGAATAAAATGTACCAATGGCAATTGTAATCACAATTATCATGCAGATTGTGTTAAATACATCGGCGATTCATTGTCAGCTAGATCTAAGTGGGTCTGTCCCGTATGTACGGCTGCCCGCCCAAAAGATGGCGATAGAAGCAACACTCCGATACATAATAGAGGTCAAGCAGAACCACCAAAAACTACGTCACCTAACATTTCGGCGTCTTCTTCGCCAGTCAACCTAGATACTGTTGCAATTTTGAATGAGATTCGTGGGCTTCGAAGCGATATGAATAATAAGTTTGAAAGGCAGCAGGACAGCATAAATGAATTCCATGCTAAAATGAAAAAGATTCAGCAGGAATTGCGTGAAATGAACACAAAATTTTCTGTAGTGCGCGAGGATCTCGACGGCGTTATTAAATCAGTGGATTTTCTCTCGGCTTATCACCATGATCAGATAAAGCTTATCGAGAGAGTGGAAAGTTCAATAACTAAAGTTCAATTTGATAATACATTGTTGCTTGATAAGGTAAACGTATTGCAAACCAAAGTAAACCAAATGAAGCAATATGCAAGAGACTGCAACGTAGAGATACAGTGTGTACCGGAGCACAAAACTGAAAATCTGGCGACTATTGTTAAACAACTTATAAAGTCCGTATCAAGTGACGTACCGTTCACAGAGATAGTAAATTTTCACCGTGTTGCCAAACAGAATTCTGAATCCAGGCGGCCTCGCAGCATAGTAGTAAAGTTGGCCACTCCACGTTCTCGTGATAGCTTGCTGGCAGCTATTAGGAATTTTAATAAAGTTCATGCAGGGGATAAGCTTAACTCTGAACATTTGGGAGTCTCCGGAAATAAGCAGCAAGTATTTGTACTCGAACATTTATCGCCAGAAAATAAAAAACTGCACGCTGCTGTAAGACAATATGCTAAAGAAAGAAAACATCAATTTGTTTGGGTGCGTAATGGGCGCATCTTTATGCGCAAGGACGTCACTTCTCCGCCGTTGCTGGTCAAGGATATTGAATCTTTGAAACGTCTTTAACTGTCATATTTTTGTACCTAATATATTAAGTGTATCTTGCATGTTATTTAATCAATTTAAGTTATAAAATACGATTTAAAGTGTTATTATCAAAATGCTAGAGGCCTTAGAACGAAAACGGAAGATTTTTATGTTAATATTTTAAAACACCAGTATGACGTTATAATAGTTACGGAAACTTGGCTTAATAATAGCGTGTATGACAATGAAATCATTGACCATCGCTATAACATATTTAGGCGTGATAGATGTTCGACTTCTTCTGCGCATGTAAAAAGAGATGGAGGCGGAGTGATGGTTGCCGTGCTGAAAACCCATGAAGTATTAAGAAGATCGCGTTGGGAATCATCTTGTGAGGACCTATGGATAACTCTAAAAACTAAAAGCGGTCAAAGTATAAATATTTGCGTAGCATACATTCCGCCCCCTTTGAATAACGATTACATTAATACTTTCCTCAGAAATATAAATGATATCATTCAAAATAAAGTTTCGCGATCGTCAATAAATGTGTTATTGGGTGACTTTAATCTGTCAGATGTGCAGTGGATACAGAACCCAGATGGTCATGGTTTATCATATACAACAACATCTAGAGACATTGTTAATAACTTTCTGGACACTGTTACTTTTAATGATTTTTACCAGTGTAACCCTGTTACTAACGAAAAACAGCGTATACTTGACTTGATACTTTGTAGTAAACCTTCGGACGTTACACTATTAAGAGTTGAACCTTTAGTATTACCGCAGGACCCACACCATCCTTCAATTGAAATTATTCTAAAAACCTCATACAAAGCAACACTAAAACCTAAAAAATCACTATCGTATGACTTTAATAAAACTGACTATAATGCTTTAAATGACGATCTAAGCAAGCTTAACTGGGCTATATTGTGGAAAGATAACCAATGTGTTGACGAAATGTTGGATACATTTTATAATACAATTATGCCAATGATTTTCAAACATACGTCGCCACGTAAAAATAAAATGAGAGGTACCCCATTTGGTTTAGCGCTTCCCTACTTAAAGCTCTGAAAGAGAAGAATAAATTTCATTCTAAATTTAGAAAATATGGAAATCCATTAGACAAGTCCACATTCGAATTATTAAGAAAACGTTGTGATAGTTTAATTAAATATTGTTATAGAAAGTTTAAAGAAAATGCCTCCCATCATCTTCGTCATAGTCCTAAGTATTTTTGGAAATTTATCAAAGATAAAAAAAACGAGCAGTGCATCAATTCCAAATGAAATGCACTTGGGAGCTACTGTAGCTAAAGGTGGTCAGAGTATCTCTGACCTTTTTGCACAGCATTTCCAATCGGTTTATAGCAGCGTGAAAGATATTTCTCATTGTTCACCGACTCTCGTCGATCACTCAAATGCAAACATGCCTCCCTTCCATACTATTATTTTAGCAGAGCAGGAGATTCTTAAGCTCCTACAAAATCTAGACAGTAGTAAGGGTCCTGGACCTGACCTTTTACCCCCAATTTTAATAAAAAAATGCGCTGATAACTTCTTTAAACCATTAACTAAAATATATATGAAGTCATTGGAAACTGGCTTTTTCCCAACTAAGTGGAAAATTGCACACGTGACCCCAATACATAAGGATGGTGACCTTGATGATGTGACGCAGTACAGACCTATCTCCATCTTATCAGTATGTGGAAAAGTGTTCGAATTAGCAATCCATAAAAAACTTCTCTCCCATTTAAGATCTCAAATAAACCCTAATCAACATGGATTTCTTTCAAAAAAATCTACTTCCTCCAATTTGGTGGAGTATATATCTGATATATCTTTGACGTTGGATGGTGGTGGAGAGGTGCATGCTATTTATACCGATTTTCGAAAAGCGTTCGATCTCGTTAATCATGATTTGTTATTGTTAAAGCTTCATAATATGGGTGTCCATGGGTCACTGCTTAGGTGGTGCGAATCCTACTTAAGAAATCGTTCTCAATTAGTGTCAATACGTGGATTCCTTTCTTTAGAGTTTAGTGTGCCCACTGGAGTCCCACAGGGCTCACATTTGGGTCCTTTGTTATTTTTGGTATTTATCAACGACTTTTGTGACTCCATTAGCAGTAAATTCAAACTTTATGCTGATGATTTAAAAATATACCGCTCTGTTAAAAGTCCATCGGACATACAATCTCTTCAATCAGACATAGACAGCATTAAAAGCTGGTCCATGGATAATTGTATGTCACTCAATCTTAATAAATGTTATCACATTAAGTTTACAAGGAAATTAATACCACATGATGCCGTGTACACAATTGGTGCGTATAAAATAAAGGAAACAGAGTTGATCCGTGACCTAGGTGTAATTATCGATAGCAAGTTAACTTTTAGGCATCACATTGACATCATAATTAAAAAGTCATCACAACTTTCGGGATTCATCAACCGTCAAATGAAAATTTTCCGGGATCCTAGTCTAACCATTGTGATTTACAATGCGATTGTGCGTGGAACATTGGAATATTGTAGTACTGTTTGGAACCCTGGATACCAGGTGCACTCGGATCGCATAGAACGAGTACAAAAGCGTTTTATGTATCATCTGGCATTTACGGACAATAAATGTCACACTCTTAAAAGCTATGAGCAACGTCTACGGCACTTCAAGATCCAAGCGCTGTTTACTCGTAGAAAAATAGGAGATGTCATGTTTCTCTTCAAGATACTTCATGGGTTTATAGATTCTCCTTTCATGCTTGAACGAATATCATTAACTGTACCGCGAGCAGGCAGTCGGCTACATAATAGGAAGACATTTTACTTACCACGATGCCGGACGAACATTGGTCGAAATTCTCCTATTTGTCGTATGAAATCTAGTTGCAATGCGATCCGGAATGAGGTCGATATATTTACAGGTTCTATAGCCTCTACCAAAAAAAACCTTGCATCTTGCCTCGATTGGAAGTAAAATTCGTTGCGTGATTGCGTTTGTCATTTGTTTTTTATGTTCGTCATTTATTTTTATTTTTAACAGATTTTTTTTCGTTCTGTTTTTTTATTTTTATTTTTGTAATTATACACACATCAAAAGTGTCTAGGGATCAAGCATTTTTATGCGGATTTCTTGAGATTGAGATGTGGCTTTATAATAAATTTATGATTTTATAAATTTATATGGATCCTTTTTGGTGCATTTCATAATTTGAAACAGGAACTTTCAATCAATTTCTAGTAAAAGATGAAAATCAGCTGTCAATATTTTCCCTATAAAAACATACAACGCATTGAAGACATTATTAGTGCTACTGTTTCCCTACTACTGATTAAAACCAACGTTATTATGGAGCGGCGACGTCATTTAAGCAGGGAAGAAATGCTCAGAGCCGTGGGAATGATAGAAGCTGGTTCCCGGCAACGTACTGTGGCTTTAGCTCTGAATACAAGTCAGAGTGTTATCAGTCGACTTTGGACACGTTACCGAAGCACTGGTACCGTGGCTGAGCGCCATGGAGGACGGTATCGCTGCACCACACGGAGACAAGACCGATACATTCAAATCACAACTCGAAGAGCTCCAACAATAACCGCCATGATGTTAGCCGTGAGGCTTCATCACTCTTCAGGGAACTTAATTAGCGACCAAACAGTCAGAAACCGCTTGCATGAAGTGAACCTTCATTCCCGAAGACCGCTAAGGGTACCACCTATAGCAATGCACAATCGTAGGATTCGATATCAATGGGCTCTTGAACACAGAAATTGGGCAGAAGAACAATGGCGTTTCGTGTGCTTTTCTGATGAGTCTCGTTTTGGTATGAGACCGGATACAAGACGTATACGACACTGGAGAACCCCTGGACGCCAACAGCGTTAAAATCCTGCCAGGAAGTCCATCCTTATAGTGGTGGAACCATCATGGTATGGGCGGGTATTTGGATCGGCGGAAGAACTGAGTTGATTTGGATCAGAGGCAACCTCAACGCTCAAATTTATGCTGAGACGATTGTATCAGACGTCATCGTTCCTCTACAAGTGCAAATCGGTCCCTTATTTCAGTTAATGCATGATAATGCACGACCGCACACCGCAAGAGTTGTAAGACAGACTCTCGCCGCAGCTAACATCAATGTCATGCCCTGGCCTGCTCAGTCGCCAGACTTGAACCCGATTGAGCATGCATGGGATATGCTACAGAGAAGAGCTCTGCCGAATATGGAGGGTATCCAGTCGCAACAAGACCTTTTTTTGTTGTTGCAACGAACATGGGCGGCCATTCCACAGCGTGATTTGGATGAACTCATTTTGAGTATGCCAAACCGATGTTCTTGTGTTGTTAGTGTTCGCGGTAGAAACACGGATTATTAATTGTTTAAGTTACCCAATAAAATTTTAAAGAAAACTGTTATTTCAGTCTTTTTTTCGAACTTTAATGTTAGTGGTTCAAATGTCAAAAATCCCTTTATTAGGAAAATGGCAAATTTCTTTATTAATGCGAAGGTGACTTGGTTTATCTTTACTGTAGACAAACGAAAACACTTTATTTGATGAATCCTTAAAGAAAATTTTAATTAATATCAATAAGGAGAAAAGTTATTGCAAAAATATATGTTGATCCCTAGACACTTTTGATGTGTGTATAATGTTTACCTAATATGTTATTTTTGTGCACGCTGTGTCTGCATCAAGTAGAGTACAATCAATGTGATATTTTAGTAGTTTACCATAAGCTTAGACTATTAGCGGATTGTATTCAGTTTTGTAGACCTAACAATAAAAAAAATAAAAAAAGGGTTGGTCAGAGACTAGGCAATGAGGACCGCAAAATCAGTTCTCTATAGTCCACGGCACACCACTGGATAATGTGCTCAGCGTGTTATGTGGTGAGCCCATCGCCGCTCTATGCTGTAGGATGTTTGTGCAAGGTTTAGTCCGCTAGTCGCCTAGATGGGTTATTTTAATGAGCCGCCACAGACACCACCCACTCGCCCACCACACACAGCTCTCCAACTAAAAGTAAGAGGTAAAACGAACTTTGTCACACGTCGAATTTGTTGGTATTTTCTGTAACGACTGTTGTGGTTTTGTATAGCGTAGTTGTTGTAATTTGGGTCGTTGTTCCTCGCTCCCGAGCCGTTGTCTCGCTTGCGGCTCGGCGGCCTACGCTTGCCAGCCCAGCGGACTTAGGGACTGCGCACATTAGGAGAGTGTGGCGCCCGCCGCGTCGCAAACTGTAACAGAGTATGTTATTTGACTACGAAGTTGAACATCCTCTTTTTCTCATTTCATTAATCAAAAGATTTTATCGAGTTGTATGAGAAAATAAACTGCTTATAAAATTGTAATTTTGCATTTATTTTAGTAAATTTAAATTTTGACTTTTAACCATTTGTTACCTTAGATTTCATAATACTAATCATGACAAATAAATTATTACATGCCTTTAAAACCATAATGAATGACTTACAAAAAGAGTACAATCATAAACCAAAATAACAATTGTTTTAGTTAACTTTTTTTTCTCAGTTTCCTTATATTATTTGAATCTATATTTTGAAGCGTTTCGTTGGGCGTGGTCGCTGGCCTGCGTCTCCCATATAGCGGCACTGCAGTGTGCGCAAGCCCATTCACTATATAGAATAGAATGCTATCGCCACAGCTCTTGTTTTGTTTTTCAACCGACCAGTTTGTTGTTTTCAGAAATAGGACATTGGAACAGAATGCTTCCGTTCAGTGAAGGTGCGTGCCCAGTGCGAGATAGGCTACTGCCTACGCATCCCTCACTAGAACACTGTGAATCATATTTTAGTTTTCCAAGCAATGACTCTTGTATAGCAATAAATAGTCACACATTTACGGCCATATTGATCTAAAAGTACCAGGGAGACATAAATTAAAAGAGGTAGATAGGCGCCTTTTTAGCGATCTTACTTACCTTTAACTATCAAAAAAAAGAAATAAACGAGTAGGACTAGGTGCTGCAACTTACTATGTCAACAATAAATGAAATCATGACAGTTATTTTGAACTAAAAGTACGGTAGTAGGTACTATTACTTATTCTGTGCTAAAAGTACCAGAATGACATATATGTAGATACACTAAAAATAAACGTACGTTAATTTTCTGTTAGTTACTACATCTCTTTCCACATTTTATCTGCTGGTGCGCTTCGAGGAATAAAAATATAATATTTTAATTACCTATTCTGAAGCGCACCCGTTGGAATAGTTTAGGTGCGCTTCAAAATGGGTGCGCTTCGAGGAATACCCCGAAATCATAATCGTAACTAATATTAAAATAAGCCAGCCACAAGTGTTTCAACGGAACGACGTACACATAAGTGGTGGTCAATGATTATTCAAGTACTTAACATTGTGTTTTTTTAAACTTATACGCGTACGGGCCGCCCGCGAAAGTATTCGAGCACACACAATACTTTTACTTGAGTAATTTTGTTTACTAATACAACGGGGCTGAACTAATTTATGCCTCTTACTCGCACCTGAGAGCTGAGTGCAAGTTTGTAAATGTGCAAACGTTACTATCGCGTTAGAGTTATGTTTTGACTGATGGATCTTAACGCTAAGTAAATAAGATCGAGAATCAAAACTCATAACACAAACGCGATAGTAACGTTTGCACATTTACAAACTTACACTCAGCTCTCTGGTCTCAAACTAATCGCGCGGTCGTGTAGACGCGTGTTTTTTTCTCTATAGCAACGTAACTCTGATATATCGTTGCGTATTAACGCCGAACTAATTAATTTCCCATTTTTTCATCCACCTCTGATGTATGAGCTATGTAGTCGATGCAAGTAACTGCTAATGAGTTAAGTGCTCTGTGCATATTGAGCTATACTACGGCCAAATTATTATGAAGAATGTTGCAAACAAATTATCTTGTGTTACTCGAATTTTGACTGTTTTTTTTAAATAATAAAAAAATTAATAAACTTTCCTACACTCACACTAATTATCTATCCCAAGAGAAGCTTCGTTATGAAACTCGTTAAATGGTTACTAGACAACAAATAAACATACTAATTATAATTATATAAATACATACTTATTATACATAGAAAACACCCAGACCCGAGACAATTTAGAAAAACAATAATTTCTAAATTGACCCGACCGGGGATCGAACCCGGGACCTCAGAGATGGCGACACCATGAAAACCGGTGTACAAGTCACTCGACCAAGGAGGTCAAAACTTACACTGAGGTGTTTTTTTTTAAAGATAATTGTTTTCATAGGTGCCCACGACTTGGTGCGCGTGACCACCTCGTATTTAGTTTACTTTATACAGGGTTAGCGGATAAGTCGACCTAAATCCTTTAAGGGGATGTGGTTTCCATAATTTCTGACTGATATGACTATGAAACACCGTAACCCAAACTTAACCGTGCTCAAGTTATAGTACTTTATTATAAATTTTGCCGTTTTATTTGTCTATTGCCCACTTTTTTGTGTTTTGTGTCTCTAACTTATTTAGTTTTGGTATTTTTGTGTAGAAGATTAGTTGCTTAATAATTATTCTGAACACTAAAATTGCAAGTAGTTGTACCAACTGAGTCGTAGTAGACGATAAACAGTATAATAAATAAATAAATTCGAAAAAAAATGTTATTTCTTTCTGCGATATTAAAAAGTTGTGCTGCAGATAATCATAAACATCTATGGTTCCTTAGTTTCCTATCAAAGTATAACAAGCTAGGGTATTATCAGGTTTCTTGGAAAAACTCAAACTCAAATCAAAATAACGGTATTACGTTAAGTTACTCTCTGCGCCCATTGTCCTTGGAATTTGTACGGTGGTATGGGGTACGGTGTTTCACGATGGAAACTACATCCCCTTAATTAAATGATATAGTTTGACTTAACCTTTAACCCTGTATAGATAGATTTATTGCAAGGGTGACCACGTTCGCGTGGTTCAGTTTCGGTAGTTTTTTTATCAAGAATAATAAAAATAATAAATAATATAATATCAATCGACCATATTGCCTGCCTGATGAATGACAAGCGGTTGCCGTAGCCTATCGACGTTTTCGACGTTTGCAACACCAGAGCTATTATCGCTCAGCCGCAGCCGGCCAACGTTGTAGTAGTATCGTTGAGTAAGATCTTTCTTAGGAGCAATACTCACACTCACACCCACCGGTGACGAATCATTAAAAACAGTACTCTCGTGGTAACGTAAGGCAACAGTTGAATGAGCCGGCTAACAAGATCAGGGGCCGTACCAAAATATTACCATCAACTCATTGAGCGGTATTACTTTGATCTTACTTTGCAAATTCCCATACGAATTTTGCATAGTAAGGTGCAACAGTAAGTTATACTGCTATAACAGTAGGTCCCCAGTAGGGTTGCCAGGTCCTAAAATAAAAAAGCCGGACTCAGCGCTGTATTAGGCAGGACATTTTGCCCTAAAAGCCGGACATGGTGTTTGTGAAAAGCCCAAGACACTATTTTAAAGCCGGCAACAGTTTTACAATAAAAAACTCGGAGGAGGATTAAGGTTTTTAATAATTATTATTTACTAGCGGCCGCTCGCGGTTACACCCACGTGGTTCCCGTTCCTGTGGGAATATCGGGATAAAAAGTATCCTATGTGTTAATCCCGGTTATAAACTTTCTGTATGCCGAATTTTATCCAAAATCCATAGTAGTTTTTACGTGAAAGAGTAACAAACATCCATCCATCCGTACTTACAAACTTTCGCGTTTATAATATTAGTAGGATGAATTACACATTTTTACAATCAGTCTTGGCATTTGCACTTACTAGATAGAAACTTAGAAAAGAAAAGAAACAACAATTTTATAATTTTCAAAAAAAAAAACAAATGGAACTTACGCATTATTAAAAATCAACCTGCTATTTGGTGTCCTAGCAATCAACTTCATTTAAATTAAAATTAAGTATTAATTTACAAAAACAAAATCATTTTCTTGAAAATCTCAAAATCAACACTTCTACATATAACTCAATGCACTTCTATAATTTAAAGTACGAGGGGCGTTCAAAATATTCTCGGTATGTGGATAAAAACAAACAAGTACGAAAAGTTTGATATTTTTATTTTTCAATATACTCCCCCCCTATGTTCATACACTTATAAGATCGATCAATTATTTTTTTTAATCCCTCATAAAAATATTTTTTATCTTTGGTGTAAAAATGCTCCTCCACGGCCGTCTTCAACACTTCATCGTCAGAAAATTTATTTCCACGCAGATCCTTTTTAAGATTGGGGAACAAAAAGAAGTCGCTTGGGGCTAAGTCCGGACTAAAGGGTGGATGAGTAACAGTTTCAAACCCACATTCAACAATAGCTGCCTTGGCAATATGAGCAGTATGGACAGGGGCGTTGTCATGCAGAAGCAGAACACCTTTGGTTAACTTTCCTCGCCTCTTTTCTTTGATCGCATCTCTTAATTGACGTATAACGTTAGCGTAGTACTGCCCTGTGATATTTACACCTTTTTCTTTATAATCGATAAGCAAAACTCCTTCACAATCCCAAAATATTGTGGCCATGACCTTGCCAGCTGACGGGATTACCTTGAACTTCTTGGGATGAGCTGAACCCTTAATGTGCCACTGCATGGACTCCTGTTTGCTCTCTGGGTCATAATGATGAACCCAGGTTTCATCTCCAGTAACTATTTTTTGCAGCACCTCATCGGGATTTTCACCACACAGGTCGATAAAATCTGAACAGCAAGCCACACGCATATCCTTTTGAAGAAGCGTCAGCATTCGCGGAACCCATCTTGCACTTACTTTTGACATATTAAGATGGTCATGTATAATGTCATGTACGGTACCAATAGAGAGATTGGTTACTTGAGCTATAGATTTTACCTTCACTCGGCCGTCTTCCAATATAAGTTTTTCCACTTTATCAATATTTTCTTGTGAGGTAGCCACTACAGGCCGGCCAGGTCTAGGGTCATCTTCAATACTCTCCCTTCCACGCTTAAATTCGCTTGACCATTTTTGAATAGTAGATAAAGAAGGAGCAGACTCACGGTAAACACAATCCATTTCCTCTTTTATGGTTTTTTGATTTTTACCCTGTTTTGTCAAGCATTTTATGACGGATCGGTGCTCTAATTTCGTTAAAATTGTTAATTCGCTCATGGTGTTCATGTTTGTTCGGCAATTGCAGAAAAACAAAAGAACATCTCGGTTCCAATTTTACTTTTTTTTAATGTCAATGGATGAATCTTAGCGGCCAGTAACAAATATATATATAAAAGAGGTTGTAACGTATCAATACCGAGAATATTTTGAACGCCCCTCGTACCTAATCAAAAGTTATAGGTATTTAGCATTTGCACCTACTTTATCGAGAACATCGTTCTCCAGATCATTTCAAGAAAATCTTTGCATGTTAATTTAATATTGCACAATAAAAACATCATCTTTGCAATGTTTTTGTCTGTACTTGATTGCGTTCCTTTTGTCCACTGGCGTTTATTAAAGAGAAAACTCTTTCGACGTTGGCGTTGTGGCCTGGAATAGCAAATCGAATAATAATATTTTGCCAATTAAGTAGGTACCTAGGTCTAATTCGGAATGAAATTCTTCATTATCAGATGATTTGAAATAAGCAGTCCACTTTTGATGTGCCAATAGCTTCTTAAAACCACGATGGGACAAAAAAGCCTAACAAAAGCCGGACAGGCCGGACACGTAAATATTTGGCCGGACACGACCGTAAAAAGCCAAACATAAAGACAGCTGGCAACCCTAGCTAGCCCCAGGGGGGTTACTCTCGAACGCAAACTCAATCTTAATATAATTCCAATGCGATTAATATGTATCGATATTGGGATAAGTAAAGATAATTCCGGAATGCCATCTCGATAATAATTGGTTCAATCAATTTCCACGCAATTTAATTCCAATGTGGCGATATTGTTGCTTACAAAAGTGCCATTTGACATTTTTTAGATTTGTGATTGGAAATTGATTAATGCAATTCTGTTTCAAGAGTAGCCTACCAGGTCCGGTCAGGAATTGATAATTAGTGAAGCTTGTTTAAGGGCATAATATTTCTTCACACCTTACCTAAGTTAAGTTTAACTCTTTGCCCACTCTATCAAAGACGAGGTGGTACTTAACCGTTCAGGTTCAAAATGCGGAAAACCTGCCGTTAGCTATTTTCTATTGTGCTGTTTTTTAATAAGTAGATTAATTGAAGCGCTTCTTACTTTACTGGTAAGACCAATAGAATGGACGTGATTCCCAGTGAGGTTTCCCATACATACTTGTATTATGGTACTTCGTCGGTGTGGTTGGTTACCAGTACCACCACCATCTCATCTAAACCCTTACCACACTTCAGTAGCATTGTTGTGTTTCGAATGGATTTTGAGTGAATTGACTATTTGACAGTTGTAACAATAAAATATGAAATATGTCCCTTATGGTAATAATTATCCAATAGTTATTTTTTATTAAGAAAATTTCTAAATATTTGTTTTTACAAAATAAATTTACGATTTTTTTATCTGTGGAGACCCGAAACACGGGCGGCTATGATTGAGCTCCGTGTGACGTCACATTTCACAAATAAACAAAAACTATCTATCAGGTTTCAAGCTAAAATTTCTATGTTTAGTGAAATGTGACGTCACAGGGCAAAATGTCACGTGACCAACCGTTTTCGCGCGAAATATGAAATGAATGAAAAAAAATATGTTTTTTTTTCTATTAAATAAAGCTTTTTCGAGAAAAAAATTATTGTACGGGGTATAAAATAAGCGTTTGTAATTTTTAAAATGCTTTTCCAAAAACTGTCTTGTAGCCAACTGTGCGCCTGCACAGCCGCAATCGTCACTTACCATCAAGGCAGGACAGTGAATGCGCTCCACCGTTTCGTGAAATAAAAAAAGTTATCGCTCGTCTACAATCACGATAAGTAATGTGTATTACCATAGAGTCGTAAAAAGAAGCAATGAGACGTCCATACTGAAAAAGATGTTTTATCAGTCGCGTATGTCATTGCAATCAGTGCTGTTTTTCACTAATCAGTTAATCACGGAATGCTGTTTTTAAGATAGATTTCATGAAATCGTGTCCCGAACACCGTCGCACGGAACTGAGGAAATTGTTGTTCTCTTTCACTTACCATCTTTATTGCAGATAGATGTTAAAACAAAGTGGCGTTGTTTGTCTGCTTATTTGCAATCAGATATCGGTTTTTCATGAATGAGTAGTTGCGCTCTCTTTATTGTTATGGAGAGGTATGTGTCTTGTGTTTATGTTAAGGTTGACATTCTCATCTCATTCACGATCACTCCAATTTTCTTTCATTTACGTGTTGGACAGGGCCGAAAGACTTTTGATATGAGTTCAAAATGGACGTGGGCTCGGGCATTCACGAGCAACCGCGGCGCGACGCCATGGCCCAGAGCGGTGGATTTTGGCGCGAATAGAAATCCAGAGTTTTACATCAGTCCAAACGGGTTTCACACTCATGATCAAACTTTGGATATATATATATATCACGCCATTTGACGCGATGGCGCGACCGTGAATGTCCACCTTGACATTGACTTGAGAAATTATGATGAATTATCTATTTTTGGGACACGAATTGTTACAGTTCGATCGCTTTAAGAATGCAGTGACGTCATCAGTGCAACTGCAGAATAAAGGTGCATTCACCGTGGTGTTATACAAACAAATTATATTTTAAAAGATTAATTTTAATGTATTTATATAAATACGCATAACTGTAAAAAAATAAATTTATAAATTGAATGTACTTTTCTCGTTACAGCACCTTTGTCTAATTCATCGTATTTATCAATTGTTGACAGGTGGGCTCTCTTTTTCACTGGCGATTTTAACGTGCTATTAGCACATATTAATTTCCTTTTGTTCTCTCAGAATATTATAAACTGTTCTCTCGGACATACCGTATGCAGTTGCTGTTTTTTGTCCTACAATGTCCAGAGTCGTATTTAAATCACACTGTTAAAAGTACTTAAAATACTTTTCTTTCTTCGCTATGAATTGCCGAACCACTTTTATTTTACAAATAAGTAGGTAAGATATTTTTTTATTTTTATTTCTACTTTACGTTGACTGACAAGTGTCCAAAAAAATTAAAACGGGTCCAAAAAAAGCCGATCAGAAAATACCTTATTGTTTTACTAATTGATAATTTTCTTGACAAACATTATCTTAATTGATTGATTTTTTGAGATAAAATTCTGAGGTTCTGGTCATAATGTGACTAATTATCTTCAGACTACGGTTTTTTAAAATAATTATTCTCTAATCATTTTTAACCCTATATCCCATCCAACCATATAGTTTAAAATGTACTTATAACGTTATTACATAATATGGTAGGTTGACCTGCATTGTTGCATGGCGTCTGTCTGTATTGCAAAGCGCGCTAACTCTTACTAAGTTTGTAGTGATATATACCGTTGTATGTTACATGTCAATGATATTACCCTTTAGTTTCATGAAAAGGAAGTAGATGTGTTACTACGCGGCTTGAGTCGTAGACTCATTTAAGCCCAGTTGTCTCAGGACGCTGACAGTGCGTCAAACAAGCCACAGAGAGCGGTTGAACGAAAATACAAAAAATGCCGTCGTGTGTGTTTCAAAAGTGCACAAATTATGGTGCTAAAGTGAATAAAGCTTAAAGGGTCACATCATGCGCGAGTATAAATTTGAATTGATTTATGTTCATTTATCTAGTACAAAATGTCAGAATAAATCGTGTCATTAAAATATAGAGTGCGACAGCAAATTGACATGATATTCGCAAATGACACAGCGCAACATGTATCTGTCATGTTGAAGCTCTTGCTAAGTAGTTGTCATGCTACCTTGCTCACACTTACAACACGGTCAAGTTAACTGATGCTGTTATATGAAATCTACGACTAGAGGTGAAAAGTTACCTCGACCGTACAACATCGCATTATTTAGCACACTAAATACACATAGCGCATGCTCAACTTTATGACGTGTGTACGACGCCTTGGTCCATGATTGACATCACATTAGTACTGACAATAACTCTATACCTACCAGGTCCAACCTGGACCTAGAAATAAAACTCCTCGTCATTGGGACGTGTCTTCAACCGGTACTGGACTACGGAATCGTACAACTGCTTCCGAGAATTAGTCGAACGAATATCACCAAACTGGAAAGACAGTAGTAGTAGTAGTTGAAGACCTCCTTGGTCGAGTCGTTTGTACACTGGTTTTCATGGTGTCGCCATCTCTGAGGTCCCGGGTTCGAAACCCGGTCGGGTCAATTTAGAAATTATTGTTTTCTAAATTGTCTCGGGTCTGGGTGTTTTCTATGTATAATAAGTATGTATTTAAGTATTTTAAGTATGTTTATCCGTTGTCTAGTAACCATTTAACGAGTTTCTTCGAAGCTTCTCTTGGGCTAGATAATTGGTGTGATTGTAGGAAAGATTTATTTATTTATTTATTTATTTATTATAGTACCGGATCGCCCTCAAGGCGGCTGGTCAAATGCCACGCAGGCTAAGCATCGAGACTCTCTGGGAAATGCTCAATATTCTTGTTCAGCTTTCTTGCTTCAGCTGCAAAAATTGAACATTGAAGGCCTCGACGACGGAGGACACGAGTGCACCAAGTACGGGCAATACAATCCGATGATGCACTCAACACGCATCGGCGAGACTGACTACATTAACAAACACTTGCGCCGCAAGCCCCTCGACCAAAGGGGCTTCCGGTGAGATGGGGAGTGACATTAGTGCAATGAAGTGTGCATAGGCCCTCCCTTTATTCCCGAGCCAGCTACCCTGCTACTGTAAATATAGATCCCAGAACTGCAGTGAAATAATGAGATACTTGTTTAGTCCTAATTCTTGTATTAGATTTAGCGCTAACAATATAATTGTGTAAATTAGTAGGTATATAAGCAAATATTGTAAAACTAATGATTATAAAGTTCTATTCTAATTTATGAAATATCATTGTTGTATGTCGATACTTTTATCGACATAAACAATCGAGGCATCGGCTTATGGAGTGAAGCTCGTAGAACAAGAAGCTGTTCAGTATTTTTAATAGAACAACGCACAACAATCACAACAATATTGCGTTGTTGCTGGATGCCCGCGGCGGCGTCGGTGAGTCAGCGGCCTTATTATGACATGAGCGCAGAAATGCGCCTTGATGAGTAAATAATTGTGCCTAACCTTATTTATGCGGCAGTGACCTCGCAAATAGTTATACGATTACTTTTTTAATTGTACAAAAGGAAATATAATGTAATACAATTAGTGCGGTCCGCCATTAAAACTTACGTATGAATGCAGTTCGTGAAGTAACTTTTTAGCACCTGCATGCATTTGATGTTGTTCATAACCGTTAGTCTGTAAACGCCTAAAAGCTGGGTTAGGTCTTCCCTTATGAACAACTAGCGGCCGCTCGCGGTTTCACCCGCGTGGTTCCCGTTCCCGTGGGTTTATCGAGATAAAAAGTATCCTATGTGTTAATCCAGGTTATAAACTATCTGTATGCCGAATTTTATCCAAATCCATTCAGTAGTTTTTACGTGAAAGAGTAACAAACATACACACTCACAAGTGTGATATCGGGAAAATTGGACCTCGCTGGTTCAATGCAGGTTAGTAAATTCCTTACGACGACAACGTTGTGGTAACAGGGGGTAAGTAAGTTTAGGTGACTTACTTACGTAAGTCTTGATCTAAGTCATGATAAAATAATATTCGTAAACCTAAGTATGAAGAAGAAGTTAGAATGCGGACACGGCACTACTGCCACAGTCTGTGAGTGTGGAGGCATCCATTATCACGGTCCTTCGTGCCAAACCCATAAGGAACGTTGTTGTCGGTCACGTGTGGTTTTCACTAGCCCCCTGAGACAAGTAGCAAACGCTTCAACGCCTTCAACCCTGTCTATACGCGAGGATAGAGGCCGCGCGCATTGTACGGCGCATTGAAGGCGGGAGCGGTAGATAGCGTTTCACACTAGTCTACTCGTATGAAGGCAGGAGCCTTTCAACCACTGTAAAAACTTATCTTTCAATGGCTACTTGACAGTTTTCGAAAAAGTATTTTTAAAATTGCAAACGCTTATTTTATACCCCGTACAATATTTTCATTCTCGAAAAAGCTTTATTTAATTGAAAAAATCATATTTTTCTTCATTAATTTCATATTTCACGCGAAAACGGTTGGTCACACGTGACATTTTGCCCGGTGACGTCACATTTCACTAAACTAACTTATATCGTGAAACCTGACAGATTGATTTTGATAATTTTGTGAAATGTGACGTCACATGAAGCTCAATCATGTCCGCCCGTGTTACGGATCTTGTAATCCACAGATAAAAAATCGAAAATTTATTTTGTAAAAATAAAATATTTACAAATTATCTAAATAAAAAAAAAACTATTGGATAATTCGTTAAATCATAAACTACCATTTCCGACATATTTCATATTTTATTGTAACAACTGTCAAATAGCCAATTAGAGATAAACACAATTTGATATGCGTTATTCATCATCATCATATTTTCATCATTTCTCAACCCACTGCTGGGCATAGGGTCTCTCGGTTTATGCCATTCGCCTCGGTGTACTAGCCTGGGTCACGTGCAACCCACTGTCTTAATGATATTATGGACCCATCTGACTGGTGCACGCCCCCCCCCGCCCCCCCCCCCCCCCCCTTTCTGTATCCATCTCGCGGCCACCACTCGGCTAGCGCTTTGGTCCGTCTGTGGTCACTCCGTCTGGTCAAGTATCCCGTCTAACTTCGTTTGACCCTCAATATCCGCCCGCTAACGTCCTGGAATTAGTAACTATCATGTCATATTATATCGTCGTTCTTATAGCACGAAAGGGCGGAAATCGAAATTGTTCGGAATTGACTAGAAACTATCTACTAAAGTTATTTATAGTGCAAACCGCATTAGGGGTTTTGCTTGGTTTCATAATAAAAGATGCGTCCTCACTGCCATATTTATTTTACTCCCAGACTATCTGTGCTATAGATATATAGTCAAATCTCGCCCTGATTACCTATAATCTCTACGATAAGATAAATATCCATGATTGTTCGCCACAAAACATTTCTGCCCAAATAAAAACGTTTGGAAATAGACACGAGGGCGGTTTTATCACTGTAGCAAAATAGAATTGTGTTATTTTTTTAATTTTAATTTATAATTTATTAAGTATTTTGATTTTTTATTATTATTTTAATAAGGGTAACATTATTGAATAAATTATTTTATTTTATTTTCATTTATAACAGAACTCGGCATAATGTTGTGGCCAGTATACCATTAGATCACACAATAAGCTACAACCACGAAGATACTGTGAACAATAAATCTATTCTAATTAAAAGAAAACAACAAAAGTCATGTGCTGTGTTCAATCGAGCAAGAGCAACAGGTGTGTTGTACTTGACATTTGTAGGTACTGTTGTGTGGCCGGTACTGAAAAGCCTTCACCGCCCACTCGAAATACTCTACGCACGTTTAGTGGGGGGCGATCGAGTCGGCACTTTTTACATGATTATGTGCTTAATTGTAAAATATGTTATGCTTACAGCCGTTTGTGATGAAACGCACTTTCATTTTCGTTACGATTCGCCGAGTGGATGGATTAGCGGTTCATGTTTCAGTAGGGGTCTAATAATAATATATTCTAGCTTTGGCATTTGGTAGTCTTTGCCGATGTATTTGAAAGATTAATTTTAATACAGAGATGTATACTTTTGTAAATCAGCATTGTTGTAAAAAAGTAATGTCAAACAATCTAAGTATTTTAGCTAAAATAATTACCTACAGTTTCCATATAGTTTTTTATTTGACAGAATTAGAAAACAAACATTCCATGGTCTAAAAAAATAAATATTATGTTATACAGTTAGATATTTTTGACTTCAATGGTGCTTCGATCGTTTTGCTGCGGACTGTACCAACGCCGCCGCGATCGAGGCTCCGCATGGAAACTCAACAAAACGCACCGCCATTAAAACTATTTAAACAAAGTCAACTAAACGTTGCATATTGATATAATTAGAAGTTGATGCAAATTGTAATTGAGGAAGTTTCGTAAGTGCATTCTCCGCGGATCCGTCCGTTGGCCGCCGTTACGTCGCGCTTGCGCAAGGGCACTGGAACGGAAAAACTGGTGCCGACTGATAGTGCTCACCGGTGTGAGCAGGCGATTTCACATTCTTGCTGCCCATGTCGAGTTTTGTTCTATGGAGCCGGGCCTTGTCGCTTTTAAAACGTACACTGTTGCATTTTGGCGGCCGCAGATGCTCTTTACAGCGTAACCGGACCTTTTACAGGAACTAACAGATCCCTCAAGCCGTGGGACCAAACTTCCCCGGCAAGCAGGTTTTTGCAAGCAAGTCCCCTTCCACTATAGATTAGATCGCTTCTTGGTCTGGTGCTAAATGCCAGTTATACTTGTTTTCAACAATTTAGGCAATTCTAGGACTCAAATAGGACATATTGAGAAAAACTGTTAGAACGGTTGGCAAACTCGTGCAAAACATACATCTTTGAGACCACAGCTTTTACGAGTATTTGCTACGATCTTGGTACACTTATTTTATTTCACACATGTATACTGTACTACTATACATTTATAACGTATTATTTTGTATAAAATTGGTATTAAAATAAAATATTACCAAAAACGGAAGACATAAATCTGCATGTTGCAACGGCATGATAGTGTGGTAGTAAGTGTATGATGGATGTCTGACCTTTTTGTAAGGAAATTTAATTTGGAAGAGCTCATATTTCCAGCCGTTTCCAGTAGTCTTACCAGTATTGGGAGTTTCCTTCCCAATAGACTCACTGATAGTAAAGACTTCGCTGGTGTAATTTCTTTTCAAAACATTAGAATGATTGTTTCAATTTCCATGTGACTTCAATAGAAATGACTGTAATCTAACATTATCTAGAATTCTATTAGATAATTCGATTGCGTTGTCTTATCGCATTATGCGAAGTTTTCCTATCGATGCGATTTCTTTTTAATAGTTTGTTGTAGTATTTTGAAATGGGGATTTCTTGAACAGTGCTTTAGATAACACGAGTGACAATGATAATCTATTTATTCTAGAACCTCGTTTAGTGTACATCTGAGTACTTATTGCAGTTATATTAATATTTCTTGTATGTAGTTCTTTCCCGGTATTGAGTACACATTAAAAAAAATAGAAGCAACACTGGCCTATTTGTGAACATGTCAATTAAAAATTACTTTGGGAGGACCCAGTTTTTTTGATGTTTATTTATATCGTTTTTATTGAACAGTCAGGTCGCCCCTTAAGTTGTGTGTCGCTTCGAAAATAATAAGCATTAAATAAATGACGACTTATTTATGGTAGCAGTTACTGGTGCATTAATATGATTCAAAGAGTGCTACAGTTGCAGTGTAGCGTAGTCCGCTTCGAAATAAATGCTGTTCAAAAAGACTATCAATTCATTTAAGTGTCCTTCCTTACACAAATTATTAAGTCTTATTCCAAATTGTGATGATAACTTCTGTTTTTCTTTTAAAATAAAAATCAGTAATGGGTACTGGTAACCTTGACGTCCTGTACTGGATTACAGAGTAATTAAAACATTTTGTGGTGTATAAAAAATACAATGCCAAAATAATATTATACAAATACATAGATTCTTCAACCATTTGATGAAGTGTTCATACATTTTATTTGTATTTTTGCTGCGTTGCGTATTCATTCATTCATATAGCAATCAAGTAAAAGCATGTCATTTCCTATGTACCGTTGTAAGGGTTGCCACCTTTTTGTCCCAAAAATATAAAGGATTATTTAAAAGTAGTTTTAGTCTTAACATCTGTTATAAATAAGATACGTACACCGTTGTTATATGAAAGTAGAGCTGTTCAACATTCCATTGATTATTTTCTTCAAAGTAAAAGTATTTTATTTGCAACCAAGATGTCAAAAATTAAGTAAAAGAATCGCTATTCAATTAATAAAGATTACCATGCCAAAACTTATTTGAGCTATAATAAGATTTTTCTAACAACCATATTATTACCGTGCATATACGAAGCTTTCTGGTCATTTAACTTACAGGTCCCTGTTTAAATTAATTTGGGATCCTGTCATACTCGTATACTTTTATACATTGTACATAGAGTAACAACTTTTTTGATAAAGAGCAGTAGGTAGCAGTTCTAGAACTGTTAAACAAAATTTCGTATTCTGCTGACATTGGATCAAGTCTTCTAAGCTACGAAAGAATGTTTGAATGACGGCCTTGCCTGTAATACAACTTATATTTATAATGCTAGCAATTACATTATTTTATTTTTTTCTTCGTTCATCCGATGAATAATAGGTACTTACGTACAAGGCTTTAATTTTCACGTGATGTGTAAATAGTCGAATTTTGATTTGAATAAAATTGAAAATTAAAAATGTTTTGTGTTAGGTATAACATTGAGTATAAACTTAAAAGACCAGTCCTCATGAAGAATTTATTATTATTATTATTCAGCCCGGTTTGTACCACTGCTGGGCAAAGGCCTCCCTACCCTCCCTCCACTCTTTACGGTGTAGAGCTGTAACTTGCCAGTCTTTCCGATAGCAGTCTAGCTATCCCGCCATCTTCTTCTGGGTCTGCCGCGACGTCGTCGTCTAACGTTTTGCAACTCCACTCAGTGGTGAGTTTAGTCCATCATGAATAAACTATGGGCATTTATTTTCTCGAACTTTAAAATGCATGTTGTGAAATATGGCTAAAAATAAGACCGTCTCTCCCCCCTATCCTAAAATCATTTTACAGAATTTGTGTGGAACTTAAGTCAAATTTCCAACTATAGTAGGCTAAACAACAGATAGGTTGATTATTTATTTCGGTCTTTAGACAACCCTGGAAAATTCGGGCAAGCGATTAGGAGTGACCTTGCGTGCTTCTGCCTCATCGTTAATTGGAACCTCGAGTGCTTGTCTTTGTCTCGTCCCACTAAACCGAACCGGGGCATTTTATTGTTGTTTTATTTGTTTATTTATTTTATAAGCATTAGTATACTCGCTTTTATGTAGATTTTGTCAATCAATTCTGTATGTCGATCGATGCAGGAAACAATCTACAGGTTGTCGTTGTCGTGCTGTGTTGTTGTTGTGTCTATTACACAAGTTGTAGGGAACAATATTGTATGGTCCAATATTTTTGAAATATATTCAAGTTAACGTTTGCGTACAAAGCTCTTTACGTTTTATGGCGATAATAAAACATGAATTTATTTTTTTTAGTTTATTTTTCATTTAGAAAATGTACATAGTTATTAAGTCTAACATTCTACTAAACTGCACCACAGTTTGTCGGCAGTCGGCATTTAAATAATAGCGGAGCGGCCCGCCCGCGATTCTTCCCCGTGAACGATGAATTTCCAAAAAAATATTTTATAACAATCCTTGACCAGATAATTACAAATAAATAAATAAAAATTAAGTAAGTAATAAAATAATATTGAAGGTGTTTTCGATAAACTTTATTAAAATGCATTTATATTCAATGAATTATTTTAACTAGATATAAAAGGAATAATAAAAAAGTATGAAATAGCAATTTTTTTTAATTAAAATATAAGTAATGTATTAGTTATTAAATTATGACATGTTTTTAAGCTGACAATTACTTACTGAATATTTTTATAAGCAACTCCTAAATTGGTTATGCCCAATATTAAGCTTAAATATTAATATAATATTAATATGTCAGACAATTTTGTTCAATTGATTTTCTAAGGAGCGACGTTAAGCGGCGAGAGTAACGCAGACCGTAGAAGTAGAAGGTAACCAAATATTGAACCTTAAGCACTTAAAATAAGATTTAAAATGAATAAAACTTAAATGTTTTTTAACGAGCAAATAGGCTTAATAATAAGGCGGGCGGGCGTAGGTAGACGTAGGTGACATTAGGTGAGTACGACAACCTTTCATAAATACTCGTAGTGTTGGTACTATTTTGCATAGTAGAAACGTAGAAAGCACTTTTTATGTAGGTACAATATTTGGATACATTATATGTAATACTTTCTTTATTCATTTATTATTTTTTATTACACAGATTTTATGTAGTACAAGAGGCGGATATTATGCGAAATGACGTTATCTACCATTCAATCATAGGGCTAAGCGAAAAGTGTATCGTCATCACGCAAAAGACGCAGTGTAGGCAGGCCTCCAACAAGGTGGACCGACGACTATCTTGTGAATCCGCTGGATGTGAGCTGCCTGCACCAGACCGGTTGTTGTGGAGAAGCTTGTCCTTTGTCCAGCAGTGGACGTCTTTCGGCTTATGATGATGACCCAAGTTTTCTAAATAAAAAAAATATGACCCAAGTTTTCTAAATAAAAAAAATACAGGACAGGATGTTTTTTTTTCTCATTTGGCAGGTTTGTTTTCCGGTCTAGGCAGTGAATAATAAAAATAGTTATGCCTTTATACATTCAAAATGAAGACTTCTTTCAAATGTTTAGGATACTTTCCCTCCGTGCGTGGCATAGCCGACGCCCTGTGTAATATGCTTTCGCGGCGTTGCCCACATCTTCGCGGCCAGCTGTGTAGTTAGCATTAGCAGACACGTGGTGCAGTCGCTATCTCGCTGTCGGTATAAACGTACTTGGGTATAGCACGTTGTTTCGCGATAAACAGGTGCTAGCTGTGTTGCAATATTTCTGTTGTGTGCAAATTTTCGCACCTCAACATAACGGCGGTTGACCGAATCCGTACAAGATTGTTCACGTGTTCAGTGTTCAATGGAATTGAGCAGTTTTTCATCGCTACCTTAGGCTGGCTTCCTTTTCTTCCCGCAGGCACTCTTGCACAATAATTACGGTCGGCTTCAATAATTAAGGTCGGCTTCGCCAGCATTTTAAACCTACCAAAAAATGACAATTTTCTTTAATACATTTTGAACTTTGTTTCTAGGGCCTAAGGATCAACAACGTGCGTGACGTTATCAATGTTTATCAATTACGCTATCAATCATTGTTTGACATATTAAAACATCCGGAAGTAATGTTCCGTTTGATTATTTACATGTGTTTGTAAATAATTGAACGGTATGTGCGAGCTAATTGTCAACATGAAGAAGTGCTCCTTTAAAAATTGCTATTCGGCCAAAACACATACGCATGGCATATACGTCATCTGCATATATGTCAAAACTGCCACTACTCAGCTAGGGATTGTGTATCCAGTTTGATATGATCGAAGGTTCCAAACCGTACAACTCTGACCGCACCAGACGGTCGACGACACGACTGACTCAGTCCAAAGACTCGAATCTAAAGTTAGGGAAAATTGAGAAGAATGCGAGTATTGTTAAATTGTACCGAACACGCTTTTGGTGCAAATGCGATTGCAATTGAATCATTGGAACCTGAGGCCTGTGTCGTGAATGTTAGGGTTTAAGGTCGCCTGGAATGGTCTCGTGTCCTCTCGGACGTAAAGGCGTTGCTCTCAATCGGACCTTCTCGTGTAATTGAGGATACGCCTTCGCGGTGCCGCCGAATATATGTATACAACATAGTATATTGCTGATACTATACACTTTTAAAGTTCGCGATCATTATAAACAAATGATTTAGATGGGAATAATTAACATTAACTATAAGTATGTATAAAATAGTATGTCTTGATATTGCTGTCGTAAAATGGCAGTCGTTAACCAACCAACCAACCCGTGAACCCGCATCATGCGGCGTCAGCAGCTAGCAGCATCAGCGTTTTTTTGTTATTCTACAGCTGGTAAGCGCTTGGTCTTCATTTCACCCGGTATCCTTTACCACTGAGGAACTGGCTATCTCATCTTAAACTGTCGGAACACAACTATGCTATAAACATCGTTGTTATGGCGACAGACTTAGATGAGATGGTGGTAGCTAGCCAGGCGGTCTTAACCACCCTACCACTAACCAAACCGAGCACACAAAGATGTACCCCCGCTGTGAATCGAACCCGGGACATATGAGCCTGAAACTGGTGGCTTAGCCACTAGACCACAGAGGCGGTTAAAAGTTTAAGCCCAATCTCCCCATCTGCTATTGTCCTTGTCGTTTGTAGGCTGATGCTGATGATGTGTGTTGTCCGTACAGGCCGACATGAGCCGGGGGCGCGCGGAGCCGACGCCGCCGACGCCGCCGGAGTGCGCGGCCGCCGCAGAGATGTTCGACCTGTTCTGCTCGGCCGGCACCATGAAGACCATACTGGCGTGCCACCGCGAAATCTGCCGCACCCTCACGCTGCGGCCCAACCGGCTGCCCGACTTCTACCCTAAGCTGAAGGTAATTTGGTTGATTTCTGCTTGAGATGTTTGTGTCTTGTCTGCCTCTACTGTATGTACAGTCGGGGAAGTCCCCAGTCGACCACTTTCCGGTGATATTCGCTTGCACACTGTACGCGCACGCTACTGTACGTACCAGGGACTGAATAACCCAAAAATATGGTATCTTTATATTGCAGTATGACGTCATACCGAAAAATAACGGTACCGTAATTTTGAGTTTATAAATAACAAAAAGGTATATTTCGGTATGAAAGAGACGGCTAACAACCATTTCAAGCATATACGACTAATATCATGGTATTTCTCATCAATTTGCATTAGTTTGCTTTGTTCTCGATATCAAATCGTCACCCCGCGCTCCGCAACTGTCAATACAACGTTTTTCAGTACCGACATCGCATAAAGGTTATATAAGGGTATAGCCTTACCTCTATTTTATTACGGGTACACTTATTTTATACCGGTAACGTAGCTTTAATCAAAATTCAAGTGGTCAAAATGAAGATGCCACTTCCTTGAGACGCTATTCTCAGGAGTACTGAATGAAGAATGCGCTTCGGCGGGCTCCAATTCGGTGTCAAGACCTAACGCAGATGGTCTCCCGCTGGCAGTACTTGCATAACCTAACAGTTGGTCTTGCGTGCCAGGTCAAATTAACTTAAATTATTGAAAAGACGTTTTGGTGGGTGTAGTCGCTGCTTTAGTAGTTCTATTGTATTGTGAGGTGGAGTAACAAGTGCAGCGGGCCTGTGTAAAATTATCGACAGATTACAAGGCCACCGTTAGACGGACCTAAACGCGTTCTGTTAGCTTGAGCCTTTTGTACCGTTTCGCTCAGAATGTCCGAATAATCGACTTGTGTACATAGTTGCACACGCTAGCAGGTCAACATATCCAAAACTCACAGATTTCTCCAATAAATACCCCAATCATGAAGTTCAAATTTATTGTAGAAATTTAATATTTTGTGTTAGGTTTAACCCGTTGTCGCCTGTACATATTAATAATTTGTGAAAAGCAACAATTTTTTTTAAAATACTAGATAAACATGTACTTACCGACGACTAAACATAGTTATTAGTAGGCATTGGCATAGTTATTTTACTTCACTCATCTCCAGATTTTTTTTATGAACATACCATTGTTATTAATACCCTTGCTCACATGTCGTCAGCGTTAAGTAAGTGTCAACCGGGTCGGGACCTATGACTGTAAGTTTGCGCAGTTTTTTCGAAAAACACAGTTTTTTTATTATTGTATTGAATCCTTTATTGCACACACAAAACACACTGAAACACACGTTAAGCAAGACGTATATGAGCTTATCTCTAGGAGAGATCTCTTTCAGCCAACCCTAGCTGTGGTATGGATAGAAATTCTGCGGGGGCTAAAGGTTAGACAATTCAGCTGGCTACGTTTCTGCAGGCTTTGTTACACGTTAAGCGCCAAGTGTATCATCCCTTGGACAGAAGCACAGCGGTGTATACCAGTTGATACACTTGGCGTTTAACGTGTTAATAAGTAGTAATAGGCGCGCGACGTTAAACAATTATAACATTATAGCGGGTGCAAAATCATTTTGTTTTATTGAAAGGCTTTGTGGGAGAACAGAAAGATACCGGGAGCAACTTTTAATTGTTTAAAATACATGTTGAATGATATCGTCGCTGACGGCCTCCTTGGTCGAGTGGTTTGTACACCGGTTTTCATGGTGTCGCCATCTCTGAGGTCCCGGGTTCGATCCCCGGTCGGGTCAATTTAGAAATTATTGTTTTTCTAAATTGTCTCGGGTTTGGGTGTTTTCTATGTATAATAAGTATGTATTTAAGTATTTTAAGTATGTTTATCCGTTGTCTAGTAACCATTTAACGAGTTTCTTCGAAGCTTCTCTGGGGCTAGATAATTGGTGTGATTGTAGGAAAGATTTATTTATTTGTATATTTATTCACCCCAAAGCAAACTCAACTACAACAAACACAACGTAATATTTCATATAGAGCATTACCCTATACCGACCAGCATGAATGAAGAATGTTATTAGAGTAAATGAAGCAAAGAATGGGTCGTAATATTTGATTTTTCGCGCATTAAGTCAAAAGCAGCCGCCTGGATTGCGGAGGACGTGGGTGGGTTCGATTCTCACCTGAGGTACGAGATTGTTCAACGTTTCGTTATCTTCGAAGAAAGTATGTCAAGGTCGTGGCAAATGTAATGCTGTGCCTGCCTTATCTGCCTTACCTGCCCCACCGAGAAACGGGCGTGAGGTAAACATGTTAAAAATGTAATGCTGTGCCTGCCTTACCTGCCTTACCTGCCCCACCGGGAAACGGCGTGAGGTAAACATGTTAAAAATTTAAAAAATAAATTGCTTACGCCGACACCAATTATCCAGACCAAGATGAGTATTCTTTTGAAACTCGTTAATGTAGTAAGATAACGGATAAATATTCATAAACATAGAAAAACACCCAGGCCCGAAATCGATTTAGAAAAACCGTTTTTCACAAAACTGACCCGACCGGAAATTGAACCCGGGACCTTGGAGATGGTGCGACGCCGGACCAGGGGGGTTACTCTTGAACGCAAACTCAATCTCAATACAATTCCAATGCGATTAATATGTATCGATATTGGGATAAGTAAAGATAATTCCGGAACGCCATCTCGATAATAATTTGTACAATCAATTTCCACGCAGTTTAATTCCAATGTGGCGCTATTGTCGCTTACAAAAGTGCCATTTGACATTTTTTGGATTTGTGATTGGAAATTGATTAACCACTCACTCTTGGATTTTTTTTGACACTTTTTGACAGTAACTGTCAACGTCAAATTTGACAGAATAGAGCATAGACTATGCGATATTGTGCGATAACAATACATAAGATGAACCACAGAACCGAGATAACCAAACTTGTTCATACTAAAGTAGTCTGTAAGTCTATGAAAACACGGTACAAAGTCAAGTGTGTTTTTGTAGGTGCGGTCTCATGCGACCGCTTGGGGTTTGAGTGGTTGCAATTGTGTTTCAAGAGTAAGCCTACAGGACCGCTGGCCACTCGACCACGGATGTCGTCAAATATATCATTCTATATGTATGTACACACATCAAAAGTGTCTAGGGATCAACATATATTTTTGCAATAACTTTTCTCCTGATTGATATTAATTAAAATTTTCTTTAAGGATTCATCAAATAAAGTGTTTTCGTTTGTCTACAGTAAAGATAAACCAAGTCACCTTCGCATTAATAAAGAAATTTGCCATTTTCCTAATAAAGGGATTTTTGACATTTGAACCACTAACATTAAAGTTCGAAAAAAAGACTGAAATAACAGTTTTCTTTAAAATTTTATTGGGTAACTTAAACAATTAATAATCCGTGTTTCTACCGCGAACACTAACAACACAAGAACATCGGTTTGGCATACTCAAAATGAGTTCATCCAAATCACGCTGTGGAATGGCCGCCCATGTTCGTTGCAACAACAAAAAAAGGTCTTGTTGCGACTGGATACCCTCCATATTCGGCAGAGCTCTTCTCTGTAGCATATCCCATGCATGCTCAATCGGGTTCAAGTCTGGCGACTGAGCAGGCCAGGGCATGACATTGATGTTAGCTGCGGCGAGAGTCTGTCTTACAACTCTTGCGGTGTGCGGTCGTGCATTATCATGCATTAACTGAAATAAGGGACCGATTTGCACTTGTAGAGGAACGATGACGTCTGATACAATCGTCTCAGCATAAATTTGAGCGTTGAGGTTGCCTCTGATCCAAATCAACTCAGTTCTTCCGCCGATCCAAATACCCGCCCATACCATGATGGTTCCACCACTATAAGGATGGACTTCCTGGCAGGATTTTAATCGCTGTTGGCGTCCAGGGGTTCTCCAGTGTCGTATACGTCTTGTATCCGGTCTCATACCAAAACGAGACTCATCAGAAAAGTACACGAAACGCCATTGTTCTTCTGCCCAATTTCCGTGTTCAAGAGCCCATTGATATCGAATCCTACGATTGTGCATTGCTATAGGTGGTACCCTTAGCGGTCTTCGGGAATGAAGGTTCACTTCATGCAAGCGGTTTCTGACTGTTTGGTCGCTAATTAAGTTCCCTGAAGAGTGATGAAGCCTCACGGCTAACATCATGGCGGTTATTGTTGGAGCTCTTCGAGTTGTGATTTGAATGTATCGGTCTTGTCTCCGTGTGGTGCAGCGATACCGTCCTCCATGGCGCTCAGCCACGGTACCAGTGCTTCGGTAACGTGTCCAAAGTCGACTGATAACACTCTGACTTGTATTCAGAGCTAAAGCCACAGTACGTTGCCGGGAACCAGCTTCTATCATTCCCACGGCTCTGAGCATTTCTTCCCTGCTTAAATGACGTCGCCGCTCCATAATAACGTTGGTTTTAATCAGTAGTAGGGAAACAGTAGCACTAATAATGTCTTCAATGCGTTGTATGTTTTTATAGGGAAAATATTGACAGCTGATTTCCATCTTTTACTAGAAATTGATTAAAAGTTCCTGTTTCAAATTATGAAATGCACCAAAAAGGATCCATATAAATTTATAAAATCATAAATTTATTACAAAGCCACATCTCAATCTCAAGAAATCCGCATAAAAATGCTTGATCCCTAGACACTTTTGATGTGTGTATTTCACATGAATATGCGGCAGACAAAACTGTTATTAGCAAATAACCCAAAACTGCAAACATGAGTGTGCACTTTCGGGCGCGTTTAGGGCTCCTCGTGACGACGCTCCAGCCTATTCCAGGTGCGCGCTTCCGCTAAGTGCGCGCACTTGGCGACTTGCCACACGAGGAGAGGATTGCGGATGCCCGCTACTGGGGTATTTGGGCGCTATCCCGAATGCGAGCCAATTGGGGAATTAGAGCTACGCCGCTTTACACACATATATTGGTTATTTTTGCAGCGTATTGTTTATCAGTAATGTTTTATTTTTTCAATAAATATCGGCGTATTTACCTGAGGACAGGGGCGTGGTCCGTGGAAGCTTTAGTGAGATTATCAGCCTTTGTGGAAGGCTGGTGGGAAACCGATAGTTAAGGGTTAGATGCGTGGAAGGGTTTGAGGGAGGCCTAAGCTCAGCAGAGACAAAATAGGCTGAATAAAAACACATTGACACGGCGTCTGTCACTCGCGTTCGTAAAGCGCGAAATACACAGAAGCGATGTAAGATTCGGATGCGATGCGGATGTGGATCGGATTCGTAAACTACATACAAATTATATACCACGAAATCGCCGCATCCTTTCTGTGTAATTTACGAGGCATCTCTTTCATACATTTTGTACGAACAAGATTTGAAGGGACAACGAATCCGATCCACATCCGCATCGCATCCGAATCTTACATCGCTTCTGTGTATTTCGCGCCTAAACTAACTAAACGTCTAAAAAATTATATTTACGCAATAAACAAAATGGGGACTAGAGCATTGTTAAATCAATGTTATTTTACAAAGTTGAATTAGAAAAAGGTAGCTTTCAACACTTTTGGATAGACGCGAATGTTATAAGTATTCCTTATTCATCATCATCATCAATAGCCAGTAGGCACCCACTATTGGGTGTATGCCTCCCTTCGTACACATCACATAAGCCAGTCCTGTTGCGCCTATATTGAAGAAACAAGCGCAGCACAGGACCGGCGATATTAAATTTAATTATTAACTCGGGTCGACCCCGCGACTGCTAAGTTAATTACCTGCCCGGTGGCGCGACATTCTGAAAATGTTCCGGACCGGGGGGAGGTCTAATTTAATTGAGCACTAGACAGATCTGTTGGAGAGAGTCTAGTTTGTTACGCTTTCAGATGCACTCCGAGCTCAGCCGGCTCTCAAACTTTAACAATCTGACTCGAATATGTGATTTTACGTAACTTGAATTAACTATTCAACACATTCTGATGTAGTGTTTTGTTGTTGCAATCTAATGAATACTGAAATGCACATCATAAAGTATTTTGCGTCACATTTGGTTTTGCGTCGCAATGTAGTTTTAGTTTCCTTTTTTGTTTTGGTTAAATAGCTCTACCAAGTTAATGTTTTGTTTGTTTCGTTATTCAAACCCGTTCAAACTCTACATATGGTGCAGAACATAAACAAGTAGGTAGTACAAGTTGCTCGCGACGGCTGAGTAAAAACATTTTTTGGTTCATATTATATTCATGTGAAATTGTTATGTTAGGTTAAATATAATTGTATATTAACTCCCCGGTAACAACGTTAGTTACCAGTCCATTCAGAAATTACATCCTCAGAAACATCTTGCAAACCTGTTGTCTCTTTCTATAACTACATTTTCTGTTCAAACTAAGTCGAACCAACTATCAGTTGGACTAACAAGTTGGAAAGAGTTAACTCCTAGGTTAGATATCAGGTTTACGTGTAATCCAGTAGTCCAGTAGTACTAGTATAGCCACGTCTATTTAAATACGCTAGTATTACAAACTAGTTCTAAAATTAATAACAGCTTTCGTAGACATTTCTAGAAATGATTACCTTGTGAATTATTGAAATTACCTATCCGGCTCGAAGGACTATTTCATTAAATTATGACGGTTATCTTTGTCTCCTTATGTATTTATTATTCTGCCTGTTAAAGGAGTTTGTGAATTTTCTTTTCTACATACGACAACACATCAAGTTCAACAGTAGTACTGCGATTACAATTTAATTACGTTCAGCATAAAGTCGTTCTCAAGGTCATCCGACATGTTACGTCTGTTGTGACGTCGAGTGTACACCAATGGTAATTGACGAAGACCGAAGGTATCGTTTGCATCAGGTTATACTTCTTTAAGGAAAATTGACCATCTTACACGCGGGGCAGGAATTCTCCTGAGTTTGCTGTTAAAGAAAGTACTTGAGCAATATGGTGTAGCCACACCGTCTTTAATTAATTAAAGACTTTCTAGCTCTCCTGGGAATCGCTCCACATGTTCATACTTGTGCCATTAAAGACCGTCCAATCCTCATTTGTGTTGAAAACTCTTGTATGTTAAGTGACCGGATAGGCGATAGGGCCCACCATGCTTCGGATGGCGATGGTCCCGGCTGTAGTCGTAATATGGCAATTGATTAATTTATAGTTTCATACCCAATGATGAAAACAGTCGTCCGAAGTGATGCAGCATTATTATGAAAGTAACGTTTTCTCTAATTAACAATTCAATTTGAATATCTCTCTATTCGAAGCATTCTAAATCAGCTTGGAGTGTTTACACAGCCGCCTGGAGCACCTGTACAATCATACCGCGCACCATATGTAGGGCTCGAGTGGCCGCGATATAAACAGACACAAATACATATTTAGCGAACGGCACGGGCCAACCTCGGTACAATGGCGTATGCTAATATGTTTGCGGAACGTTATTGATGGAAAACTGAGCGATCATTTGAAAACAGGGATGCCTGTGACCGATTGAATGGTGATGATGACATGTGTTTGTTCGTTATTGTAGGTGTTAGAAATATGTCGTGCAATTTAGAGACAACAACCGTTTAGGACAGCAACCATAAATATTGTATTTATATGAATACTCCCGCGGGATTATAGTTTAGATAAGGTCTGCTGTGGAAAGTAACTATGTAGGCTGCTTGTAAATATTGTTATATCGGTGCTTCTATGTACTGCCTTGTTGGTGAAATTCGTTACGTGTATTTTTTTTCAAAAGTATTTTACTTATTCTTAGCGAGCAGTATACTTCTATTGAATGTAAAATTACACTAAAATGGGTATACCAAAGGTTTACATGTTTAAGAGTACTTACTATCTTTTTAGTGGCCTTTGAGGCCGATAAGAAAGCTGAAGGTCCGAGTTCAATGTTTAGAATTATCAAAACTTAGCCTAGGCTTGTGAAGTTGTGTCACCATTACGCATTTGTCCAACGTCCTAATTGTGGCTATGTGCATCAATTGTAATGATGAGTACGTTAATGGTGAAGGCCTCAGCAGTGAGACAGCATGTATGCTAACGACTACTTACGTGAATGTTATTGTTTACACTAAACTGTTCAAAACAAAACACATTGTCACATTATGGTGGGTTATTTGGACGAGACAATTAAACCCAATTAAAATGTACAACTTTAAAAGAAACTGTATTTGTCACGAGTGCCAACCCTGGCGCAGCATAATTCTTTGTCATTCTTACTTGTAATTGTTTGCTGTGCGTTTCATATGTTTCTATTGTGTTCTGAATCTAATTGGCCTCTCGGAGATATCCAGCAATTAATTTAGAAGGTGCATAACATCTGCTAATTACTTACGTGGCTAAGACGATTGCATTTTTCTTATTACGACTGTAGTTTGCTGTCATGTGTTATGTTAATTAGAACTAACTGATAATTATGAGAGACTAAAGAGTTCTGATACATTAGTAAAAGTTTAATTACAGATTTAGTGACATGGGTTTACACGTGTATGGTATGTTGGTTTTTCTTGGTGATGTTGGATCATCATCAGCGTTAATAGTAACGTCCCACTGCTGGGCACAGGCCTCTCACGAGGACAATAGCACGTGGAATATTGGGCCATAACCCACCACGCTGGCCCAATGCGGGTTGGTGGGTTTTAACGGCTGCCATCTTACGACAACAACCGGAACCAACGGCTTAACGTGCCTTCCGAAGCACGGAGAACTCGAGATGTTTTTAATTGGTCACCCATCAGACGACCCGGTATTGCGAAAGTTGCTTAGTGTGATATTGGATACAAGCACTTTAATTTGTAGGTCTTTTTGTATTTACCCTTGCCACTGCAAATTATGCTGCCGGACAATAACAATTAAAATGTACTGCCGTGCCCTGGGATTCGACCTCCCGAAAAGGCAGACTGGACAAAGACCTATACAGTTTAGGGTGCTCTATAAATACTAGTTTGTATAAAACGTGCCTACTTTTCCTGCCACGAATTGAACCATCAAGTACGTAATGGTTACTAGTACCAACAACGAGCATGTTACATTACTTTATATGCCTAGGGTAATATTGATTGCCTACTCCAAGAATGCTGGCAGAGAGCAGCTTAAATACATTAAAATTTATGTTGATATTCATGTTTTTATTGCTTTGCGATGGCCTTCTTGGACAGCAGCCGACAGCAATGTCATGTTGCTTATTTGATAATATTCTGATTTTCATTTTGAATCACTTTCGTTTGGGATTCTTCGTGTTTACTCTTAAGTGCATCATTAATTAGTCATTAGTAGTAATTACATTGCAATGACCACGATACGTAATAAAAATAATCAGAGTTACGACTGATTTTATGACTCAAGCCTAGTCACATTGACAGTAGCTCACAGAGCACGGAGGAGCTTAAAATATTGTTTATTAAGGAGCTTAAAATAGTGTTTAGCCATCCAGGAATGCATTGCGAATGTATTTTTTTAACTTGTACAATTGGTAACGATATTCTTTTATTAAAACATGTTAAATGTACTTGGTGTCTTATAGTGATAAAATGGCATTTTATAAATAAATTATGAGAAAAGTAACACCGACAACAAAAGGGTTCTAAAGTCAGTACATCGTGCCGTTTTGGTGGCCGAGTGCCGAAGCGGTCGGACCGAAATCTGTAGCATCATCATCATAGTCATCATCAGCCTATAAAGTCCCACTGCTGTGCACAGGCCTCCCACGTAGACAATAGCACGTGGAGATATTGAGCCATAACTCACTGCGCTGGCCCAATGCGGGTTGGTGGAAATCTGTAGGTCCGGGTTCAATCCCCAGAATAAGCAAAGTGTGCTTCGTTTTTTTGTAGTTTCCAACCTACATTCGGCAAGCATATAATATAATAATAATGTAGCGATGACTGTTAAGACATTTGTTCAGCATTACAGTCTAAAGGGTGTTCCTACAATAATTCATTTCAATAGTGTACACACGGCAGCAGCTCGACCTACCCTGACCTGTCAAATTTCCGCAAACGAATTCGAGCCTAATGTGGAATCGATAGAGTTCAAAATCTATTGAGATATTTTGACAGATTTGGGTAGGTTAATGTGACGCCGTCTGTACCTATTTGTTTTCTAAACTAATGTGGATAATGTGTCATCGGCTGGCGGTGTTTTGAACATTGCATTTTCCTATATCTGCAATTAGCTCTGTGCTGCCTCGGCTTATCAGCAAGATAAGATTAACCTGTTCATTTGCTGAACGCGAACGTTATTACAATATACATGATTGATTGATAGTTTTCTAAGTATGATAATTATGGTATATACGCATAATTAGGATCACATATAAACGATCTGTGTAATAATGGCGGGTCTTAAAGTAATTGAAATGAAATGAAATTAAAAATATTTATTCGGAGCATAAACATGGCAATTGAACATAATAGACATAAAAAACGTAAGCAGACATTATAAAACCACAAACAAGCACAATATGTAAGGGGGAGGCGCGCGCGGCTCCAGAGTCATGAGTTATGTCTGGAGTCCAGACATAAACTTAAACAACTAAAATTAAGGTTTATATCTGCTAAATTAAATAAACAGATACTATTTTATATATCATACTTACAATTAACATAGTGACAGAAGTTATAGAATTGCTACAATATTTTAAATTGGTTACGGATAAGGCTTCAAAAATTTAATGAAATGTACAAGTAACATCCTAAGAAGCTGTGTTAAGAAGTGATAAAACCAACAGAGTTGCGTAAATATCAAACGAAGAATGCTCTCATTCTAAACACTCAATCGTAAATCTGGTTCACTCGGCTTAACACTCAATCGTAAATCTGGTTCACTCGGCTTAACACTCAATCGTAAATCTGGTTCACTCGGCTTAACAATCTCTCGGCAAGGGATTTTCTTATCTCCCTTTTCTTCAGAGCATCACAATTTATCATTCAAAGATCTTGACCAACAGAGATTAACAGATTATTAATAAAGACAAACCGTATTGGTCAGCTTGTAAACTTTTCAGCTGGTGAGAAGAATAGTCACACAAAATAAATATTGCATTTTCATTTCGCGAAACCCTCCAGTAGCTCTCGTGAAACAGCTGTTTCTGCCTGTCACTTGTGATTCACGCTTTTTTTGTGAGAATCGTTCTGTATTTTCGTTCGTTTTCCATCAATATCTCAGCTATCTATAGCTCTGTTTTACACAATTCATTGCTTAGCTATGCGTATGTGGAATGTGCCTGATGTTTGATTGCTGTTGTATTATTGAGAGTGACTCAAACTTGATTAAATGGTATTACGTTAGTATGAAAGCATAATATTTAATAAATGACGCTTTGTTTTTAATGAAATGTTCTACCTGCCTTGCACTCTTACTGTGTTATTTTTAAAGACAACTGTAAACTGTTTGTTTTCTAAAAATAAAGTAAATATACAATAACAAAACAGCCTCATATGATCACAAATGCCTGTGAGATTATTGACAGTCTTCCTTCACACCGCACTACGATATTAGTGCGAACATAATTCAATAGTGTTTACACAAATTCCGACTCGATGTTGCATACTAACAAGGTTCATGTTTGTTTAAATATATCCGCTGTGCATCTTCTGCAACTATACGATAATTGAGGTGTCGATGTTAACAAGGATGTGCCAGAGAGGCAATTCAACACATGCCCAGTGCATTTTGAGGACAAGTGCATTGTAGGCCGTTGTACTGACTTACAGCAATTGGTGCAGCTCCTGTGCAGTATTATGAATTAGTCCCAAAGATAAGTAGCAAGCAATATCTTTGAGTGATCCTGAGTCCAATAAATCAGGACATAAAATAGTAATGTCGAATTTATTTATTGGCTACATTGCTTAGACAATATTTTAGTGACGACATATTAGTGCAGTGTGCACATTTGGGTTGTGTACTTGCAAGTTTGTTAACTTGCGTAATACTGGCTTGCCGGAGGGATGACTAAATTAATAATTATCACCACCTCCTACGTGCTTCGGAGTGCACCTTAATCAGCCGTGTTTTTCGACTAAAACCAGGATTTACGTCTTACCAACCATCGCAATTGGTTGTGATGACCTACACACACTACGTTTGTGTTTACTCTTAATTTCGGCGGGTTTTTCTACACCTGTATAATTTCCTTAATAAACTACGACATAATCAATCCGTAATCGATAACCAACATTTGATACGTCGTCGTACTAAACGATTAAAGCAATAAACTTGTACTCCACAGTCGAAGTTGGCGAGCTCGTGGAAAGCGCAGGCGCTGTTCAAGAAGTTCGACGCGCGCGCCAATCACAAGGTGTACGCCAAGGGCCGCGCCAGCACCGCGACCAAGGTGCTGGTGATCGGCGCCGGGCCCTGCGGCCTGCGCGCCGCCATCGAGTGCCAGCTGCTTGGCGCCAAAGTGGTAAGGCTGTTGGGACACTTCACTACACACTTCGATCACATGTCATGTCAAAACTATACTCGAGAAGTCGAGAGCAATGAATCCGGGTCACTTAAGAAATCTATAAATCTCGGAAACTACGAATGCTAGCTTAATGAAATAAATTGTGTTTAGTATACAATGTGATAGGGGCGGTACTTCTAACCTGTTAAGGTTAAGTACTACATCTAAATTCATCGACAAAAAAAATAATATGGACTTAAAAAAAAGTGATTTAAAATCACAAAATAATTAAGTAATGATTTTTTTTCTCACCAAAATAATCTCAAACATACAAAACAAAGTAATGTTTTAGTAATATATTTTTTCATGTTACTCCGACGTATGAAACCTTTCATATCGCAAAAAGTAAAAATGGTCATAAATCATAGGGGGAGGTTAGGTTAGGTTAGGATTAGAATAGGTATGGAGTTAAGATGACCTAGAAAATCCCTGTGACCACGGACCCTGTAAAAAGGGTTCGAAACGTCAGGATCATATAAAAACTATGTAAATAGTAAATTAATCGCGAATTAATCCGTAAAAAATTGTTTCATTTCAATGTGTAGTGCTCGCTTAAACCTCAGAAAACAATATGTATTTAACTAATTTAGCGCATAGTACAAGTGATTTAAAAATACGTAAAATTTCATAAACATAGAGACACGTGTCGAGATGAATCCACTTAGCCGTATGCAGTGTTCTCTGCTCGACACCGTTGCAGTAGCTATAAAATTTCCGCTGCTGCTGAATTCATTAGTCCGTTCAGTGGCGGGTGGCGTGAGCGCTTGCCTAGATACGTTTTGTGACGTTTATAGCTGTCACTGAAGAAAGTATGAATATTAAATGCGTGTTTCGGGAACCTTACACCTCCTGTACTCAAGGTCTGATACGCTACTGAAAACGGAATATTCAGAGGTCCAAGTAAAATGAAGTGGTACTTATAAGATAGATTTTTTATTTATTTATTTGTCGTTTTATTTATATCTATTTGCAAGCTTACAACTATAAAATATTCAGGACATATTATTTATATTCTAATATAAATATATTACTTATATTATTATTTTAAAATTATATATAAGTAATATATTCTAACTATTTCTGTAACATAGAACAAACAATGTGACTTTTGTGAATTCATTATACTAACTAGCATTTTGTTTTTCTATGTCTATTAAATTAAAGATAGATGTGATATTATGTCTGTAGAAAAGTAAATCTTTTTACTCATACTGCTGGATATTGTTATATATTTTTTTTTAATATGGATTTTTTTATTTTATTTTATTAGATTTACCCATAAAAATCCGCTTTGCTATCAATGCCAAACTTTGACATTGTTACGTATTCGCCCATATGTCATAAATCCCACCGCAATAGAAAACGCACTGAATATTTTATGACGCCACCGTTGTTGCAATCGTATCGTATTTAATGAGCAGGGGTCTAAGCCGCTTTAAGGCCACGGCCCTCCAGCCGTATCAAGTATATTAAAGTACCCCCCACCCCACCTGGGGTTAAAAGTGCCATTCACTATTTTGTTCATTATGCACCGAAGAAAGGTCACAAGTTACTTAACAGTTACTGTTCTAACGATGTTGTTTCTGGTAATTTTTTTTCGAGTTACACGTTGATGAGGCTCTAAATGGTATTAAAGGCGATAGCAATGTAAGTAAATAATTTTGCCAAAGAAATGCGGACCAAGCTTAGCATACCGGCATGGTCTAGGTACGGCAAATCACCCAACACTGTTGAGGCACGCCACAACCACTACAAGTGGCGGCGGCTGCAGTTACTTATATTGTCATCAAAATGCCGAGCTGCGTAAAAGCGCTTAAGAAAGTCTTTTAGAGCGCTTCTCTCTCGCTCTCTCGACGTTACGACGGTACGAGATGGGTATAACAGCGAAGCGGCGGAAATAGTCGCGATTTATAGGTTTTTTTGCCTTTAAAGACTTTATAGGATTTAATGAATTAGCAGGTTCTCTGTAGTACTTCAAAATAAATATTTACATGTAAAAATTATGTCGAAAATTTTAAAAAATGTAAGAAATCATCCTTTTTAAACTTTTATTTGGCCTGTTTTCGGGATTTATTATTATCGTGTAAGGCCCTTCGTACACAAGGCTACGCAAATCTCCGATACTCATGTTGTATACTACGTTAGTATCAAGTCGCGAGTATCGAGTAGCGTACGGTTCGTACACAATACAACGCAAATCTCCGACACTCATGTTGTTTATATATTTCTCCACCTCAGAAACAAATTTAATATTTAATGATTGCTCTGCTATCTTGGAAATCGCCGCGACTTAAGTAGCGAAGATCTCGACTGGCAGGTAGCGCGCGATGGGCGCGACTCGAGTCGCGAGACAAATGTCGGCGACGCGACTAATGTACGAACCTCAATGGATTTGTATGGCGGTAGTCGCTTGGAGACTAAAATCGTCGAGTATCGGAGATTTGCGTAGCCTTGTGTACTAAGGGTCTAAGTTACATCTAATCGCGTGACAAACTAGCACATTCTTTAGGCAATATCCTTTAGTGTATTATGTATTTTTATAAGAGCGTAATTTAATAGTAAATACATAAACCATTTGATCTAGCAAAACAGTTTTGCGGTGACTCGCCTTAAAACAACCATGTTCCGTCCGTCCAGGTGGTGATAGAGAAGCGCGATCGCATGTCGCGCAACAACGTGCTGCACCTGTGGCCGTTCGTGATCCAGGACCTGCGCGCGCTCGGCGCCAAGAAGTTCTTCGGCAAGTTCTGCGCCGGCTCCATCGACCACATCAGCATCAGGCAGCTGCAGTGCATCCTTATGAAGGTGACGCCAACTATTATAAAGAGAGCCATGTCGCGTGGCGGCTCCTTATAATAATACTACCAGCACCTCTCTTCCCTTGGGTGTCGTTAAAGGCGTCTAACGGACTATAGACGGCACAGTCATCCAACAGCATAGAGTGGAGATGGGCTCACCACCTGTCACGCAGCTTTTTGGTGAAAAGTGGACTATGGCAGAAGACTGCTTTTGCGGCCCTCATTGTCTAGTCTCTAAAGGCCGAGACGCACATGCCGGCGGCACTGCTGCCGGGTTTATGCCGAGCGGCTATGTGTGCTATTGTGCGGCATGCATGCCGGCAGTGTGTGTAGAAGACTTAACTAACCCTTCTAGTAAAATTTTAAACACTGAAAAAAGACGACAACCTCAGGCGGGAATCGAACCACGCACCTTCCGCATTCCGGGCGGCTGCCTTAACCACTTGGCTACCGAGGTCTGGCTTTCAACCGTCGAAATTTGTCAGTGCTTGACGCTTATGTTTTTAGTCAACATTGCTTCATCAAATCTTAAAAGTTTTCACCTCTGAGATCCGAAAGAAATATTTTTACAAATATTTGAACATTCGGTTAAGATGAAGCTGAGTTTATAGATTAATGTTTTATATTCTAGCGTTTTATTAACACTTAAATATACTTTAGTAAATTTTTTTTAATATTTTTTTTTAATGAAACGCTAAAATATAAAACATTAACCCTTCTAGGATAATAGTCGTGATTAAATGTATATTATGTAGGTATGTACCTATTATAAAGTCGGGGTCATAGGTGGTCCGAAGATATAGTGAAGGTCGCGTGTAGCCGCAGGATGCGAGCAGCACAACACCGCGAGTGGTGGTGATCCTTGGGGGAGGCCTTTGCCCAGCAGTGGACGTCTTTCGGCTGATGATGATGATGATGACATAGTTAAGTCGCCGCATTCCTGTGTATGTTGCTCTGCTTTCTCCTTCTAAACTACGCAGAGGATTTGTAAGCGGTTTTCACTGTTAGAAAGATCGATAAAGAACGTTTTTTTTTAATTATTAGATATTTTTACATAATGGGTGAAGTATGACGGTGATTCTAAGTCTCAGTTATTATAATACTATTGCATTGCAACAATGAGATGCGTGCTGGCGGCTCATGGTCATATACTCGTAGCTATGTTGGGTTTCTACTAATATATGACTAGGTTCATATTGGCATAAATCTGTCCATTTGTCTTGTTGAATAAATATGTAATTAATTTCAAACATCTCGAGCTCCACCGTGCTTCGAAAGGCACGTACAGCCGTTGGTCCCGGTTCTCCTCGAAACATGGCAGTCGTTAAATGTCACCAACCCGCATTGGGCCAGCGCGGTGGATAATGGCCCAGCCTCCCTACGTGATGTAGTCCGTGCGGGGAGGCCTGTGCCCAGCAGTGGGACGTTTATAGGCTGATGATTTGAATTGGTATTTAAAGCAATACCAGGCGCGTCACCCTTAAAGACATCGTTAAAAACGAAGCCTCTGCGTGAGCTGCTAGGTTTTTCCTTGTTGGGCGATAACGAAATGGACAAACAGCATAATTTTCATCCCCCCATCTCGGAAAGAGTATTTTTACTCTTCGATATCTGAGTGCAAAAGCCGTTTTTACCCGCTAGAGGACAAAGTAAATTGAATTTATAACATCGTGTGCACTTAGTATGTGTATTCAAAACATCATTAAACCTATTTTCTTCTTCCTCCATGGTGCCGATTTATCATACGACCTTTTTAAATTGTTTAAAACTCTGAATCGGAACCTTTTTGGTGTACCTACCTTTTTTAATTTGGTTGGTAATTTCCTCGTTGAGGTGGGATGAAAAGTTACGTGTTGCACTCGAGTGCAAAGATTTTTCACCTCGTGCTCTTTTGATTCCCTCGATAACGCTCAGGATTCTAATTATTGAATCACTCGCTGCGCTCGTGATTCAATTTTAGAATCCTTCGCTTGCTCGGTCATCAAAATTGAGCACGCGGTTAAAAAGCAAGTTTGCACTCTTGTATAACAAATAACTATTATACCTTCAGAGCGAGGCAACGGCACCTGAATAATTAAAGATATTCGCAGTTGCAAACACCCTTTGCAAGTTCAATAAAAATTGTAGAAAGAGACAGCATGGTTAGGGGTGTATTACTTCGTTTGTGAAGTGATATTATGTATCCTTGTATTGCACACACTCGCCCTTTTCCCAGTTTCCCACACTCCCGTTTATCGTTAAAATAATCGATGTCGTTTTTGTCCTCATCAAAATAGGTCTTACATGTAGTTACTTTGAGTTTTATTTTTACATTAAATTAAAATACAGTCTTGTAAGTACGCGATGAGGAGATTTTAATATTACACACATAATTACTCTCTAAATAATAAATATGATTGTGTTCAGGTGGCGTTGTTGTTGGGGGTGGAATTCCACGAAGGCGTCAGTTTCGAAGAGTTGCTGGAACCGACTGTTACGGAAAACTCTGAAAGTGAGTACAGAAGGGTTTAATGCTTTTCTTTACTCTGAGGGCGGGGGCGGAGTGGTATGATAAATCTCTTGAGCTTAAGGTCCTGGTTTCAATCCCCAGGTTGTGGGGCTAAATGTGTTGCGTATTTAACCGCCTCTGTGGTCTAGTGGCTAAGTCACCGGTTTCAGACCCAGAGGTCTCGGGTTCGATTCCCAGCGAGGGGTATATCTTTGTGTGCTCGGTTTAGTTGGTGGTAGGGCTGTTAAGTCCGCCTGGCTAGCTACCACCATCTTATCTAAGTCTGTCGCCATAACAACGATGTTTATAGCATTGTTGTGTTCTGACAGTTTGAGATAAGATAGCCAGTTCCTCAGTGGTTGAGGATTCCGGGTGAAGCGCGCTTCCACTTTCGACCTTATCTTCACTTACCATCAGGTGAGATGAAGGCCAAGCGCTTACCCGTTGTAGAATAAAAAAAAGAAAAAAAAATGTATTTTTTATGTATAGTTCGAACTTGAGGTCATCCGCATGTGGCGAGCGTGTTGATTTAGCCAATATTCATTAATTGTTGATTGAATTAAAGTCAATTAATTAAATTAATTACCCACTTGACTGATGACTGATAACTTGTCGATGACTTTATTTTAATGATGCAGGCTTTTATCCAGCTGTGGGACAGTACAGTATAGGTATTTACTTTACTAACTTTACTATTGCATAGATGACTTGATAAATTAATGTATCAGTGGTTTTTAATGTCAACTCAATTACTGCAAAGTTTTTCGCTTAGATCTCAGTGGGTCCTGTGACACTTTTTACTTATTACTTACTTCCCCTCACGTGTCATCAGGTTGTAGTATGTACGGTACAGCTAGAAAGAATCATTGGAATGGCAACATTATCACAACCGAAGCCCTGTAGACTTCTTGCCGGGAAAGTGAAGCGTCATGTCTGCAGTTATGTTTTATTTTCTTTAATTTGTGTTTTGTCGAATATTAATGTAAAATAATGGTGGATTATTTACTTTGGAAGGCTCGTTAAGCCGTTGGTCCCGGTTGCTGTCGTAAGATGGCAGTCGTTAAAGCCCACCAACCCGCATTGGGCCAGCGTGGTGGGTTATGGCCCAATATCCCACGTGCTATTGTCCTCGTGGGAGGTCTGTGCCCAGCAGTGGGACGTTTATGGGCTGATGATGATGATGATGATTTACGGGTTAAGTGTTCGTGAACGTGCATGAGTGTTGGCAAATAAAACAAAACAGTGCAACATCACTTTTCAAATTCCCTCAAGAAGTCCGTGTGAGATCTCAATAAAGTCCCACAGCTTTACTGGAACTCAAGGGGTTTGTGGGGAATTTCATTTAGCATTAAACGTTCATATTATCATCACTCATTATAATCAGTTTAAGCATAATCAATGAACTCTAATATTACGACTGAAGGACTAGTATCCATGGTTATGAAATAATTAAATTAAAAAATTAAGCCCTGTAAATCGTGCTGCTTAAAAATTTTACTGTTATGAAAACTGTTAAGGTCGTTTTTACATTAAAACCAAATTATGTCAAATATGTCACTGTAGCATGTACAACCACAGATTGATAGGTTTTTAGTTTGGGGCGTTACAGATATAGCGGTCTCCCCACAGTAGTGTATAGTGGTGACGTAGGCGGGTCACCGACCTCGCGCGCCTCATTTAATCGGCGCCGGCATAAGGATCCCTTTGTTCTTCGCCTAATTGGTATTGTTGAGTTCAAACGAAATTTGCTCAGTTGGTTAGACCTTGTTTTCATATAGCATGCCATTGTTTTGGACGACCTTCTATTGTTATTAAATTTTTTTTATGACTGTCTTTTAAATAACATATCTTTTTATCTTTACACGAAACTTTCGGTCTAATATGCAAGACTTTTCTATCATCTTAATAAATATACGTATTACACAGTACACCCTAACATTGTTTAATTAGCCTGGATGACACGGGGCTAGTTTACGAGCTACAAGCCAGCGAGTTCGCTAGCAGCTTGTGGACTCGCCCCGTGTCATCGGCTTTTTTACAATCTGCTAATTGACTATCGGATTGTGAAAAAAAATCATCATCATCAAAAAAATCGAGTAAACAGAGCAGTTTAATCACTAAAATTGATTGAAACAGACATCATTAATAGGGATAAGACAGATTTATAGATGAGAGAGAAAGCGTGTGATGGCGGCTCAGTGTTTAAATAATACTACCAATCGAACGTCTGGCATACATCCAATAAAGGGCCCCACACACTATCAGTTCCCTTACTCTCGGAACCGATCGCTATTGGATCGGATTGGTATTGTGAATTTGCTTATTTTTAAGTTAAGACACCACCGCTAGTTTGGATTCATAATGGGTGAACTAAATAGCATTGAGTTTTGTATTTTTTTCACTCAATATCCACACAATATGAAGCTCTGGTGTCGTAACTTAGGAGTACGAAAATTCACAATACCAATCCGATCCAATAGCGATCGGTTTCAAGAGTAAGGGGGCTGTTCGCCGGCAGATATCGGCCTGTCAGTTTAGTACAACGCACGGCGGTGTCGGCGGCTAGTAGTAAGTGACAGGCTGATATCTGCCGGCGAACTGATAGTGTGAGGGGCCTTTAACACAGACCGGCGACGGGCTGTTTTGTTATTTGTTGTTGTTATTAGTTGTTGTTGTTTGGTGTGCCGTGGGGTGTCAGTACACGGCTTGTGCGGTCCTCATTGCCTAGTCTCTGACTCACACTAACCCTTTGGTGATAACAGTCGAGAGCTATTTGTGTGTGTGCTTTTAACAGCTTTTGTGGTCTGGTGGTTTAGACCGGTCTTACACCCAGAGTGTACATCTTACATGTATATTTGGTTTGGTTGGTGTTAAGGGCTTGTTAAGTGCGCCTGGCTAACTACTACTAATGATATTATGTCGCCATAATATCATTGTTTGTGTTCTGACAGTTTAGAGATAAAGTAGCCTTTCTTAGTAGTTGGGGATCACGGGTGAAGCGCGCCTTCGGCCTTATCGTCACTTACCATCAGGGAAGATGAAGGCCAAGTGCTTTCACGTTGTAATTATTATTATTAAGTTAGCTCGTATCGTCCCACTGCTGGGCAAACGCCTCCCTCTCCTATTTCCAATATTTGCGGTCTGTTTCTAGTGCTGGCCAATCCTTCGCTTTAAGCATCATCATCATCAAGTCCGTCTCCACTTCCGCTTAGGTCGGCCACGCTGCCATTTCTTTATTAACCATGCCGTATAATTTTCACGTTATGATCTCTAGATCTCTAAATATTAAACCTTAGTGGTTTCTAAGTGCTATGGTGATTTATGGTCTTGTAAAACGTTGTTAACATGTTAAATGAATAAATAAAAAAAATATATATAAAAAGGAACTTATTGACCGACTGACATATCAACGTACAGTCCAAACTACTAGGATAGAAACTTGAAATTTTGCACCAGGCTTCCTTTTGTAGTGTAGTTGAACACGGAGGGATTGATGAAAGGATTTTTGGAAATTCGCCCTTTGAGAGTGTATAAAGGTTGTATGAAACTCCGTCAGTTTTGAAGCTCAATCGATAAAAAGTAAATAATAAAAAAGTATGTATGTATGTAATGAGTATGGGCGTGAGTATGGAGTGCTTGGGTGGCGGGATCACCACATGTCCCGTTGAATACATGTGCAGTGCAGTTATAATTTGGCGTGCCGTGGTCTATGACAGTGCCCTGCTTTTGCGGTATTTCTTAGGCAGTTGTCCCACCGCCGACGATGAGCGAGAAGCGAGTCGAGCTAGAATTAGAAACGAGCTGGCGAGCAGCGGAAAGCGAGGGTGTAGTTCCGATAGTTTTGTCGCTGGGCTATAAGCGCCGCTGCTGCTGGTTGGTCTCTCGGCGTGACTTAGTATCGCTAAGCGAGAATTATCTTTGATAGTTATTTATGTAGTTATGTATTATTATATATAAATATGTATATGTGTATTATGATTATATGAATAAGTATATGTATAAGTTTGTACATAAGTATGAATAATATAATACTGGTACTTATATAAAACACCATGACTGCCCTATCAATTTTTTAACTATTTCTTCTATCCAGTCCAACATGGTTGCCTGGAAGAAATTGCTTTTTAGCGATAAGGCCGCCAATTGTATGTACTATGTGTTTGTGTTTTTATATGTTTCTGTGGTGTACAATAAAGCATATTTTCTCTTTATTTTTATCTTATCTCAGCGTCGAACTAGTGGGGCGAGTCCTCGCCGGCAGTGTGAACAGTCAGCGATCAACTATTTATATATGCATCTCTTTTGTTTACACGGGATGTTTATCTATTGTACGTTTCTTGAGCGAGAAAATAGCCGATAGTTAGTCGCTTACTCGCCGTTGGTGGGACAACTGCCTTAGTCTCTGACTAACCTTTGGGATAATAGCAGGGGGGGTCTCACTCCGCAGTTTAGTACGTTCTTTTGGCGCGCCTCCCAGGCAGGCCGCCTAAGCGTATGGCAGTAAAGGTTGCCGCGTGCTATGGCACCGAACACCGAGCGCCGAGTCGCTTCACTCGAATCCAATGCGCGCGCGCGTAAACGCTACGTTCTGTGACGTCATGACGTCAAATCGATATCGAGTCAGCGTTGCTTAACGGAATATGAACGCTCGGGTCACACGATAAGTTTCAATTTCGCGTGAAAGTCGTTACAGAGTGAACCTTCTGTACCTAGTACTATTAGTTATTCTGTGATAATAGTCGCGAATCGTATGTATGTATGGCTATGAGTGGCGTTTAAAAGAAGACGCCTTTACCCAGCAGTTGGTGTTGCCGGCTGAATAGATACTCTCAACTCAAAATATATTCATTCAATAAACTCAATTAATAAGTACTTTGAATCTTCCAAATCTTTTTTAATCTACCACCCGTTTAGGACGTCATTTTTTAACTGTGGCAAAGAACGGGCGCAGGAAACCACAGCGCACAGAAGAACGGCATTAACAAAAAAATAAATGTACCAGGCCATAAAATACAAAATATGAATCTAAAAATAATAAATAATGACATGACAATGACAATGATAGATATAACGTAGGTACTTATCGCCCAGCTGACGCGAACGGGTCAACAGACGGTCGACCGGCCGGCCGTTGCCCGCGCGATAGATGACTTAGGTCTTAGACTTGTGGGCGTCGAGTGACAGCGTACGTTGTGTCCGCAGCGCTGTAACTTTTAGGGATAATAACTTTAGTCCGGCAGTTTCCGAACTATATAATTTTATTTTAAATTGAGCAATACTTTTTTATTTTTATTTTATTAGATATTCTTTTGTATGTGTTGTTGTGTGTGTTTGTATGTTTTTTTTACGTTGTGATGGAAAATGCCCTTCTATGATAGGGAGGGCATTTTCCAATTTGTATTGACGCTGTAAAAGAAAGGGAGGAGAGAAATGCCCTTGCTGAGTTTGTTGCCGGTTCTTCTCAATACAAGGCTCCCGCCCCATAGTTAGACTTAACGAACCGATGGCATAGCGACATTCATAAATGCTCAAATGGCTATTTGACAGTTGTAACAATAAAATATGAAATATGTCGGATATGGATATGGTAGTTTACAATTTAACGATAATTATCCAATAAGAGTTATTTTTATTGAGATAACTTCTAAATATTTTATTTTAACTAAATTAATTTGCGTTTTTTTTATCTGTGGATTACAAGACCCGAAACATGAGCGGCAATGATTGAGCTTCGTGTGACGTCACATCTCACAAATAAACAAAAACCATCTGTCAGGTTTCAAGATAAAATTTCTTTGTTTAGTGAAATGTGACGTCACAGGGCAAAATGTCACGTGACCAACCGTTTTCGCGCTAAATATGAAATTAATGAAGAAAAATATGTTTTTTTTTCTATTAAATAGAGTTTTTTCGAGAAAAACATTATTTTACGGGGTATAAAATAAGCGTTTGTAATATTTAAAAAAACTTTTCCAAAAACTATCAAGTAGCCAATGATTGTAGCCTAAATTGAATAGACGAATTTGACTCACTTCGACTTTGACGCGGTTCTGCGGATGTATGAGTACTGGCGTGTTGTGACTTGTGACGTAACGCGTGGCGCCCCCAGCGCTGGGGTGGCGTGCGCGCGTGCTGCCCGCGACGCACCCGGTGGCGCAGTACGAGTTCGACGTGCTGCTGGGCGCGGACGGCAAGCGGAACACGCTGCACGGCTTCAAGCGCAAAGAGTTCCGCGGCAAGCTGGCGATGGCGATCACGGCCAACTTCATCAACAGGCACACGGAGCAGGAGGCGTCGGTTAGTGTTGTACTATTGTGATGTTTTACTAGCGGCCGCTCGCGGTTTCACCCGCGTGGTTCCCGTTCCCGTGGGAATGTCGAGATAAAAAGTAACCCAGGTTATAAACTATCTGTGTGCCGAATTTCATCCAAATCCATTCAGCAGTTTTTACGTGTTAAAGTAACAAACATCCATCCATACTTACAAACTCTCGCGTTATATTGGTAGGATTGTTTTCTGCACAATCTCATAATTTTTCACTACTTCTACTAAGTATAGGATCAATTCTGTAATGTTACGGCCGAAATTAATAACCGATCCTGAGATACAGATAGCTTATTTTGGATTTGTTACTAGGCAACTGTTGTTATTTCCCGTCATACAACAGATATACGTAGGCAACAAAGCTAAAGTAAGCCTATCTCTATCTCGGGATCGGTTATTAATTATGTCCGTTAGAAAAGAACAACAGCTAATTCGATCAAAATGTATGGAGCTCTGGATATAGATCGATTATTATTTTCATGATTTCTGTGTCGCTTTCGCAGTAAAAGGTGTGTAAAATGATGAGCAAAAGCTATCCTTAAAGTCAATTGTAGTAATTTAAATTTAAAATACGTGCCATTTAACTATACGCCACTAAAATTAGCTCAAAATTTAGATTGTGTTTAATCGTTGCTTTCGCTTGTATATACGAAAAACATTCTTGCAACCCCAAGATTCGCAAGGTAATGTTTGTTAGTTTTGATGTAAAACTTATTTTAAATAATCTTCCATCTCTATTTAGAATGTACCCTTAGTTTGGGTATAAGCAAAAACATCACGAGATACGGGTGTTGTGCGGCAGTGCAGAGGACTGTTCGTGCGGTCCTCGTTACCTAGTCTTTGACTAACCTTTGGGGATAAGGCATTGTTCACACCGGACGGGCCGGCGCCGCGGACTGTGAGCGCGCGTTACGCAGTTTATCGTTTTTTCATATTATTTAACTTCTCGTTCACACCGAGCAGACCACACGACACATAACGTAGTGCGTAGTCGCTGACTCATTTTTTAACTACGCTTCTATGCACGGCGGACGCGGATTGGCTACGTAGCCGAACGTAACAGCTTATTAGATTGCTGCGCCGCTGGTACAATTCATTCGAGAAACTTCAATGAGTACAGAAGTGTATCTCGCGATAGTCGCGATGTTCGCCATCGAAAGTAGCGAATTGTACAACAAATAGTAGCTTATTGTGTAAACTGGGGCTGACAGTGAGCATACTCACAGTCCGAGGCGGACAATCCGTTTGGTGTGAACAATGCCTAATTGTCGTGAGTGTATATATGTATGTATGATATATTATGCTTATTTATTTATTTATTTATAAAAAAGTACAGCCACACATATTAAACAATACCAAAAAAGAAAACATACGGAACAGTTTGATAGTATCAACGTAAAGGCGTACATAGCATTCTATAATTTAATAAATACTAGTCTTTGCTTATTATAATGTATCCCACCAGGTGCCCGAGATCAGCGGCGTCGCGTTCATATTCAACCAGAAGTTCTTCAAGGAGCTGTACGAGGCGACCGGCATCGACCTCGAGAACATCGTCTACTACAAGGACGACACGCACTACTTCGTCATGACCGCCAAGAAGCACAGTCTGCTGGATAAGGGCGTGCTGCTCAATGTTAGTGGCTCTTATTTTAGCTCTATCGCCACCCAAAGCTGAATGAAGGCCTGTCTTTGCACGACGGACGCGACTGAATAAAAAAATAGTCCTTATTCCACTACATACGTGATAAACTCGCTGTGACACTACAAATCGTGCCAGACCTAGTGCCAATCGAGCGAAACAGCTATTAATTACAACTTTACGCGAGTTTCCCAGCAAGCTCCGTGAAGTTTCACGGCGACCTGGCGACGCGCGACAAAATGACACACAATCGTGACAATCAATGACAATCGTCGCACAAAAATATCATAATAAGTATTTTTAAAGTAAGAAAACATTACTGTTTTGAGGTGAAATGTCATTCCAGTCCCTAGTTTTTTTGCGCCTCGAGTGGTTTGTGTACTGCATAAATGCACAGGCGGCATATTAAGCGCTGTCTCTTAAAAGAAATATTTCTTGATTGTCGTTCGTTGTAGTTGTTGTAGAGTTGCCGTTGTATTGACGACTATCACGGTATTCGGTATACGTTGCAAGGAACGCGCGTGGTGCGCGCTATGGAAAAACCATTAATAAGTCAAATAAGACTCAAAGAAACTATCGCGTTGCCTTGCATTAAAACTATTTTAACGTGGCCTAACACGATTAATTTTGTAAGTAAGTACATATCGACTTACTGCTTGACGTTTCGGCCGCGATGACAGGCCGCGGGTATTTGTTTCTTCTTCCACCCTCACGAGTAAGTAGATATGTGCTTACAAAGTTTTAATTTCAATATGTCCGTATTTACCGCCTCCGTGGTCTAGTGGCTAAGCCACCGGTTTCAGACCCAGAGGTCCCGGGTTCGATTCCCAGCGGGGGGTACATCTTTGTGTGCTCGGTTTGGTTGGTGGTAGGGTTGTTAAGTCCGCCTGGCTAGCTACCACCATCTTATCTAAGTCTGTCGCCATAACAACGATGTTTATAGCATAGTTGTGTTCCGACAGTTAAGAGTTAAGATAGCCAGTTCCTCAGTGCTTGAGGATTCCGGGTGAAGCGCGCTTCCACCTTCGGCCTTGTCGTCACTTACCATCAGGTGAGATGAAGGCCAAGCGGTTACCCGTAACACGTAAAAAAAAATAAAAAAAAAAAATGAGATTTTAGTAAGAATGTATGAGGTTGCACCGCCCAGGACTTCGCGGAGGTATCCCGCCTACTCGCCGTGCAGAACGTGGAGCGCGGCGCGCTGATGCGCTACGCCCAAGAGGCGGCGCGCTTCTCCACGGACGCGCGGCTGCCGCTGCGCGACTTCGCGCTCAACCACTACGGCGAGCCGGACGTAGCGCTCTTCGACTTCACCAGCATGTACGCGGCGGAGAACGCTAGTTTGGTAAGATAACTTTCATCATCGTCTTCATCAGCAGAGGTCGGAATTAGGTAGGGTTATTTATGTGGGGTCCTGTTGGACCAAAAGTCATTTGGCAAAATTGCACAAACAACGTTTGGCAAAAAATGGTACTTACACTGATTTCATACAGCGAAAGAATAATGTGGATATGCCTCATAACCCGAGATTAATTTTAAAGAGCAGCAAAATCCCGTTATTATTAAATATAAAAAAGGCGAAGTATAATTTATTGTTTCACATGTATGTGCAATAAAGAATTTATCTATCTATCTGTCTATAAGTATGAGAATTTGCTTATGACTATTTATAATTTGAGGAGCGTCTGTTCAAAAGGAGATAAATACACTTTCCATTTTTTTTTTGGTATTATTGCTCTCTATGTTCGAATACACAACTTAGTGCTTAAAATTGGCTTCAAAAGGCGTTATTTCCAATAGAAAAACGACGTTCAAACGCACAGTTTCAATCAAAAAGAGACATATCCAAAGAATATTAACAGAAAAATAACACAATAAAATGTTTTAAACAAATGGAGTTATATTTCATACAAAATGACCACTGTGCCAAAATGATCTGTACAAAAGGAGATATTTTATTTTTGTTTCCATTATTATCTTTTTAATCGATTTGTGATGTCATAGTCAATCCACCTTTATACTACAAAAAAATGCCTCAGAACTATGTATAATATTAATAATTGTGGATCATTAAGGAATATTTTTAAAGATTTTAAATATCTAAATCTAATGTGTATATATTACTATAAATTTCTGTATTTGTAAGAGAAAATAGAAATTATTTTTGTCCTATAAATCAATCCAAAAAGAATATACGCTCCCAATATGCTTGTGATGTGTGTATCATTCAACATTATGGTAAATATGTATGGCAAAGCAAAAGTACTGTGATTATGGTGATAAATATCTTTAATCATTTACCGGATCGTATAAAATCTACTGAAAACCCTTATTTTTAAAGAACCATAAAGAAACGTTGTTTCTTTTTTTCTTTAATCTGTCAAAGATATCAATTTTATAAGAAGGAAAAGAGATTAATCTGGTTCAAAAGACGATATTTACAAAGCGTCCTGAACAAAAAGAGTTATAATCTAAAATTCTGATCAAAAGGAGATATTTCCAAACTTCAAAAATTTTTTAAAAATACCATGATCAATAAAAAAATATTTTTTTACTTTCTTCTGAACTATTGTGGTAATACCTACCTATCACCTTAAAAAGAAAAAACTATAAGCTAAACTCAGCATGATATTAGTTTTTCGTGTGTTCTGAAAATTCCTTTATGGTGGAATTATCTCCTTTTGAACAGACACTCCTCATTTGTATTGTGAATTAATGTAAAATTGTAAATAATAATAAAAATTGTATGTTAATTATCTTTTTTTAATTTGTGTTATCTATCTGTAAGGTTTTTTTTATTATTTATTTGTAATATTGTTGGCCACATGGGATTGTCCATTAGAAATCCCGGAAAGATCCATATTAATATCAACATTTCGATGCAAGTACATAAATAACTCTACCTAATTCCGACCTCTGATCATCAGTCTATACTTATCCACTGCTGGACATAGGCCTCGATCCGCGGCTACCTTCATCCAGCTTTTGCCAGCCACCTTGCGAAGACCGTCGCTCCACCTAGTCTGAGGGCGTCCTACGCTACGCTTGCCGATACGCAGTCTCCACTCCAGAGCTCGTCTATCCCTACGGTCATCGGTTTTACGACTGATATGACCGGCCCACTGCCACTTCTGCTTGCTAATCCGGTGGGAAATGTCGGTTACCTTGGTTTTCTGCCGGATCACCTCGTTTTGAATCAAGATATCTTTCCAATGGAACCTAATAGTTGCTAGTTGTTGATAGTTGACTAGCTTCAGCTCCGTTACTTTGCGCTCAACCACTATGGCGAGCCGGATGTCGCGCTGGCGGAGAACGCTAGTTTGGTGAGTTTTTGCCAATCCTCCACGAGGAAGGTATCTGGTGGGCCGGCAGGGTAAGGGGAGTTGAATGTGGCAATGGCGAAAGGGTGGGGGCCCCCTAGCTGCATTGCCATAGCCATCCCTATCTCATCAAAGGGATGGTACTAAGTTTTTTAGTGGGTAGGCCTCTCCTTACCTCGTTGAGTTTTTCTGACTGGTCGGGGGAATTGGCTATTTGACAGTTTTAACAATATAATATGTCGGATATGGTAGTTTATAATTTAACAATAATTATCCAATAGTTTTTTTTAAATTATGATATAAGGTAAATATTTTATTTTAACAAAATAAAAATAAATTTGCGATTTTTTATCTGTGGACCCAAAACACGGGCGGCCATGATTGAGCTTCGTGTGACGTCACATTTCACAAAATAAACATAAATAAATAATAAATAACAGGTTTCAAGATATTTGTGTGTTTATTGAAGTGTGACGTCACAGGCAAAATGTCACGTGACCAACCGTTTTCGCGCGGTATTTGAAATTAATGAAGAAAAATATGTTTTTTTTTCTATTAAATAAAGCTTTTTCAAGAAAAGAAATGTTGTAAGAGGCATAAAATAAGCGTTTGTAATTTTTAAAATACTTTGCCGAGAACTGTCAAGTAGCCAATTACAAATCATCCCATTGTCCTGAGCGCCGAGTGCAAATTGTCCCGTTGCGTAGGTCCGCGAGCGTCTCGGGCGCCGGCTGCTGTGTCAGCTGGTGGGCGACAGTCTGCTGGAGCCGTTCTGGCCGACGGGGTCGGGCTGCGCGCGCGGCTTCTTGTCCGCGCTGGACGCGGCGTGGGCGGTGCGCGCGTGGGGGCAGACCCCCCCGCCTCACCCCGCCGAGGTTATTGCCGAGAGGGAGTCGGTGTACCGGCTGCTGGGTGAGTCACTCATAGATAGCTTGGGTCTATCCCCGCTGCCGGTGGCAGACTAGGTTAAGTTTTTTATTATATGAAATATTGTAAGAAATTTTACTTAAGTCCTAAATTAAATAAAGAGATAATAACAATAAAATACTAAATGAAAATAAGTAATTAAAATGTTTTTGTTCATGGCGACTTTAGTTAAATTTTCTTTATTACATCAAGTAAAACATACCTACAACACATATTTGGTACTATTAGTTAATGATCTAATTGTCTATGCTTTGTATCATATTGTCTTTGATTCATTATAAAGAAAATTATTGCTCCCATGAGTTAAAGTAAACAACGTGTTAAAACTTTGATAAGCACTTTTGAATCGTCTGAATATTTTCTAGCTTACTTTACCACCCCATTAGGACGTCTTTTTACGCTGTGGAGAAGAATGGGAGCAAAAAACTTTACATATTTATGTAAATCAAGGGACTTCGCAATGTAGAAACGGCTTGGTGTAGTTTTTTTATAGTCGTAGCTTTTGATTGATTTGAGCGTAGTGTTAATAAACATAAATTACTAAATAAAGTGTACTATCACAGCTCAAACGACCCCCGAGAACCTACACCGCGACTTCGGCGCGTACACCCTCGACCCGGGCACGCGGTACCCGAACCTAAACCGGGTGGCCGTGACTCCGCACCGGGTGACCTCTTTCTACGACTCAGACGACCCGCTGCCGCTGGATGCCACGCCCACGGTCAGGAAACGACGAAGGGGTAAGGCAGATTTTTTAAACTCATTAACGTAGATAAACAAACAGTGACGAATTATAATTAATTTATTAAGGGCCGATTTTTCAATCCTCTGATAAAATACCTTTTGATAAAGTATTACACGATCAAAATGTCACCTTTCAAAAAGGGAAATTACGTTATGACCATACATTTTCAAAATGGTTGTATAATATTTCAACAACAATTCGATTTTATGGCAACACAGTTTACCACATTTTACATTATTATTAAGAGTAGTGCGATGTGTTCGGTCATTGCTGTGATGCAAATATGCGATACAGACATTTCGGGTGTCCATGGGCGGCGGTGATTACTTCCCGTTATCTGATGTGCCTTGTCGTTAGCCTCCTTTTTACATAGAAAAAAGAACCCTTTATTTATTCTAATATTATAAAGATTAAATATTTGCTTGTTTGTTAGTTTGGATTGAATAGGCTCCGAAACTACTAGACCGATTTGGAAAATTATTTCACCGTTGGGAAGATACACTTTCTCCGGGTGACATGGCTACATAATATTTTCAAAAATTCGTCACGGGGTACGGGGGCCACGCGGACGAAGTCGCGAGCGGTCCGCTAGTATAGTATGCTGCATCCAGACTCGCGAGGCGCCACCGTGAGGCTCTCGGCACGAGTCTTGGCGAGTGGAGGCTACAGCTATTAAATAACTATTATTTACAACGCGCGGGCAGCGGCCGGCCGTTGACCCACCCGTCTGTTGACCCGTCCGCGTCAGCTGGGCGATAGGTGCCTACGTTAGTCTGCAATCTTTTTTGTCATGTTTAAAACACTTGACCCGACCAGCCCTTGAAGTATCTTGCAGTTTCTAGCAGTCACCTTATATGTAGGTATAACCCGCGCCAATCATCTAGCTCGCTGTGGACACGAGGCGAGTGGCGTCGCAATAGCACAATATAGGTATCGGCGGGACGTAAGCGGTTAGGGGGGGCGGGGCACACCCCCGCGCACCCCTGCGCATACGCGCTCGCCATGTGTACGAGTTTGTTTTGCTTTAGCAGTGGAAAGTACAGTCACGTGTACATTTTATTTGATCGCGTCGCGATATTAGGTATTTATTGTTTGTTGTGTTTTGAAAGGCTGTTAAAATGTCTAGACGTAATACAGTTTTACGTCGGCAAGCAAGAAAAATTATTTACAACGTAACTATCGTAGTTTATGAAGAAAGAAGCACAGAAATCTGTAATTTGACGATGATGAAAGCGAAGTGTTGCCGTGCTCAAGCAGATCATTAACAGGCTATATAAAAGGTGTGAAGCCACTGTAATGTAATTTAATGTTTCTACAGCTTCATAAATTTTTTTTTTTTAATATATCTATGCTTATAATTTAATTGTTGTTATTATAATTTATCCTGCTTAATTTTGATAAATTAAAGTAAAAAAGTATTAAAAGATAAATAAATCGCTCAATTTACAAATTGTCATGTTATGTTATTTTATTTATTTATTTATTTATTTATTTATGGTACACCGACAGATTACAGCCAATACATATTCGAATAATACGTTGAATTTTTGACTTAGCCTAGACAGTAATCCACTAAAAGTGTAGGCAGCATGATAAAACAATCAGCACGCGAATAGTTATAATAAAAAAGGTATCAATAAATTAATTTGTTAAATTACATTTACACATAAAAATCTAAAATAATTTCAAAAATAAATAAAAAGATTGTTAATAAAACTAAGCACAATAACAACATAATAGCATTTCAATAAAATTCTAAACGATTATAATTATAAATTAATTACATTCTGATTTTGGTAAGTTCAGGACCATTTGGCTTTTACAATGCTGGATACAATTCTTTTATATTGAAAAAACCTTCCATTAAATAAGTCCATATCTATGTTCCTGCCACCGCGAGTATATTCATTGTAAGTCCGACACATTCTTACAACGGGGTTGTAATAAGACGTATTGTTTCTATAAGTTAGTAAATCAAACGTATTAGGAAAACGGGATCTATGTCTGATGTTAATGTTAAGTAATGTATATGATATAATTATATATGTAAATTTATAATTATAACGCTCTAATAATAATCCTCCGTGCTTCGGAAGGCACGTTAAGCCGCTGGACCCGGTTGTTGTCGTAAGATGGCAGTCGTTAAAACCCACCAACCCGCATCGGGCCAGCGTGGTGGGTTATGTCCCAATATGCCCACGTGCTATTGTCCACGTGGGAGGCCTGTGCCCAGCGGTGGGACGTTAACAGGCTGATGATGATAACTGTACACCTGCGCGTCGCAACTTCAGTGCGAGCTAGAAGTTTGGCACGAACTATTACGTATGCGCCCCCCCGTCCAGAGACGGAGGTGTCCGAGGAGGTGCTCCTGCCGTGGGTGGGGTGGGGGGAGCCGGGGCTGCGCGCGGCGGCGGGCCCCGCGGCGCTCGCGGCGCTCGTGCGCCGGTACCGGCCCGACCTGCTGCCCGACGGCGCCAACGCGCGCTCCGTCTACCACGTGCTGCAGCATGAGATGGGTGAGCGGCAACCGTGTTAAATAATAATAAATAAATCTTTCCTACAGTCACACCAATTGTCTAGCCCAAGAGAAGCTTCGAAGACACTCGTTAAATGGTTACTGGACAACGGATAAACATACTTTATACATAGAAAACACCCGGACCCGAGACAATTTAGAAAAACAATTATTTCTAAATTGACCCGACCGGGGATCGAACCCGGGACCTCAGAGATGGCGACACCATGAAAACCGGTGTACAAACCACTCGACCAAGGAGGTCGTCTATATTATATTATTTTCATGTTACATGTTCCAACGGGCGTATTGTAGGTTGTGATGATAGAGGGATTCCATGGCGATGGTAAATAACGTCTCTTTATATGGTGTTGTATATTTACAGAGACTATATTGTGACTAACTTATTATCTAAACCTTACAAGACTATTTATACAATAATCACTACGTAGATGTTGGAGGGAGGATGCCGTGCTTATCTTTATTGGATCTACACGCGTTTAGGAATGCGCTTACAAACTAACTAATACGTGACGATAATAAATTATGTGGCGACGCAGGCCGCCGCATTATACATTATTATGTTACGTTCCCAGTAAATTACGTTTGCAATCCGACGCGCTGCATAATACACAGGGTTAATTTTGGATCTCCCGCCAAATTATTTCCACGTGATCCTATAACAGCAGTACAACTAAATAATCAAATAAAAAAATAATTATTTTTTTACATTTTTGTCTCAACTCTTAAGAAAATTAAAATCATTGTCACCTAGCGCGCGCTTTAATTCATCCCTTTCACCAATGACGGCGCGCCGGGGCGCCGTCGCTTTGACCGCGAGGGTGAGCATACGCACCTAGAAATATAGGATTTAAAAAGCAACCAATAAATTGTATTTAAAAATAGAAAACATTTATTATTTTTACGTCAAATATTTTATTAAGTAAGTAATACTTTTTTACCCCATTTACTTTTGGCGGGGGGTTCTTAATTAACCCTGTAAATAGCTATAAATCTACATTATGTTCACGTGATTAACTAATCAATGACGAACAAAGATACAGTGAGCTCGACAGTAAAAGACATAGCTATCTCTAAGCCATTGCGCTTCGAGTGCGGACTACTCGCTCTATAGCTTGTTTGACGCAAACTGATTGCGACATGAGATAATTAGGCTATAATATGAGTATTATAGTCATATGCGAAGTATACCTTTACTAAGTATTTTTGCGTAAAATCCCGGTCAAACATTAGTGTAAGTATAATAAAAGATTAGATAGAAGATCATCCAGCTTATTGGTACTTCATTTACTTTACAAAACTTGTATAGCAGAGTCGAGAAGGAAAAGAGAGTAGGTATATTTTATTAAAATATATTTTAATTTTACTTGTTATATCTAAAAGTATATTTGGTTTACAATTGTTTAGTTTTGGTTGAATCTTCATGCAAGTTGGTTTTCTCTGGACACTCCTCCTGGTCGTTTAGCAGAGAATGCCTCAGGGCATTAAGTATTTTTATTATTGCATTTTTGCAATAAACAATCGATAAATAAATACTTAACTACGAGTGTGTATTGTGAAGGCATCGCGCCATTCGCGTCGGGCGCGGCGCCGCGCGACGTGCCGGAGCCGCGGCTGCGCGCGTACCTGTCGCGCGTGTACACCGCCTTCAAGGGGGAGGTGCCGCACATTCAGCACCCCAGCGACGTGTTTGACCAGGTACCCCCCCACACCCACACACACATCCACATCACCATTATAATCCTACTTCCTACTAATATTATAAACGCGAAAGTTTGTAAGTATGGATGGATGTTTGTTACTCTTTCACATAAATAGTACTGAATGGATTTGGATGAAATTCGGCATACAGATAGTTTATAACCTGGATTAACACATAGGATACTTTTTATCCCGATATTCCCACGGGAACGGGTACCACGCGGGTAAAACCGCGAGCGGCCGCTAGTAGTTTATAACTAGTGCTGTCACTTTCGTGACCAAGGCCTAAGAATGCTTACTTCCTCATTATAAATTGCAAATTCACTTACATTAGATACACTAAGTATATTCATTAAATTTGTGATTTAATTGCACAGATACACACCACCTAACAGATTGGACAGTATGTACGAGCGTAGCCCTTCCCGAATTTTCTTCTCGAAACATATTACTATGAACAAAACACTTTTTATATGTACTATACCTAATTTGACTGCACAATTTCAATTAATAAATTTCAAACAGCCTCTGCATTTTGTATTTTTGTAATAGATTCTTCTTTATAGTAGCACTAATAAAGTGACACTAAAGTAAGGGTTTTTACATGTTATATTTTATCGTAGAAAAGTAATAGTCTTAAAAATTAATTTCTAAGAAACAATTACAAAAAAATGTTTGCGACTGTGCAACAGACGTTTGCTAAATGTTACGATCCCGCTTTATGTTTAGATCAAACAAAGTCTACAGAAAGAGAAGCATGTACGCAACGCCACCGACCATTCGTTATCTGCGTATTCAAGTGAGTAGATATTGGTTATTTATTTTTCATTATTTATATGTACACACGCCTGCACGTCAACCTATTCAAAACTGACCAATTTCTCTAATCGATTTTGATTTGATAATGCTCAAAGTTCAAAACTTATTGAAGAAATTTGACATTTTGTGGTTGAGCGGCTGGCGTCTGTACTTACTTAATTGTTCCGTATTTATAATTTAATATCGTCTAATATTTTTCTAAATTGTCGATATTTTGTTCGCTTAGTATGTACTTACTAGTTAGTTTAATTGTAAAAGTTAGTAAACATTGTATTAAATGAAATAATAATTTGTTAAATTTAATTGTACTGAACAGAAATTTACTGGCTACATGTAAACACTCCCTCTGCGTCAATCTTAGTGAGACTACATACTACCTACAAGAATTCTGAATAACACATTCAATGCTATTTCAAACTATAACTTATGTGACGTTATAAAGTTCAAGATCCCCAGTACAACAAAGTACCAGTAGCACGTAGACATTTTCTCTGGGAATTTGTGGTATATAAATGTTTCTATATGTTAACTTAATCGATGAACACTTAAGTCAAAATGAAATCAGTATAAACTTACTTGAAAATCTCAACACATTTTTCTATTTATATAGACTGTGAAATAAAAACAGTATGTACTTAGTAAAACGTTGCGCATACAGTACCATGCATAATAAACTAATTTGTACTCGCTATAGTTTGAAAGCGTACTTTCCTTTGTACAGATGCAGCCGAAGCCGACAAATCCCACTCGAGCTACCGGAAGAAGAGACGCTCAGTCCGAACGCCACAAGTAAGTAGCGACTCCGCCGAGTACCTCCGCAACAAAATCGGCAAACTAGACCTTAACGACATCACGCAGCTCGCGCGCCTCATCGACGGCCACGACGCTCGCGACCGCTCCAAGCAGCAGCTGCAGCAGCAGATCCTGGCGCTGCTGGAGCCCGAGGAGGCGCCCGACCCCGCCGCTCTCAGGGACTCCATCGCCCAGCTGCTGCAGGGCACGGTCAAGACTAAGGTCAAGTCGCAGGACAAAATCACCAACTTTTTCAGCGGAAACCCAGACCAGAAGCCGGCCAGACCGCCACGAAAGCTGAAAGGCTTAGACCCCTCATCCATGCGAGTTCCTGATTTCTCAGACATTTTCCAGGACGATTCGGCGGGCACGGATACGGCTACTCTTATAAGCTCTGAGAAACCCAAACCTAAGAAAAAGGAACTCGTCAAAGCGCATTCGCTGGATATTCCGAGCTCCAAAGAGCTCACCGCTTTCACAACGCCGAAGAAATTGGAGGTAATCCGTTTAGCCTCCACCGAAAGTCCGTTACCGACGAGCAGGAGGTTGTCTGAAGTAACCGACTTACACAAGCGAAGGCACTCACAAAGTCCAGAAGCGTTCGGTCGCTCGAGCTCTGTAGGTGCTGCCGAAGCGGCGAACACGAAGCGCATCGCCCAGCTGTTCGAGGGCGGCAAGCGACGCACGCCCAGCCCCGAGGCGCGGGCCACGCGATCCGCCTCCATCAACCCAGAAATGGCACAGCGCATGCGGAGGATGGCGGAGATCATAGAAGGGAAACGCCAGGAGGCTTCGAGCCCGGAGCGGGTCAAACGCGAGTCGATAGCCAACCCCGCGATGGCTCTGCGTCGCCAGCGGATGGTGGACCTGATAGAAGGCAACAAGGAGGCGCCGCAGATGCCGCGACAGGTGGAGCAGAGGCGCAACTCCAACGAGATGTCGTTCCGCATGCAGCGGGCGTCTGAAATGATGGCGAAGAAGATTGAGGCGAAGCGTTCCAAAGGTGGGGGGAGGCGGAAGGCGGCGCGCCAGATCATGCGCCAGCGGTTCGAGAAGAGCCTGCAGATGCTGGCGGCGGAGCCCCGGCTCGAGGCGCCCGGCGCTGACTTGGAGCACGACGTGGGCCTGCAGCAGTACCGCGCCAGCGCGCCGCACTTCGACGACCGCGTCAAGACGCTCGAGAAGCAGCTGCAGCACTACGTGAGCCCTTGTGTCGCATGACTGCCACCCGCCACTCGCCGACCGACGACCAATCATAACAATATTAATGCGTGAAGTGTGTGCATGCCTGATACATATTAACAGACACGTTGATGTTGTATTTTGTTTGTTTTTTTGTTGTTGTACACAGTGTTTAACTAACATGTCGAAACTCGCGAGTTTACGATTTATATTGTTTTTTATACTCTTTGTGCATTAGCATGATTTTTGAAACAAACTGGTGATAGTCGTGTCCGAAATGGGTGTTTGGACACGTTCTTTAGTGTCCATTTGGTAAAGATTGTTTTGATAAAGTAATTTACATTCTCTTCGTTTTACATTTAGTTCGTAAGTCAATTGGGTTTGAATTATAAAAACTCACGTTTTTGAAGTAGTCTGGATAATTTGACGTACCTGTGGAGACACCCATACAGTCGGTAATATTATAAAAGAAACATAGAATAGTATATTTCATTACTAGTGCGGAAAGCCTGTCATTGCAAAGAGTTCCGACAAATATCTACCCGAGCCGAGGCGCAGCCGAAGGTGAGGGTTCACAGTCGGAACAAGTTGCGATGACGGTGCCGCACGTGTACTAAACAACTATTTTTAATACAGTTGCGAAAAAATGAAGCAATCTAATAAAGAATATTTTTTATAAATGGCGCCAACCGTAAAAGAATTTAAGCAGAGATTTTTTTGTTTTCTTCACCCATTCTGGGTAGGCAAAGGGAACTATGCCCATACAGCCAAGTCTTCAGTAGATTTTTTTTATTTGAAATGAAAATGAAATGAAACCTAACCTGACTGATTGAAGTAAATCTGATATTGAAACAAATTAGTAGCTTCTTTTTAGAAATATTTGCATGAATCATAAAAAATTCTATGAATTTTTTTTTGTAATAACTTTGTGGTTGGTTTTTTCTTTTTAATAGACATTATTTTGACAGTTGGGAAAGAGAACGCACGAGTTCGGTAAAAGGTAAAGAAAAAGCTCGAGTATGTAATAGCCCACATCCCGAACGCTATACGTCCCTGCAATACGCCACTTTTTGAGCAACTGTATTAAAAATATGTAATTTCTTACTTTAAGCAAAGTCCTCGCATCGTTGACATAAAATCATGTAAAAAAAACAACAACAATAAAGTGTGTCTCGCCATCAATAATATTTTATGTTTAGATACGTTGCCTGGCCTCCGTAGTGGCAAGGACAAATCAAGGTAATTGCCTGGACTTCACTCAGTCACACGTCAGTCAGTGTCACGTCAACACGATTTACACACGATCGTTACCTTTATAAGTTTTTGATTTGTTAATTGGTTAAAATGCCTTCCTATGTATCCAGAAATTGTAAAAATTATACTGCAACCGTAAGAGACAATAAAAATGTCTTATTTCATTCGTAAGTATTGTAAATATAAATTTAAAATACAAATTTTCATTAGGCGATGACATTTGTCATGTCGCCAATCCGATATGCATGAGTGAGGAGCGTATACTATGTTTTCTGTAAGAGTAAAGGGAAAAACAATGGCGGCCGAGATAGCGCATAAATTCTATGAGCTCATTGGTCAACTACCAAAAGTCAAAATATTGTCTATCTCTTTTTAACAATAGGCTAACGATATGATTTTCCCTTTCGACGTGTATTACGTCATAGAAACAATTTGGCCATTTTAAAATGCAATTTATTCACGTTTTTTTTTTTTTTATTTGCAACGGGTAAGCGCTTGGCCTTCATCTCACCTGATGGTAAGTGACGATAAGGCCGAAGGTGGAAGCGCGCTTCACGCGGAATCCTCAACCACTGAGGAACTGGCTATCTTATCGCAAACTGCCGGAACACAACAATTCTATAAACATCGTTGTTATGGCGACAGACTTAGATAAGATGGTGGTAGCTAGCCAGGCGGACTTAACAGCCCTACCACCAACCAAACCGAGCACACAAAGATCTGGGTCTGAAACAGGTAGCTTAGCCACTAGACCACAGAGGCGGTAAAACGTATAACTAGTCTATTTATAAATAATAAATAAATAATAAATCTTTCCTACAATCACACCAATTATCTAGCCCAAGAGAAGCTTCGAAGAAACTTGTCAAATGGTTACTAGACAACGGATAAACATACTTAAAATACTTAAATACATACTTATTATACATAGAAAACACCCAGACCCGAGACAATTTAGAAAAACAATAATTTCTAAATTGACCCGACCGGGGATCGAACCCGGGACCTCAGAGATGGCGACACCATGAAAACCGGCGTACAAACCACTCGACCAAGGAGGTCGACAATTTATAAAAGGTCATTGCTCGCCATACCCTACAGCACACTCGTAACGAACGTGTTTGTACCAGGAGGAGGGTCGCGTCGTGGGCGGCGGCGGGCGCACGGGCGGCGGCGGCGCTCGCGTGGCCCGCTTGGCCGCCGAGCTATCGGGCACCGCCGCCGCCGCGCCGCGCCCCACGCCCCTGAAGCCGAAGGACCTGATGCGCTCCGTGGGCAAGATCGAGCGCGACGACTGGAACGTCAAGGAGATCGAGCGCAAGATCATGGAGAACAGGCTGGGCAGGCCGGAGCCGCGCACTGCGGAGAAGGTGCCCAAGTGGGATAGGGAGCAGGTGTGTATGTACTAACTCAGTGCTGCGACTGCTCGACGTTCGTGGTTTGTGGTTAGGGTTGCCACAAAATGAAAAAAAATACTTTATTCGTCCTAACAAAAAGGACGAATAAGGTATTTTTTTCATTTTGTTAGAACAAAAATAAAGTACATGCCTAGCATAAAAAAGAGTATTCATTTTTGTTGCTCTTTGCGACATTTAACAAATATTTGTATATATTATTTACGTAAATAGAGTATTTTAGCTTTCTTTATTAATGTCGTAGATTATTAAGTACGCCTACATGAAAAAAAGGACAATACTCTATTTTAGAGTACGGTCGGCAACCCTATTTGTGGTCTATATGAGCTTAAAGACAGGTGGCAGGTGTGTATAACTCAGTGCTTCTAATAAGCCCAAATACAGGCTGCAGGTCTTGTCTGTCGCCATAACAACGATGTTTTTAACATTGTTGTGTTTCGACAGTTTGAGATAAGATAGCCAGTTCCTCAGTGGTTCAGGATTCCGGGGGGTGAAGCGCGCTTCCACTTTCGACCTTATCTTCACTTACCATCAGGTGAGATGAAGGCCAAGCGCTTACCCGTTGTAGAATAAAAAATAAAGGTGTATTTAAGTCACTAATTAAAAAAATCTGGGTTTGGAATGCGAATAATAGTGGGTTAAATTTCCTTATTTAACATACAGAGCACACATGTTACAACTTTTTGGTCGCGTCGCCATATTCCCCGGATGTGCTGACAGTAGATTTGGTTGCAGTTCTTGGTGCGCCAAAGACGCCTGAAGGAGGGCGACGCGGGCGAGGAGAAGTGGATGGAGATCGACGAGACGCTCAGCAAGCTGGACCAAAAGCTGCGCGACTCGGGCCGCCCCGACCACGGCACCAAGAAGGTCACTACACTCATTTAAACACATACACATTCATACATTGGCCGCTCAGCAAGCTGGACCAGAAGCTGCGCGTCTCGGGCCGCCCCGACCACGGCACCAAGAAGGGCACTACACTCATACATACACATACACATTTATACATTGGACGCTCAGCAAGCTGGACCAGAAGCTGCGCGTCTCGGGCCGCCCCGACCACGGCACCAAGAAGGTCACTACACTCATACAAACACATACACATTCATACATTGGCCGCTCAGCAAGCTGGAACAGAAGCTGCGCGACTCGGGCCGCCCCGACCACGGCACCAAGAAGGTCACTACACTCATACAAACACATACACATTCATACATTGGCCGCTCAGCAAGCTGGACCAGAAGCTGCGCGACTCGGGCCGCCCCGACCACGGCACCAAGAAGGGCACTACACTCATACATACACATACACATTTATACATTGGACGCTCAGCAAGCTGGACCAGAAGCTGCGCGACTCGGGCCGCCCCGACCAGGGCACCAAGAAGGTCACTACACTCATACAAACACATACACATTCATACCTTTCCCGCTCAGCAAGCTGGAACAGAAGCTGCGCGACTCGGGCCGCCCCGACCACGGCACCAAGAAGGTCACTACACTCATACAAACACATACACATTCATACATTGGCCGCTCAGCAAGCTGGACCAGAAGCTGCGCGTCTTGGGCCGCCCCGACCACGGCACCAAGAAGGTCACTACACTCATACAAACACATACACATTCATACATTGGCCGCTCAGCAAGCTGGACCAAAAGCTGCGCGTCTTGGGCCGCCCCGACCACGGCACCAAGAAGGGCACTACACTCATACAAACACATACACATTTATACATTGGCCGCTCAGCAAGCTGGACCAGAAACTGCGCGTCTCGGGCCGCCCCGACCACGGCACCAAGAAGGGCACTACACTCATACATTCATATATTGGACGCTCAGCAAGCTGGATCAGAAGCTACGCGACAGATATATTGTAGTTTTAGGTACTCGCTAGGAGTATTTATTGACACGTAAACTACATTTGTCTAATAGTATTAAAACTTTCAGGTTGCTAATTTAGCCACGAAATTCGTTAACAAAGACGACAACGACGCCTCTACGAAGCCCCAGCTAAAGGAGGAGGTGAGTTAAAACTTTACTATTTAAGAGTTAAGGTCTGCGCGTTAGTAATAAATATATATTTTTTTAAATGTACAAATATAGTACAAATTTTGACCAAAACATTACCTGCCTCTACAATATACTTTTTCAAAGTAAAAATATGTGCTTCCTCTCGTGTCTAGTCTACCACCAATGCCTTTTATATGTTACAATAAGACTGACTGTATGTGTCTTCCATCTTAATACAAAAAACTGGGACGTACAGCTTACGTGACATAAGCTCGAAATAGCAACACAAAGTCGTAGACCTCTTTCCAGGAAAGTGAAGCGTCATGTTTGCCGTATGTTTTGTAAATTTGTGCTAAATATTAATGAGTGAAACGTCGCTTAATCGCCTACGGGATCTACCACACGAGCAGCACGCCGACAGCAGCCTTTGACACGTTGACCGCAGCCTTCAACAAACCGCTGTTGAGGCACGCCACAAAGCGTTGCCATCTGCCATTTCGATGTTGACCGCTAGCGTACGAAACGTCGGCAGTCGCCGTTGACACTGGCTAAATAGGCTAACACAAGGACATTTAGCATCGTTCAAATATGAATCTTATTGTTATGTCCGAGTGAGAAACCGCTGCGAGAGCAGTGATTCCCCTTCTATATAAGTCACACAGTCGCAGGCTATCTGTACGTATGTCAGCCTAATGAAAGAGACGCAGGGCACTCGCGAAGCTATCTCACTCGGACACATTCCAGTTTAGGTTTATCGTTTTTATCGAAGTAGGATAAAAATTCATCCTTAATATTACAAATCTCCACTTGCGACAATAAGCTGACTTTGGACGGCCGGCGCATCTCATTTATAGTAATTTTGCAGTTGTATTTAGCGTTTTTAACGAAATAGAAATTTTTTATTCATTATGAAGTTAACAATTATTCTGGTATAAATTTTGCTCAATATTATTATCGAGATAGGAGAAATTCACAGTTGACTAAAACGAATTTCGAAGTTTTTGGTTAGAATAAGATTTTTTTTAAATATGAAATCTTTGATATCTAAAAATTCCGAGGCCGCAAAGAACTATACGACTATATATGAGATGATAACATTCAAATTTTTTTTATTTCATTTGTTCAGAACAGTAGTTAAATCTAGGAGCTCAAAAAAGTACCTTCGCCCATTTTATCAAAATCTTTTTCTGCAATTTTGGGTTTAATTAAATAGTTAAGCAAAATTTACAAAAAGCGAGGCCGCTACGATTTATGCCAATAGCTATTCTACACTATTCAATAAGTCAACATTGTTAATGTATTTTTGTTTCTGAGATCAAGAACGCATAATTGGCCATTTTACGCAAAATCACAGTCTAGATGTAATAAGCCTGTGGCGGCGCCACCTACCTGCATGGCGGCGCCACCTACCTGCATGACGCCGCACATAGTTCGACACGAAGCAACATAGTCCCAATCGTGTCAACAGATGGCGCCACAAAAACCAACTCAACGACATCGCCATACTACGACAATAAATAGTATGGGAAGCCTGCATCGCGGTAGCGAAGTTTCACCATCTCCTTCACCATATATAGCACCTCCAACTAACATCCGTTGGACTTCGGTCCTCGAGCTATACCACCCAGCTCGGAGGAAGATCTTCCCTTTGCCTTCCTCAAAGTTGCATCATCCTACCCACCATCGCTTCCCATAATTGGTGACCCCGACGTGATCAAAACACGCCTACCTATCGCTTCCCATAAGTCTCTTAACATGGTGTCGTTCGTACGCAGCTGCGTCGCGGGTGGCGCGGGCCGGCGGCGGCGGGCGTGCAGTGCGCGGCGTGCGGCACGCGCGTGTTCGCCGCGGAGGGCGTGTGCGCCGACGGGCTGCAGCTGCACCGCGCCTGCTTCCGGTGCGCCGTGTGCAAAGCGGTGTTGCGCCCGGGGTGAGCACTCACCTATTATAGACGCAGTCGTTAAAGGTTGTTAGATGTTGTTCGCGAGGACTGCGCTATCACACAGGTAGGTATCTGAATTTTCGACTTTGAGCGTAACTTATTCAGAAAATTGGATTTATAAAGTCATACACACATACACGTAAACGACAAAATATAAGTATGAAACCAATTCATAAATATTGGCGTTATATATTATAATAAAAAATAAAAAAAAATAAACAGAATCCAAAAAAACAGAGAAACTAAAAGAACAAAATAATTGTGTTGTCTTGAATAACTAAATTTAATCCCCACAGTTGAAATTTTACTTATATACTTTTGAAGTCGATGCCAAGCCTTAAAATATTTCCTGTGTGGCGGCCCGCGTCGCCACATAATTTATTATCCTCACGTATTGGTTAAAGAGTTTGTAAGCACATTCCTAAACGCGTGCAAACCCGATAAAGATATGACACGGCATCCTCCCTCCAACATCTTCGTAGTTATTACTGTATAAATAGTCTTGTAAGGTTTAGATAATAAGTTAGTCACAATGTAGTCACTGTAAATATACAACACATATAAAGAGACGCAGTCGTTATTTACCATAGCCATGAATCCCTCCACCATCACCACCTCGTACTCGCTCGACGGCACATCCTGCTTTTGCCTACATACAATTTAATTAGGCGGTTTGCTTAGCTTTATGGAATACACGTAGACTTAAAGGTAGATTAAAAGATGTGTTGGAAATTGTCTAAAAGAACACACTAAGGTACCTACGTATTATTTTTGTTTTTGGAATATTTTCTTATTCATTTAATTTGGCTTGGCACCGTCTTCAAAAGTATGTAAGTATAATTACAACTATGGGGATTAAATTTAGTTATTCAAAACAACACAATTATTTTGTTCTTTTTAGTTTCTCTGTTTTTCTGGAGTCGGATTTTTTTTAAATTATTTTATATTTTTTAGTGTAAACGTACCTACGTTTACACATAAAAATAAAAAATAGAAGTAGTAGTAAGTAATAGTACAATATTATTTATTTGTCACTTTTATTGGCTTGGTTAGTATTTTTTTCAATTTACAACATCTTAATGTCAACTGCTTATCATTTTATACAAAATATTGTTTTCTCCGATGCAGGGGCGTTAATTCTTGAGGAGTTCTCGTGGTGGTTTACCATTAGCTCCACTTGACTGTGATGCATTGTGGCGAGCATAATTTGCTTAGCAACCACATTAAAGTTTGTAATCGCATAGCAAACACCAAAAATATTTAGTATTGAGTAGTTCCGGTGGCCGTCTGTGGTCTTCATAAACAGTTCCACTTCACCAAATGGTGCTTCCCGATGACAAGTGCCCAGGTTCTTGCAAATAATACCTAAATCGCTATAAGTGTGCCTATAATATTTGAAGAGTTCCCTTGATTCTCCAGAAACCCATCATCAGATATTGACCTGATGACTATGGGACCACCTGGAAGGTATACCCTTTTTTTGAAGTCGGTTAAAAAGAGAAATCAGGCATAATCAGGCATCAACAAGTAAAATCTGTTTTATTTATCTAAAATAAACACATCAATTTGTTGGAAACTGTAGCTTTATATATAAACCACGAAATATAACTAGCGTATTAATTGTAGATTAATAATTTCGTTGCATTGTAACTATTAATTATTTTAGTACACATTCTGTAATGTAACAATGTTGGCAGACCTAACAAATAAAACAAATACTAATAAGTTTACACATTCCCATTTGTGTCACCACAGCAACTACACAATGGAGCGCTACGGCAGCCGCCTCGTCTGCCTGCGGCACTCGGGTGCGCACGTGCCCGACGCGGCGGCGGCGCTGGCGGACGCGCGCGGCGCATTGGCCACGCCCACGCCCGAGCGCATCAGCCTAGAGCTGAGCGACGGCGCGAGGGAGATAGATGAAGACGAGTGGACGGACAGGAACTTCCTCGCTTCGGAGACGTCCGGCGCTGGAGGGTTGAGGTATCATTATGTTTTTAGGTGTTAATTTGACAACAATTACGTTTCTTTCTCTTCTTTATAGCGTTTATCCTGTCTTGTCATCACGAAACCTCGGCTATTTTAGCTTTTAATTCAGCGTAAACAGAAGGAGGGACCAGTGGAAAGACAAGCGTCGGGCGCTGGAGGGTAGGTAGGTTGTTTGAGGAAAGTATTAGCCACGCCCACGCCCGAGCGCATCAGTGTCGAGGTATCGGATGGCGCGTGAGAGATCGACGAGGACAAGTGGACTGATAGGAACTTACTCGCTTCTGAGACGTCTGGCGCTGGCGGATTGAGGTAAGATTTTTACATTAATCAGACTTTTTTTTTTATAAAAGAGTGAGGCAAACGAGCAGGCGGGTCACCTGATAGAATCACCGCCGCCCATGGACACCCGCAAAACCAGAGGAATCGCAGACGCGTTGCCGTCCTTTAAGGGAGGAATAGGTTAAAAGAATAGGAATTTGGAGGGGTGGGGGGGTGGGGGAGGGGCCTCCGGAACCCTCACTGGTCAGACGAAACACAACAGCACCAAGTGCTATTATTTCACGACGAATTTTCGTGGTATTACGGCATGCGAGCCGGCCCAATGCGTGCTGCAACGCAGCGTGGCTCTACCACTCAGTCAGTGTCACTCATTTAGCACCACCCAGGGATCACGTGTAAGGTCTCAAGGGTAAACCTACGGACGCGAGCAACTTTAACACCCAAAATAACCCCGTGGCTTCTTCGTATTCTTCTGTCTTGTGAAGGAGGCCGCTTTTTTATCTTCAAATTCAACGAAGACAGAAGGCGGAACCAGGGAGCGGGCTGGAACTTCTTTTCTTCAGAGACGTCAGGCGCTAGCGGGTTGAGGTAGTATTTTTAAGCTTTTTTACACAAACTACGTATTAATCGCTCTTTACTTACTTAAACGTGTAAACCCTCTAACGCTATCCATCCCCGCAGTGACGAGGATTTGTCCAGCTCGGACGAGTACACGGACGCGGCGGACAGTGACGTAGAGGGAGCCCTCTCTCCGGAGCCGGCCGTGGCCGAGCCGCCGCCGCGACATCACCTCTACTTCTCCGACGACTCGTTCGGCTACGACGATTACTCCGACGACGGTAAGTACGGTGGATATTTTACCTAGAGACGACAACGCGAAGCAAGTTTTAGCGAGTAGCGGGTGGAAAGCTGCAAATTACAAACGCCGGAAAACAAAGCTCCGCCCCTACGCTCCATTTATTGCCCGCTGTCATTATCAGTGATCTGAGTAGGTAGATTGATTTAGGGTCAATGTTCTGAAACGTAATATTAATATGGACAGGAAATTCCTCCCAAATTCCGTTATTTGTTTATTAATAAGTTTTTTTTTATAATTTTTTTATAAAATTCCATTTTAAAAGTGTTTGGGTGTGAAATGTATTGAAATTACCAAAATTATTTTCTTAACACTTTCTACGCCACGCGGACGGCTTAAGTGACCGGACATTTATAGTAAAAGCCATGGTATTTAGAGACCTAAAGTAAAAGCATAACAAAATATAATATAAAATGGGATACATAAGTGATAGATTAATATGTTATACACTTCATTGAATTCCGAAACACCGGAAAATCTTTTGGCAAAAATGTCTTATCCATGTTATGCTATCTATGGACATTAAAATGTATGATGCAAGTACGTAAAACCAATCTACCTACTCCGATCATTGGTCATTATGCTACGGCTAAATTCGATGAAGAATGTTTATACACAAATTACAGTCATTTCTTTGTGCATATGTCTAGTGTCACTCGGCTTTTTACTGTTTTTTTTTTTGTAAGAAAGACATCATTGTTAGTTGTTTTATAGTTATGATGCGGTTTTTGTTTTTGAAAGCTGGCGTGATCGAGATGGTTCTTAGGCTCGTAAACCAAACTCACACTCAAATCTATGCTTGAGTAAAGTTAGAAAAGGATGGTGCTATTCATCGCATATAATCTTCATCCCTTTCAAACTGTATTCCAGCATGGAAATGATTTTGAGTTTGATTCTAGAATATGAGCCTAATGCTCGACATTCACGGTCAGTTAAACTGATCATTTTAACAGACGTACATCAAAAAACTGACCGTGAGTGTGAAATCTGAAGTTGAAATTTTTAACTGACGACAACCCACGGATATTTCCACTGTTGCAAACTAGTGTAGTAAGTGCGCGTGCTTACATCCGTTTGCCATCAGTCGGAGCCAGTGTTGCCAACTTAGCTTTATAGCTAGATATAGCTATAAAGTAGCTAAGCTACAATTTTATGAAACTTGTATTTTTCTAACATCTTTTATGAGAAGTATAGAAGTACATTCGAGAAATCGTATTAACCCTATTCTTGGCAGTGTGGCATATTTGAGACGGTCAATTTACAATAACTTACGTAAAATGAAAACGGCCGTTTTTCATTTTTTTTTAATAGTAAATCATAATTATTTCCTCAAATCCAGTATAAATGGTTGGTATGGTAAAACATTGACTGTGGCAGTGGACTGCTCTTGTGGTCCTCATTATCATCTGACACTGTGTCTAAACAATTAATGAATTGTTATTGATATTTATTTTTAAAATAGACTTTTAAGTTTGTGGAAAATTAAATATATAAAAAATTTTTTTTTTAATTCGTCATTTTGGAAATAGCCACACCGCCCTTCGATCGAGAAATGAAGGCCGGTTTGAAGCCAGTGAGTGGGGACCGTTTTAACTGATCAGTTTTTCAACCGTGAATGTCGAGCTTAAGTTACAATTTATAATGTATAATAGACGACCTCCTTGGTCGAGTGGTTTGTACACCGGTTTTCATGGTGTCGCCATCTCTGAGGTCCCGGGTTCGATCCCCGGTCGGGTCAATTTAGAAACTATTGTTTTTCTAAATTGTCTCAGGTCTGGGTGTTTTCTATGTATAATATGTAAGTATTTAGGTTTTCTAAGTATGTTTATCCGTTGTCTAGTAACCATTTAACGAGTTTCTTCGAAGCTTCTCTTGGGCTAGATAATTGGTGTGAGTGTAGGAAAGTTTTTTTTATTTATTTATTTATTTATAAGAGGGGGGTTTTTAAAAATTCGTCTTTGGAACGCTCTTCCCCTTAAGATTCGCCAAGCTCACAACATACAATCTTTTAAGCGAATGACTCGCGAGCATTATTTTAACCTTAGTGTATAACATCACCAGCGCCCATATGATTTGTGTAGTTTATGTAGTATATTATCTATAATTATATTATGTGTAGTTATGTTATATAAATGATATATATTTAGTAGGTATCTTTTTTGCGCCGTCTATCTTCTTTTTCTAACTCTTTTTACTGGTTGACTGGTAGAGAATGTTTTTAGCATTAAGTCCGCCATTTGTACTTGATTTTGTGCAATAAAGTATAAATAAATAAATAAATAAATAATTTTTTTTTTTTTTGTTTATTCGTTTATTATCAGGCAACGCAGGCCCATAGATAAATACCTTACAGACTAACATACATACAATAATAAAATTTTGTTAGTAAATATGAAAACTTATAGTTACCATGTTAGTAAATTAATATTAGGACATTTTCTGTGTCGTATCGGTGGCACTTATAGGTATTTTTCCACGAAAACGTCTATAAACCACTCCATTCGGCCAGAAGTCCTCCTTCATGAAGGCATCCAACTTTGCTGATGGGACTCGCACCACAAATGCTTTGAAGCTGGTGTTGTGGCGCGACTGCAACTGCTCCACCCGCAAAAGGAAGTTATAGAATAAATAAAAATCCTAATGTGACGTCAGGCGCGGAGTCGTCCGGCAACGAGTCGTGCTCGCGCATGCGCGAGGCTCGCGAGGCGCGCCGCCGCGAGGTGCCCGCCGACGCGCGCCCGCCCACCGACAGCAGCGAGGTACCGCGCTGCGCCGTCGCCTAGCAACCGCGCCGACAGTAGGTGCGCCCGACGCCGCGCCGCCCCCCGACACTGTCGCCATGCGAGATCGAACCACTGTCATACACTAATACAGCCTATTTCGTTAGTACGGCCGCCAGTCTGCACTTTGACCTACCCGAAAAATTGCGATTTTTTTTCAGTTTTGAGCTTTGTCACTGAGGGCCACAGCAGACATGCTACTTTTAGCAGCGGCGATCGGCTTTTTAGAAACTGGATCGCTGAAACGCGTTATTCCGATACTGCAATCGAACGCAGAGAGTCGCCAAAACGCGATGCAGTCGCAAAATCACCGATCGCCGATGCTAAAAGTATCGTGTGTGCGGTGGCTCTAAGGTGTAATGGTCAATATCGATTGAAGTTTGACAGTTTTGGATAGATTGATCTGTGGGCGTGTGAACATAAAAAATATTGATATTCTAGATATATAGATAGAATGCTTTAATCTCTCTAGACGAAATTAAAGTTTAGATGTTACTGACAGTTGTAGAAGTTACAATTTGAAAATGAAGGTAATGATAATCTCTAATTGGATGACAATAATTGTGTTGTCTGTTAACAAAATATGTCGTCGAACTATTATGTGTTAAATGACACAGAAATTATCTGTTTGGCCTCAAATGTTCATGGTTTAAAATTTGATGAAAAAGAAATAAATTTTAAATGAATTTAAATGAAAAATCGATCGATAAAATAATAAAATAAACGATGGATTTTATTAAAAAAATATCAGCAAATTATCTCATTAAAATTTATAAAACATGCTTCTAAAATACTCGAAATGTATTTAAATAAAAAAGTAGCCTGTTTGCGCATGCGTCAGTCATTTCATGCTGTTTAACACGGGGCGGCGACAGATGGCGTGGTAAGAGTGAACTGTGCCCACACTAACTTCCGTCCACCGCGGATTGCTGCGTTATTGTATATTTATTTGACAAAAGTCATTGTTTTTAAACAATCACACAATACGAAACTCCCGAAGTACTTGTTCTAGTTACTTTAAGTACTTGTGCATTAAATTACATATTTATATTTGCACACAAAAGCTCGCACATAAAAAAAAGTTTTAGTACTTTAGTACTTTTGAAGGGATTGAAGATGACTTGCTTAGTTTATGGTGAAACTCGTGTTGACCACATAACACCACAACAAACAAGTACTTGTAATACTTGTAAACCTATTGCAATAACGCAGCAAATCCGACTAGAATTTGATGGCGCTTTAGATTTTTGTGTTCAACTCTACATAACAATACCGTTTGTTTCTTTATCTTATATTAACTAATAACGTTTGAACTTTCTGTGGTATATTATCAAAAAAATTATAGCTATGCATTAGGGTATATTATTATGTATTATATGTAAATATTGTTTGTTTGTGGGTTTTCACTTTGTTTATGTGTATTTAAGTATGTATATAATATTTATGTATTTTTTAAAAGTGCAGAAGTCAATGTTATAATAAAAGACCGATTAATATATTTTAAGAAACATATTATTATATAAAAAAGTTATAAATTTAATAAACACCTGCCGAGAATTGAGTATCATTATTACATTGACTTGTGTTTGCATTTTATATTCGAATAGTTACGATATGAATACTCTATTGTCTATACACATATTAGAAAGGTGGAATACCGCCTCCGCCATCAGCTTCGGTCGACGGTAAGTTAGTGTGACGTTCCTTCGGCGCACCTAGCTACTGGTGTCCCTTACTGCACCCTGCTGGGTCTTCAAAACGAATGGGGTACTCGAATGCTTTTATAACGGGTAAATTCAACACTCAGCATTATTGATTTTTTATTTAGTTTTGGATTCAAAATGAAAAAAGAAAACCGTTGTAGTTAACGAATTTAGATCGAGAATAACAGTGACAGCAGTGTTACACGTGAAAGTATGTCGAGTACCCTGTCCTCTGGCATTGTACGTCCGCGAAGCTTCCCTATCGGTTAGGCCTGGCTTCCGTGCACGTGAGCAACCGTCTGCCGCGCAGGTGGAGTCGGACGAGGACAGCGAGTCCAGCGACGACGTGTCCTCCGCCACCGAGGTGTCGACCGACAGCGAGTTTGCGCGCGACGAGGCGCACCCGCCGCCGCCCGCGCCGCCCGCTATCCTCGTGACCGAGCCCCCGCCGCCGCCGCACCCGCTCGGCCGCGCGCGCTCCGCCGGCGGCATCGCCACCAAACGCGCGCTCGAGCTCAAGCGCAAATACCTGCTCGGCGAAAACTCACCGCCCGCCGTCAGGAAATCCGACTCCACCTCCCAGATCGACACCAAGCTAGAAGCCTTCAGATCCACCATTACGGAGTTCCAGAAAATGCTACACCCCGCCCCCACGCCCTCCCCGCAACCCCGAACGCCGGTGTTGACGTGCAACTTCTCCGGCGACGAGAAATCTAAACCCATGCCGGACATTATAAGAAACTTGTGCACCGACGCCCCGGTCGATCTGCTCACCAAGGGCGACGCGCCGCTCTGCAAAAAGGATTGGCGGGAAGACCCGATCAGCGAAGAGAGGAAATCTGAATTAGCGCCCGAATTGGATTCGGATTCGCTGTCGGACGACGACTCGTCGCACACGGAGACGGCGCCGAACCAGCCGGTGCCCAGGCTGGAGGTGCACGACGAAGGCGGCGAATTAATACAGCTAGATAGTTTAATGCTACTAGATAGTAGTACGGAAAATAACGACGACAAATCGTCGTGTGCGACGGTCGCCGCCGCGCCCGCCCCCGTCGCCGCCGCTGCCGTCGCCGCCGAAGCTGCTGACGCAGCCGCCGCGGCCGCCGTGGAATCTGAGTCGTCGGAGTCCTGCCGGGACGCCACCACGCTGGCCCTAACCGAAACTGAGCTCTCCGACTGGGCGGCGGAGAGTGCAGTTTTGGACGACTGTGGCTTCGACGACAGGGAAGACCGAAAGCGAAGTAAGAATCCTCGTACACTCAGCGGGCCGAAACTAATTCACGATGCAAGGAATATCTCTGCGATCGCGTCGCACGTTTGCGGGCGGTCGAGTCCCGAGCCCATCGTCTATTCGAACGCGTTCGAGAACTTCGAATACGCTGACGAGGGCGAGCAGGACCCGTCGATAGAGACGCCGCGCACGCCGCGCAACGAGGGCTACATGGAGCTGGTCGACGACGACCTGGACGCCTACTCCCCGGCCAACGATCGATCTATGAACTTCATTGAACGGAGTTTCTCCGAAACCGTGTTTAAACCCGCTAGCCACGAAGCTAGCGGGAGTCGAGAGACCCTCGAAACGCCAACCGAAATAGTATCAGTTACAGACTATAAAATCGAAAGCATCACGACAGACGAACTGAAAACGCCACAGCTCTTGAAAACGATAGAGTTGGAAACGAGCGATAAGCCCAGCCCAGACAGCTCCGCGGAGACTGAATCGCCGATCGCAGAGAACGTGAAATACGTTAAGACGCCGGATGCACCTACAGAATTCAAACTAGAGTCGCTGAGCTTGTCGGAGACGTCGCCGCCGCTCGACCATACGGAAGAAATAGCGGTGGAGGAGCCGCGCAGGCCGAGCGAGCCGTCCGTGGGCGAGATATCGCCGCCTTTAGTACCTGAAACCCCAAAAACGCCTAAACTATTCACCGCCGCGAACACGCCCGTGCTGTTCTCCACGCCAGCGAGCATTCGTTTGTATTCGCCGGTGATTTGCCGGTCGGCTAGTGAGAATTTCAACCGTTCAAATTCGCGAAGTACGGACTCGCCGACACGCAGCATCGAGATGTCGTTATCGATAAACCTGAGCTCGGGCTCGATATCGCCGGTGAGCCCGACGCCGCTCAACACCTCGAACAAGGTGCAGGAGCTGCAGAAGGAGCGGGAGGAGCAGACTGAGGTGGTGAGGCGGCTGGTGCTGCAGCGGCTTGGCAGCGGCCCGCGCGCCCCCAGGAAGTCCACCCGCAAGGCGCGGGCCCCGCCCATCGCCAACATCCCGCCCCCCGTGCCCCCGCCGCCCTGCCCGCCCCCGCCCCCGCCGCCCCCGCGGCCCGCGCCCCCAGTCATGGCCCTGCCAGTGACGCCGTCCTTCTCCGACCCAGAGCTCGCGAGAGAGAGGCGAAGTAAAAGTATCATGAAGAGCATATCCAATTACCTCAACAGGCTTGGACCCCGGCAAAAGGTAAATATGTTTGCTTAATAATCTATAACAAATGATCTATTATTTAACTAGGATATTGGCAACTCAAGTGAACGAACTAGCACGTTATGTACGAAAGGGCACGTGTTACAAAATTTCACTTAAACGTGATCTGTTCTTCTTGAGATTTAATTTTTCTTTTATTATGATATTGCGTTGTAAAATCTTTTACCAAGAACGACACAACTTTTCGGTAATACAACCTTTGTTACTGCCATGAGTGCATTTGTATGAGTCTGTTAGCTCTTGCACTACTCAAGGTCACAATCATACATCACAAGTCACAACACAATGTATTTGCATAGTCATTGCAGCATTCAGTAAAATTCATTGTCATCAAATGTGAATAATGTACATATTCATTAAAAACTATTACAGTTAAACCATTACAATCATTGATCTGCAATGAAAAAGTTTTACCTTTTTAATAACGCCTCGGTTGTGAAAAGAAGCCGTATTTAGTAACACTTTAGAATTGGTATTGCAATGACAGTTTAAGTTAAACCATACAGAAGATTTCACGATACCAACTTATTAGTTTAATTCTGGAAAATTATGGTAATTAAAAAATAATGTAATACTAATGTACACTCTAGGAACTTTCCGATCGACCGCTTTTCGGTGATATTCGCTTGTGCTCCATTCTGACCCCGCATACGTACAGTAGCGTGCGCGTACGTACAGTAGCGTGCGCGTACGTACAGTAGTGTGCGCGTAGATCGTGTGCGAGCGAATGTCGCCGGAAAGAGACCGACCAGACGGCTTACTCTCTTTCTTCGTAACGATATTTGGGCCGATTCTCGTTTGTTATTTATAGCCCTTTCCATTATTTTTGAAACTTTTAATAATTTTCAAAAAATTCATAATTTAAATGCCAAATCTATTTTGTGTAAACGACATTTCAGAAGGAATGGAAACCGCTGTAAGTAGCAAAAGAAAATCAGCCGAAATTTCGTTTTGGAGAAAGACAGTAGACCCTCAGGAACTTCCTCGATCGTACGCGATTACTCGGGTGTGGCTTATACTAAAGTTAACCTTAATTACTAAACGGCACTCAGTCAAAAGTAGTGTTATAGTGAAAACCAATAAAGGGGGTGGATGTAGAATACCTAATAACGCGTGAGGGTGTCAACAATTGGCGTTCAAAATTTGGAGACTGGGTTAATTGTGTGTACAAAATTTAGTGCGTAGTTCGGACACCCGGTAGACTAACAGCAGTTGCTTATTCCAGTGGGCGTCGGAGCCGTCGGTATCGAGCCACGTAAGCAAATGTCTCAGTACAGTGTCGTGAGTCGCATGCTATCTCGCTCCAACACCCGCTACTTGTACGTTGTCTCGCTCGCACGGTCCGTTGCTTGCTCTCGTTCGTGATGTGTAGGCATTGGATCTTTATCGCTCTTTGGTAGCTGTGTCTGTTGCTGCACCGATAGTTGACCATCGCGAAGTAACGGTTGTTGTCTTACTAAAGCTCTTAGTTTTTGTAGAAACGTTGCGTCAAATCAATTTTGAAGCCCTGTTCTGTATTCTCAAACCCAGTGCGGGCCAGAGTGGTAGGTCCATGTCGGAATGCGTGCGTCCAGCAGAGGGACGTTTAGGCTTATGATGAATTAGGTGAATTATTATCCTAAGTGGAAGTGTTCGACCTTTATTTCTCTTGATGTTATGTAAAGAAGGTGGAATCGCACCTTACCTGGAATCCTCACCTAACTGGCTCTTGTATATTAAATCATTGGAACACGACATGCAATTGTTGCTATTATTTCGGCAGTCGTAGATAAATAGTGGTAGCGAGCCAGACTTTAAAAAGTCTCTACCTCCAGTTAAACCGTTCCATTAAAAAAGGTATATTCAGCTGGGAATCGAAACCAGGGACTTCGGTTACTTTTGTCTTGGTTTCACGACTTTTTAACTACATCAGAAAGGCAACAATCGGAACATAACTATTTTAAATATCGCAAAAGATTAAGACTCTTGTAACTGTTCGTTCCAATAAGAACATTAATTAGTAAATAATAATGGAAGAATAGATCCAATGCCAAATACATAGTTTTCGTTAATTCTAAGTAATGTCGATGTTCGCTGTGGCCATAAATAAACTAAACTTTTCAATGTTTCTCTCTCGTCTTGAAGTTTTCATTTCAGTTCTCTATGGTAAGACGCAACTTTGATGCGGCTAGTGCATGTATATGGGGACAAGCATGTACTTATAGGGACATGCATGTTAATGTAAATAGTAAAATATTTGTAAATGTATTTACTTGTTACGATTTGAGGGAAGAATATTTTGTCTCAATATAACTAGGGCAGTGTGGTATTTGATAAAAATACACACAATTGTACATACATTATGAACACAAAATACTGTTTATTTATCGATAAAACTTAAATTATTTGACAATACGGTAGTATTGTCATATAATTTAAGTTTTATCGGTAGAATGACAAAATTATATATAAGTATACATATTTTGTTTTTATTTTATATAATAAAAATAAAATAAACAACAAATATGGTAACGTATGGGGATACACATAATTTTATTTATGTATGTATCTAGTAGCTTTTGGGAATATAAAAATAACAGATCTTTTTGGTTTCAACTGAGCCATGTATATTAAGGATACAATATATGTTTTTTTTAAATGAGCTTCTTGGCTGACAAATATGGCTTCGGAGCTCGCCTTGCTTAAAGTTGCCTGCGCGTACATCAAAAACACATGATCACTTTGTCATCATACCTAAAAACAGCATATAGAACTGCGCATAATATGTGTAGTGCAAACATAGTATTTTAAAACAGGCTTAGGTCCGTTCGCCACCAAAGATGGGCGGTAAGGCGAGAAGAGGAGATATGTCAAAACAATCAAAAAGCATATTACCTACATGAATCTCAAATGTTTATTTGCAAACTACACAAATCTTTAGACATTCTCTTTTGTTGAAGGATGATTAGCAGATGTGTTTCTGATTACTGCGCTTGCGCATACGTGGGATTGGTTTTGTTTTAATCAACATTTTGTCTTATTTATTTGTCAATTTTGAAACATGTTGTAAAATATATCATAATCATATATATTTAGTAACAAGGAAGATTCCACGCCACTTTCAACAAAACTCATTTACTAAGATTAGAGAAATATGTTTTATACTGCTTTTATGTCATTTTGAGGTAAGTAACGAAAAGGCAGGTAGAGTTGTATTTCATCCAGAATTTCTATCTCTCTGATAAAACTCACAATATAGTGGATTAACAAATAAAAAGTAAAAGTTGTAAAAAGTCATAAAAGTTTATTTATCTTTTGTTTACCTATCATCGCTTTCTTCTTGAATCTTGAAATAGAGTTGTTTGTTAATTTCTGATAACACCTGCTATTGCTATAAAAACAAAGTTTGGATAACAATAAAATTAATATAACTTCAATAATAGGCGTTACATGTTTTGTTGAGATAGATATTGTTATAGTCTGTGTTTGCACAATTTCCTAAAAAACGTGTATATATCAAATGTTTTAATATGTAAATACAATCTAACAATACTTAATTCCATTCATTTTATCCACGAGGTGGAATATTTATCGTATTATAGTTTGCATTTATGAACTTTTTAAAACTCTGTTTATACTGCCCGTATCTTATTAAGTACTGATTTTCATTATTGGGAGAATTGACTGGAAGATCCAAATTGGAGAATCTGCCGACTTATCAACAAACGCTTTTCGATGTAAAAGCATGTTTGTATTATATTCATAACCACCAGATCTAGTTTCATACAAGACAACATAGTTTTACATCAAACATGTTTAAGGGTAAGGTTGGCATTTGATGCTTTAATTGTATTTTCCTTGTCGCCTTTCAATTGGTTATGGACGATGTCGCTTCCACCAGTCAAAAGTATGAAATTGATTTAAATAGAAGCATACAAGTTCAATTTAAAATACAAAGCTGACTTTTCACACACAAATAATTTGTTATATGCAATTAATCTATTTGTGTGTAGAATGTTCATAATGCTTCTGTTTACTGTGCTATATTTATTAAAGATACGATTTCGACGGCAGCTGCAGTCCACAAGCGCCACTACTGGTTTGCATTAATCTATTTATTTAATTTTATCTCAACAATCTTAATTTATCGAAATAAATATCCCGAGCGCGGCGACGGTGTCTACAGCCTCGTTTATAGATTCATACAAATCTGCTGCGAACTGAAGTTGCAGGTAGCAGTCTGCAGCCACCATCAGAATCGTTCTTTAATTGAACGCCAACGCTAACCGCAACGCCTGCTTGAAACAAAACTAAGAGCGGTTTCGAACTATGTCCGATCCGAATCCGACCCGAACCCGTGAAAATATGGATCTAGAAAACTCTGACCGAATTCGGACATTGCTTACGCACTAGTCCGAACACTGATACAAATACAAACAATTCAGGAGCACCTTCTGTCAAGCGTCATTTTATGCGGATTCAATTTAATACTACGGCTATATCGGTCTGTCAAAATTCTTCTCCGGAATGGAGACCCACCGAGACGGCAAGTGCGTAAATTAGCATAGAAATAGTTCTATGACAATTCCGGACCGTATTTTCACGGATTCGGATCGGACGTAGTGCGACACCGCTCTTACGGTTTCAAGTTCGCTAGTGATGTGTGTATACGGGGTGTTCAGGATAGCTCGCAGCGGCCGCCGTCTGCGCACAAGTCGACCGGCGCGCTGCAGGAGGCGCCGCCGGTGCCGCCGCCGCCCGCCGGCTACTGCCCGCCGGTGGAGCGACGGCAGCAGAGGCTACCAGGTACACAAATACAGTTCAAACTAAAGCTACTGAGCCTTAGTAACCGACCGACTCAACATGTAGACTTTGAGGAGCTGTAACAAGCGTAAATTTATAGTTAAGTGTCAGCTCAGAATAGAGTAAGAGATCCTGGCTAGACCCTGGTAACAAAAGGCATGCTATGCATTTCACACATTACCGTTACATTCATAATTGTTGTTTGCATTCTCATGTCTTACCACTTTTTAAACTATCATTATCATTAACATTAAATTATAATATTTTTGGTGTGGGAGTTTTCGATATTTTGGCACAGTATATCATGGCGCATGCCAAAATATTGGATACCCCAGTATTTTCAACAAAAAATGGTAACAATCCCTTTGACAAAGTTACTCTCATGTCAGTAGTAACAATAACATAATTAGTTCACAGCCATCAGTTACATTGTGTAGTAGAGCCATCAGTATCATCGCACCGTGTTAACGCTAGAAGTCATGCTTCCTCGGAACCATAGAGCTTTTGGCATGCGTGTCGTGTGGCGTAGGTCCCAGCGCGGCGGACGTGGACGAGCGCGATGCGATGCAGCTGTGGTTCGAGGCGCGGTGGGCGCGGCTGGTGGCGCAGCGGCGCGCGCGCGAGGAGCCGCGCGAGGGCGCCGCCGCGCGCCGGCTCGCGCGCCTCGAGCGCCGCCTCACGCGCCCGCTCTCCGGTAAGTACGCCGGCGGAAACACCCATCTCTACCATCACGATCGTACGTGCCTATGAGGGCGTACTCTCTTTCTCAGATACGAAATTTCGGCCGATTTTCGTTTGCTATTTACAGCGGTTTTCATTCATTTCCAATGTTAGCGGCCGCTAGCGGTTTCACCCGCGTGGTTCCTATAATAAAGGTGTATGAGGATAAAAGTGTTAATCCAGGTTATAAACTATCTGTATGCCGAATTTCATCCAAATCCATTCAGTAGTTTTTACGTGAAAGAGTAACAAACATCCATCCATACTTGCAAACTTTCGCGTTTATAATATTAGTAGGATATCGTTCATACAAAATATGTTTGGCAATTAGATTTATAAATTTTTAGACAATTGTTTGAAATAATAGCACCTCTTAACATTTCCTCTTAATTAAATACTATCGTGGTTAATAATGAGGGTGTCACAATGACATATCTTATTACAATAAGTTGTTATCGTAAACATTATTGTGTAGGGTAATTTGCCCTAACGCTGGTACCCCTCCAATTATTGGCACTCGATTTTAAATGTTTATATGATAATTTATTGTGATTAGTACTTACCTGTTTTTGTTGGGTTCTGTGCATATTAATTGTGTTTCTGTTAAAATTTTGCATATTAAACTTATTATTATTTAACTTATTGCCATACCAATAATCGGAATGTTAATATAAAACTTAATTCTAATTTATTGGCAGTATGCCAATAAATTAAAAGTATACTGTAATGGCGTACAACTAAAAATTCTGGAAATTTGTATTATGCAATACGCACGCAAAATATAATAATTATTCTAAACAATCTTTATTGTTGAAATTTTGCATTCACAATGCTACATAGATATAGGATTAAATGTTTACTAGTACTTAATCCCACTCGAACTTCCTGAGACTGGTTGAGTTTTTTTCTAGTAAACATTTTATCCTAATCTAAACAACACAAAGAATGTAGGAAAAAACTTTTTTGTATGGTATTGCTTAAGGTGCCAATAATTGGGTGGTTTACCCTACACTGTTTTTTGAACCGAATAAAATAAAGAAATTTCAAAAATAATGGGAAGCATAAATAGCAAACGAAAATCGGCCGAGATTTCGTTTCGGAAAAAAAGAGTAGACCCCCTGGTCAGTAAGATCAGTACGCAGCACCCATCGTGTTGAAAACAGTAAACCCTTCTGTTAGACCACCCGGCCACATGAGTAAAGAAACAGAACAGAGACTTCATACAACGCGCCGTCGCGAGTATCTCCGTTTGTCCACTGGCCGAGCGAGCGTAAATACTGTGGTAAACCGCTTTTATCCATTGGCGGCGCATACACGACGCAGCGGCTAGTAGACACGCACCCATGCGCCGCATGCTTGTAGTAGTTGACTCGCGTCGGCGCGGTTGTATGAAGCTTTATCTCTGTTCCGTTTCTTTAATCATGTGACCCGACCACCCGTATCTCAGCGATTATGGCGCTCTCCGGCCAGTACGCAGCGCCGATCACGTTGCCCTCCATGGGTTCGCTGAATAGCGTCGTCGTGTCCGGTGAGTATAAGCCTTATTACGTTGACTCAAAACCCCTGGGGCACTAAACGGAGGACGCAACGGCGGCCGCAGACTTTGCATTGAAATGTAACGGGTTTGTATAAATTGATACAGTTACCCACTGCTTGTATTTGCAATTCATACATTGCTATAATTACTATGTTATCTGCTAGCGAATTGTTGTCCTACTTTTCGTTAATCTAATGAAAATTGAATATAATTTCTAAACAGCTTGGATGCATGCATAAAGTAATGTATTCATTTTAACATGTCTTCATTAGGCTACAATTGAGACGCAATTGCACGATTGTTGCGCGACACATCATTCAACTGTTTCGCGCAACGTCACACTGTGTAAGGGTGAGATTTATAGAGCGTGCTTACGAGTAACTTTGACTTTACTTATGGCGAACTTGGCTCAGTGCATCCTAAGTACGAGCTTTGATTTCGAATTGATAGTCATAACTGTTTTGACAGAATAAGATCTTGTTGTGACAGAAAGATAACCCGTAAAATTTAAAAAGGCACGCAAACGCCGCCGTAGAGCTGTTGAGGTAGTGTGCTATTATTCACGTTCGGTTAATATCCTACGTCTTTCGTAAGTCACCGATTTCGGTGACTTAACCCGTGCTAAGCCTGTGCTGAGACAGCGTCGAGGCATTGATTATAAATTCCAATTTTGTCTTAGCTCGCTAGATACGTCTGAGTGAGTAAAGTATAAGTACGCTCTATAGAGTCCCCGCAGACTGCAATCTTTATATCGGCCGATAGTTTGGTTGGCTTTTAAATCAGTATGCGAAGATGTGCGCATTTACATACCTCCTCATACTGATTAAAAGCCAACCAAACTATCGGCCGATATAAAGTTTGCAGTCTGCGGGGACTCTAACGCTGTGTCGATGAATTGAGCGGTAGCAACAAACGTTCTGTTGCTACGTGGCACTACAGGTCTGTCAGATAGAATCTTGATAAAGTTGTGGTGGGCGTCAAAGGTTTGGAGACACTTCAATAATGCATACCCTTATATGACCTCTAGGACTGTAGGGCCACTAAAGCTTTCTGTCCCTTCAGTATATACACTGTTAAGGCCGTATTCTACTAGTTACTTTTTAACGGTGCGCTTTTGAATTGTTGCCTATAGATAACATGACTCTAGTTATCAGATTACTTTTCATATTCATCATATACGTCAACCTAACCTATTTCAAAATAAACACTAAGAGCATGCTTTGCCTCTTTCTGATTATTGTCAGATAGTGTATCCAGGACTGTTTTCACTCTGGTACATAATTTAAAGGATAACTAATAAACCTTTTTTAAAGGAGCAACTATCGATATTATGGTCGGCTCTTCTTTTTTATGTTAAGTTGCATTGCAAACCGGTGGTAGAAACACGACTATTTAAAGACACTTTATATGACTTATTTTAATAAAATAGTTTACTTTAAAAAGGCAGTAATTGAGAACAATAAGGCGTGGCTGGATTGGTTAGCTGTTAGGGCTAACCAGAGTATCCAAATGTTTTGTCACTTGTTTTTTCCTATATATATAGGCAAAAAACCTATAACACACGCCTATTCGCGCTGCTTCGCTGATACACCCGTCCCGTACCTTCGTACCGCCGAGAGAGCGAGAGAGAAGCGCTCGGAATACCTCGCCTTAAGAGGAAACACTACGTCGACATGGCATGCTAAATTCTCATACAAAACACAGAAATACGACGTTTCGTAGTCCCCTGTTTCCTCCTTTAGAACTGGACCATTATTATTACTTTTTTAGCATCGGTTAAAAAAAGAGATTTTCTATGTCTGTATGTTTGATTTTTTTGCATTAAGTCATTTATTTAATAACCAGGAGCCTTCAAAATTTAGCAAAATCACTATGTTTTAAGGTGTCTTCAGAAACATTAAGTGGCTGGTTTTACAAAAAAAGTCAAACATACAGACATAGAAAATCTCTTTCTTTAACCGATGCTGAAAAAGTAATAAAAATTGGTCCAGTTCTGAAGGAGGAAACAGGGGACTACGAAACGTCGTTTTTCTGTGTTTTGTATGAGAATTTTGCATGCCACTTCGACGTAGTGTTTCCTCTTAATGTTAATAATTGTGTTGTCTTGAATAACTAAATTTAATCGCCTCAGTTGAAGTTACACTTACATACTTTTGAAGTCGATGCCAAGCCTTAAAATATTTCCTGCTTTTGCCTACATACAATTGATTTAAGCGGTTTGCTTAGCATTATGGAAAACACGTAGACTTACAGGTAGATTTAAAGATGTGTTGGAAATTGTCTAGAAGAACACACTAAGGTACCTACGTATTATTTTTGTTTTTGGAATCTTTTCTTATTCATTTAATTTGGCTTGGCACCGTCTTCAAACAGTATGTAAGTATAATTTCAACTGTGGGGATTAAATTTAGTTATTCAAGACAACACAATTGTTTTGTTCTTTTTAGTTTCTCTGTTTTTGTGGAGTCGGTTTTTTAATTTTTTTTTTATTATTTTGTATTTTTTTGTGTAAACGTACCGTTTACACAGAAAAATAAAAAATAGAAGTAGTAGTAAGTAACAGTACAATATTATTTATTTGTCACTTTTATTGGTTTGGTTAGTATTTTTTTTCAATTTACAACATCTTAATGTCAACTGCTTATCATTTTGTACAAAATATTGTTTTCTCCGATGCAGGGACGTTAATTCTTGAGGAGTTCTCTTGGTGGTTTACCATTAGCTCCACTTGACTGTGATGAATTGTGGCGAGCATAAATTGCTTAGCAAACACATTAAAGTTTGTAATCGCATAGCAAACACCAAAAATATTTAGTATTGAGTAGTTCCGGTGGCCGTCTGTGGTCTTCATCAACAGTTTCACATCACCAAATGGTGCTTCCCGAGGACAGGTTCTTGCAAATAATACCTAAATCGCTATAGGTGTGCCTATAATATTTGAAGAGTTCCCTCGATTTCTCCAGGAACCCATCATCAGATATTGACCTGATGACTATGGGACCACCTGGAAGGTATTTCAGACAAAAAAAAATATTCCAAATCGGTCCAAGCGTCTTTAAGTAATCGGGGAACATACATAAAACATATTTATTTCGACGTATTGAGAACCTCCTCTTTTTTTTGAAGTCGATTATTAAAGGTATCTCCGAAAGATAGCTCTTACCTCTCTGTCATCAGTTAGTAATAGCGCTTTTCGACTATCCATCATCTAAGTACATAGTATATATAGACTGGCAAATTCGTCCCGTCCCGTCCTGTCCCTCAGACTTGATTGTCACATACGAATTTGCCAGCCATAGTAACTGGTTGAGGTATTATATTTGTAAACAGAAGCTACTGCCGCGCGCTGTGTTAGGAATGTATATACGGAGAAGAACCGTCAAGAAACTCGATAGTAAATTTACTCTTTTCAATTGCCCCATAGTTATTTTGTCAAAGCTTATCCCTACCCGATAGACAAGGTCAAAGCTATCCCTACCCACCGGAAAACTTGTAGTAAGTAGTGTAACCAGTAGTAACCGGTTGTGGTGTAACTTGCAGCGGAGCAGCAGGCCGCGACGGTGGCGGAGCTGGTACAGGTCTCCGCGCAGCGCGAGGCTCACCAGGCGCTCATGGCGGCTGACAGGTTTTACATACATTTACATACATAAACTAACGACTATTATCACCAAAAGTTTAGTCAGCGACTAGGCAATAAGGGCCGCAGAAGCGGGGCACTGCCACACTCCACGGCACACCGTTAATATATAACAACTTATAGGTGGAGGGCCCATAGACGTTGGATGTATGTATAGTATTTTTTTTGCTGGCTTCTCCAGCTTTTTGGCAGGTTTTTGTTTGTCTGTATTTTCTTTTCTTTTCTCTCTTTTCTTGGAGATTAAATAAGCTTGAGCTTTAAGAGCTCCACATTTCTATTTTTCATTTCTTTATTTTCTTGGAGATTAAATAAGCTTGAGCTTTAAGAGCTCCACATTTCTATTTTTCATTTCTTTATTTTCTTGGAGATTAAATAAGCTTGAGCTTTAAGAGCTCCACATTTCTATTTTTCATTTCTTTATTTTCTTGGAGATTAAATAAGCTTGAGCTTTAAGAGCTCCACATTTCTATTTTTCATTTCTTTATTTTCTTGGAGATTAAATAAGCTTGAGCTTTAAGAGCTCCACATTTCTATTTTTCATTTCTTTATTTTCTTGGAGATTAAATAAGCTTGAGCTTTAAGAGCTCCACATTTCTATTTTTCATTTCTTTATTTTCTTGGAGATTAAATAAGCTTGAGCTTTAAGAGCTCCACATTTCTATTTTTCATTTCTTTCCATTCTTGGAGATTAAATAAGCTTGAGCTTTAAGAGCTCCACATTTCTATTTTTCATTTCTTTATTTTCTTGGAGATTAAATAAGCTTGAGCTTTAAGAGCTCCACATTTCTATTTTTCATTTCTTTATTTTCTTGGAGATTAAATAAGCTTGAGCTTTAAGAGCTCCACATTTCTATTTTTCATTTCTTTCCATTCTTGGAGATTAAATAAGCTTGAGCTTTAAGAGCTCCACATTTCTATTTTTCATTTCTTTATTTTCTTGGAGATTAAATAAGCTTGAGCTTTAAGAGCTCCACATTTCTATTTTTCATTTCATTATTTTCTTGGAGATTAAATAAGCTTGAGCTTTAAGAGCTCCACATTTCTATTTTTCATTTCTTTCCATTCTTGGAGATTAAATAAGCTTGAGCTTTAAGAGCTCCACATTTCTAATTTTCATTTCTTTCCATTCTTGGAGATTAAATAAGCTTGAGCTTTAAGAGCTCCACATTTCTATTTTTCATTTCTTTATTTTCTTGGAGATTAAATAAGCTTGAGCTTTAAGAGCTCCACATTTCTATTTTTCATTTCTTTCCATTCTTGGAGATTAAATAAGCTTGAGCTTTAAGAGCTCCACATTTCTATTTATCATTTCTTTATTTTCTTGGAGATTAAATAAGCTTGAGCTTTAAGAGCTCCACATTTCTATTTTTCATTTCTTTATTTTCTTGGAGATTAAATAAGCTTGAGCTTTAAGAGCTCCACATTTCTATTTTTCATTTCTTTCCATTCTTGGAGATTAAATAAGCTTGAGCTTTAAGAGCTCCACATTTCTATTTTTCATTTCTTTATTTTCTTGGAGATTAAATAAGCTTGAGCTTTAAGAGCTCCACATTTCTATTTTTCATTTCTTTATTTTCTTGGAGATTAAATAAGCTTGAGCTTTAAGAGCTCCACATTTCTATTTTTCATTTCTTTCCATTCTTGGAGATTAAATAAGCTTGAGCTTTAAGAGCTCCACATTTCTATTTTTCATTTCTTTATTTTCTTGGAGATTAAATAAGCTTGAGCTTTAAGAGCTCCACATTTATATTTTTCATTTCTTTCCATTCTTGGAGATTAAATAAGCTTGAGCTTTAAGAGCTCCACATTTCTATTTTTCATTTCATTATTTTCTTGGAGATTAAATAAGCTTGAGCTTTAAGAGCTCCACATTTCTATTTTTCATTTCTTTCCATTCTTGGAGATTAAATAAGCTTGAGCTTTAAGAGCTCCACATTTCTATTTTTCATTTCTTTCCATTCTTGGAGATTAAATAAGCTTGAGCTTTAAGAGCTCCACATTTCTATTTTTCATTTCTTTATTTTCTTGGAGATTAAATAAGCTTGAGCTTTAAGAGCTCCACATTTCTATTTTTCATTTCTTTATTTTCTTGGAGATTAAATAAGCTTGAGCTTTAAGAGCTCCACATTTATATTTTTCATTTCTTTCCATTCTTGGAGATTAAATAAGCTTGAGCATTAAGAGCTCCACATTTCTATTTTTCATTTCTTTATTTTCTTGGAGATTAAATAAGCTTGAGCTTTAAGAGCTCCACATTTCTATTTTTCATTTCATTATTTTCTTGGAGATTAAATAAGCTTGAGCTTTAAGAGCTCCACATTTCTATTTTTCATTTCTTTATTTTCTTGGAGATTAAATAAGCTTGAGCTTTAAGAGCTCCACATTTCTATTTTTCATTTCTTTCCATTCTTGGAGATTAAATAAGCTTGAGCTTTAAGAGCTCCACATTTCTATTTTTCATTTCTTTATTTTCTTGGAGATTAAATAAGCTTGAGCATTAAGAGCTCCACATTTCTATTTTTCATTTCTTTCTTTTCTTGGAGATTAAATAAGCTTGAGCTTTAAGAGCTCCACATTTCTATTTTTCATTTCTTTATTTTCTTGGAGATTAAATAAGCTTAAGCTTTAAGAGCTCCACATTTCTATTTTTCATTTCTCTCTTTTCTTGGAGATTAAAAAGCTTGAGCTTTAAGAGCTCCACATTTCTATTTTTCATTTCTCTCTTTTCTTGGAGATTAAATAAGCTTGAGCTTTAAGAGCTCCACATTTCTATTTTTCATTTCTTTATTTTCTTGGAGATTAAATAAGCTTGAGCTTTAAGAGCTCCACATTTCTATTTTTCATTTCTTTATTTTCTTGGAGATTAAATAAGCTTGAGCTTTAAGAGCTCCACATTTCTATTTTTCATTTCTTTATTTTCTTGGAGATTAAATAAGCTTGAGCTTTAAGAGCTCCACATTTCTATTTTTCATTTCTTTATTTTCTTGGAGATTAAATAAGCTTGAGCTTTAAGAGCTCCACATTTCTATTTTTCATTTCTTTCCATTCTTGGAGATTAAATAAGCTTGAGCTTTAAGAGCTCCACATTTCTATTTTTCATTTCTTTCCATTCTTGGAGATTAAATAAGCTTGAGCTTTAAGAGCTCCACATTTCTATTTTTCATTTCTTTATTTTCTTGGAGATTAAATAAGCTTGAGCTTTAAGAGCTCCACATTTCTATTTTTCATTTCTTTATTTTCTTGGAGATTAAATAAGCTTGAGCTTTAAGAGCTCCACATTTCTATTTTTCATTTCTTTCCATTCTTGGAGATTAAATAAGCTTGAGCTTTAAGAGCTCCACATTTCTATTTTTCATTTCTTTATTTTCTTGGAGATTAAATAAGCTTGAGCTTTAAGAGCTCCACATTTCTATTTTTCATTTCTTTCCATTCTTGGAGATTAAATAAGCTTGAGCTTTAAGAGCTCCACATTTCTATTTTTCATTTCTTTATTTTCTTGGAGATTAAATAAGCTTGAGCTTTAAGAGCTCCACATTTCTATTTTTCATTTCTTTCCATTCTTGGAGATTAAATAAGCTTGAGCTTTAAGAGCTCCACATTTCTATTTTTCATTTCTTTATTTTCTTGGAGATTAAATAAGCTTGAGCTTTAAGAGCTCCACATTTCTATTTTTCATTTCTTTATTTTCTTGGAGATTAAATAAGCTTGAGCTTTAAGAGCTCCACATTTCTATTTTTCATTTCATTATTTTCTTGGAGATTAAATAAGCTTGAGCTTTAAGAGCTCCACATTTCTATTTTTCATTTCTTTCCATTCTTGGAGATTAAATAATCTTGAGCTTTAAGAGCTCCACATTTCTATTTTTCATTTCTTTCCATTCTTGGAGATTAAATAAGCTTGAGCTTTAAGAGCTCCACATTTCTATTTTTCATTTCTTTCCATTCTTGGAGATTAAATAAGCTTGAGCTTTAAGAGCTCCACATTTCTATTTTTCATTTCTTTATTTTCTTGGAGATTAAATAAGCTTGAGCTTTAAGAGCTCCACATTTCTATTTTTCATTTCTTTCCATTCTTGGAGATTAAATAAGCTTGAGCTTTAAGAGCTCCACATTTCTATTTTTCATTTCTTTATTTTCTTGGAGATTCAATAAGCTTGAGCTTTAAGAGCTCCACATTTCTATTTTTCATTTCTTTCCATTCTTGGAGATTAAATAAGCTTGAGCTTTAAGAGCTCCACATTTCTATTTTTCATTTCTTTATTTTCTTGGAGATTAAATAAGCTTGAGCTTTAAGAGCTCCACATTTCTATTTTTCATTTCTTTATTTTCTTGGAGATTAAATAAGCTTGAGCTTTAAGAGCTCCACATTTCTATTTTTCATTTCATTATTTTCTTGGAGATTAAATAAGCTTGAGCTTTAAGAGCTCCACATTTCTATTTTTCATTTCTTTCCATTCTTGGAGATTAAATAAGCTTGAGCTTTAAGAGCTCCACATTTCTATTTTTCATTTCTTTATTTTCTTGGAGATTAAATAAGCTTGAGCTTTAAGAGCTCCACATTTCTATTTTTCATTTCTTTCCATTCTTGGAGATTAAATAAGCTTGAGCTTTAAGAGCTCCACATTTCTATTTTTCATTTCTTTATTTTCTTGGAGATTAAATAAGCTTGAGCTTTAAGAGCTCCACATTTATATTTTTCATTTCTTTCCATTCTTGGAGATTAAATAAGCTTGAGCTTTAAGAGCTCCACATTTCTATTTTTCATTTCATTATTTTCTTAGAGATTAAATAAGCTTGAGCTTTAAGAGCTCCACATTTCTATTTTTCATTTCTTTCCATTCTTGGAGATTAAATAAGCTTGAGCTTTAAGAGCTCCACATTTCTATTTTTCATTTCTTTATTTTCTTGGAGATTAAATAAGCTTGAGCTTTAAGAGCTCCACATTTATATTTTTCATTTCTTTCCATTCTTGGAGATTAAATAAGCTTGAGCTTTAAGAGCTCCACATTTCTATTTTTCATTTCTTTCCATTCTTGGAGATTAAATAAGCTTGAGCTTTAAGAGCTCCACATTTCTATTTTTCATTTCTTTCCATTCTTGGAGATTAAATAAGCTTGAGCTTTAAGAGCTCCACATTTCTATTTTTCATTTCTTTCCATTCTTGGAGATTAAATAAGCTTGAGCTTTAAGAGCTCCACATTTCTATTTTTATTTTTTATTTTTTCTTTTCTTTTCTTGTTTTTTTTTTGTTTTTCTCTTTTTTATCTCTTTTCTTTTTTAATTACATACATTTGTTAATTATATTTATGTTATTACATTTATTTGATTTGCTTATTTATTTTCTTGTATTACATATTTTGCTTATAACTCTGAATTGCTTTATGTGTAGTATTTAGTCCGTTAGTCGCCTTTTTACGACTCCCAAGAGAAAAGATGGGTTTTTATCTTAGATTAAAACAATAAGGAAGATACGGCACAAGCGTCTCGTGAGTGAGCCGCCAAAATTAGGCCTAAAGGTACAATTTCACTTCAGTCGCAATATGTCGAGCGAACAGGCTACATCGCACTATTGCGGATATTCTGCTGTGTGAAAGAGGGACAGACGCTACTCCGCAGTGGCGTCGGAATCGGTCGTACGTACTCGTCTGTTGCGAAGCGACCGAGACGTCAACGCGCTACTCGCTGACTCCCTCGCGCTGACGTTGAAACTTACCGCTCTGTCTCGCTCGCTTGATTTACACTTTATAGTTGTGCGTGTGAGAGTGTTTGCATATGTATACTATGTTTGCATATGTAGTTGAGTAGGACAATATTTTGATTGACTACAAGTAGGAGCATGCCATATCTTCCCTTTTTGTTTTAATCTAAGGTTTTTATATTAGTTATGGATCATTCCTCGGACAAGGAATAGCGTCTTCTTGTTTATTAACCGACTTCAAAGTGGATGATAATGAACGTTTAATGGTAAATGATTTTCCCCCAAACCCCACAAGACTCAATAAAGCTGTGGGACTTTATTGAGGTCTCACACGGACTTCTTGAGAGAATTTGAAAAGTGACGGTGCACTGTTTTGTTTAATTGCACTCATGCACGTTCACGAACACTTAACAGTAAATAATCCACCATTATTTCACATTAATATTCGACAAAACACAAGTTATAGAAAATAATACAGTACTGCAGACAGGACGCTTCACTTTCCCGCCAAGAGTCCAAAGGAGGAGGTTCTCAATTCGACTAAATGTTTTTTTTAAAAGTAACACTCGTATTTTATGGCAAGCAAATGGAAAGCTGTGCTCCGGGAAACGGGCGTGATATATGTGTGTGATAGGTATCGGTTTTGATTCCACAGGAGGCGTAGCGCCGCGGGCATCGGCGCGGGCGATTAACAGGCCTAGTGATTACACCCCTGACGTTGGCTATGCTTCTCAACCTTGTAGCGCAGACTCAAAGTCTACTTCGGTGTGGCAGCGCGCACAAGCCAAAGGCGATCTCCGGTTAGCTTCGAAGTGTTAAATGTTTCCAGAACTACGTGCCCTTTTTGTTGTTAAGCTGTGTATTCATTGAAGACATCGTTTCTTTACCCAATTTGAGCAATCTGAACTAAACTCTAGTAACAGTAAAGGAAGTTTTCCGACAGTACATTTGTTAAAACTCATATAAATACGATAATATACAGTTTGTAATGAAACATTATATTCTTAAACTCTACGCTCTGTAATGTAATACACAGTTTAGGCGTTATTTCTTGTAGCGTGCGAGGGGGTAAATTTAGACGTACTCGCGTGGCGGGTCCTACTGTGCGGTTAAACGAATAATGCCGTGCGCCCATCTTTCATAGGCAGCACGTATAACTTTTTGTAACAAATCGTTTTAGATATTATTTTTAAGTTAGTTTGTTGTTTTTTTTGTAACCACTGCGATGGTTTTGCGTTATTTGTGTATTTGAGACAGAGTATTTGATTACTTAGTTATTATTGCTCGATCTCCATTAGATTTCCTACTAGAGTTGTCAGTCAATTAAAAAAAATGCAAATTAATATTTATGTATACATTTATATTATTCCTAATATAATTAGTTACGTTATAATATAATATTTCAAAAGAAACTATAGAAACAAAGGTATAAATCCTTCTTTTAAAACAATGTTTCATTTTAAATTTTAAATTATTATTATACAGTTATTTTTATATAACAGTTAATGTTAATAGTTAAATCAAATATTGCGTCTGACAAACCTTTTAATATATTGTTTTAACACTAATACATTTTTCGAATTATGAATGGTATTTCACACTATACATAAAGGTTAGTTTGCTTATAATTATCTGCCTGGCCTGGCGCTATGTTTTAATTGTTTATCTTATACATCTGACCAGTGTTGGTACGGTACTTTATGATAAGTAGGTGTATTACGTAATGGATATGCAAATTGCAAATACACAACAAACCAACAGAAAAAAAACAATAAAATTACAAATAATTGCAATGAAAAAATTAAAATTGTTCATATATCTCGCAGTGGGGTCTGTATATTATTCCTTATGTTTCTTTACAGTTTTGCTGATTAAAATATATTTATTGTTGATGGGTACTTACCCAAGATACTTATCTATTACAATACCTTATGTATATGGTTTTGATAGCTTCTGTCGGATATATATTGTAGCGTTTCGCGTTACGAAATACTCACTTTCCCACTCTTGTAAATAAGTTACTTATTTATTTGCGCTAACTTTTTGTAAAGTGTCGTACACATATAACTGTGCCTTTTTAACATTTTTATACACCTATCCTTTTTGTTTCATTAGGTACCGTTAAATAGTTAACAAAATTATAATATGTTTACTGATAGTTTAAAATAGCCTAGAGACGTCGAGGTGTTTGACGACCGTTCCAAAAGCGTTCCTATATAATTTTCAGTTTTATCCCGTTAATTCATCATACCTGCCAGGTCCAAATACTTTCGGATAACTGACAAATAGCCATTATTTTTGTATTTATTTGTGCTGCTGTATGTTATTGACAATAAATTGAACACATTGCAGGTCCGAAGCTACATACTTTCTAATTATATGTTACCGACTGCAATATAACGGCAAGAAACAAATAATAAGATGATAATAATTATTAAAGTTTTAAAAAACATGATCCAAGTCAAATGTAGTAAATATATTCAATAATTATGTCTTAAGAAAACGTCATTAGGCTACATTGAGAGTACAGAAGCCTATAATGAAAGAAGTATAGAATCATTTTTACATACGAGTACAACACGTAAACTCAAACAACTCAAAAAACAGCTATCGTTAGCACCTTTGTCTAAACTTCAAGTTAGTTTCCTTCTAGTGATATTATTTTTTATATAGTTGTCGAATGGTTTTTCTATAGTATGTTGAAAAATTGTTTTCGTATTCCGTTACTCCGAGGTGTTGCACACCTCGGAGTAGAAATCCTCTTCACACCTGCCAAGTAAATTGAAAACAAACTCTATTGCCTAAAAATAAAGTTTGATTTCCATTGACAAACGATAGGTGGAGATTAATTTTTGATATTCTATGTTTATACTATGCTATACTTAGACCCTCTTGTACGTCGTTGTAAACCCCTTATTGTATACATTAGTGTTATATGTATAAACGAATGTAAGCTTAATCCCCTATTTTTATAGATTCATATATTATCTGTCTTAACTATCTATTATCGAAACACTTTATGAGATGCTTTATTGAATTCTTTCTCATACGTGTAGTCGGGACATGGCATTAGTTTTAAATTAATTAAACATTTTATAAAGTAATTTAATAAATAAATGTAGAACGGAGCAGAAATGGTATGTTTCAGAGTCGAAAGTTGTTTATATTTTGCATGCGATGGCGACTGATTTTTCGGGTACTGTTTTTTTGCTTGTAATATTGTAGGAGTACTTTCGTACTAACTTTTAAGTGTTGACTGCTGAAAAATACAATTCTTCTGTTTTATCAGATATAGTGTTTGTTTTACAAAATCATCACGTCCATTGCTCGAAGCTTTATCTCTAGTTGTGTTATAGTTAATGTTTCATTATAATATATTCGACAACAAAAGTCTTTAAAGTAGGCTTTTTATTAATCATAATATATGGCAAAGGGAAATCATTTTGTCTCTCAAAATATAGTCACTTCAGTTTGACTGTTAAAAGTTTCGGTATGTCAATCAACGAATATACATTTCGGTAGAGAGCAAATAAATATTTAGAAAAAACTGACTTAGTGGTTTGTAAAATATTATACTTTGATGTTTTTTTTACAAAACGGAAATGTATAAAGTCTAATGACTACACAACAAAAGGTCGAAGATTTATCAATTGTCGAAAGTCTATACATAATGTAACTGAGCTGCAGACAAGAAATAATCTGTATGCAAAAGCAGTGTAGGCTGGGCCAAAAAGCAAACAATATCTCGCTTTTTAGATTGACAACAATTATTGTCACAAAGACGCCAACCCCAAGTTTAGGCTAAACGGTGTGCTAGATATGCCAAAAGAGTTTACATTAAATATTTATATTTGTACTATATATTATCTGCTGTAAATGTATAGTGGTAGGTTTAATCAGTGCTCTACTGAAAATGCTATCTCGCTCGCTCGTATCGGAGTGAAAAGGTCAACAACAGTGAAATAACAGCTCTAGCTAGTTTATTGCTTTGTTATTATTTTTTTTATTGCGATGGTTGTCGGATTAATAAGTCTTAATTGTGCAAATTTTTTTTTTAATAGCTGTTTTAAATATTATTCGTCACTTTTTTTACAAAATTTGAAATTTCACGTTTTTTTTCCTGAAAAGTTTAAACTTGTTCTGTCTGCAATCTGCATGAATCCTTATACAGTTTTAAGCCCCTCTGACAATTGACTTTTCTGTTGTTAAGTCCATGAATATTTTAAAGTTATTGACATTAAATTATTATTTATTAGATTTTTTTAGTAAGTAATGCAAATCAATAAAACTTATATAAAACCTAAATACAGCAAAACAATAGTACTTATTTACAAAGTTATAGACATGTTATCAAACCACAAATGAGGTAAGTGAGTATTCTGTACTTGCCACACCAGGCTTTTCTTAGACCATGAATCTTTTTCCTCCACATCTTTGGTTCAGCGACGAAATTACTGCAGAATTGAAATAAAAACATGTTTCTGTGTTTGTCGAATACGTGTTCTCTTTTCTTCACTTTGTTTCCAATTCATTTTAACGTCTGCCCCCTATACAACTAGAGTTGATAACTGCTAGTTGTTTTCGTTGATGCAGAACGCAATAGCTTCTTGTGGTTAATGCGAGTTTCTTTTCACTATTTGATCAAGTGGAACTGAACTACAATTTGTATGGTATCGAATCACATCAGGCAATCTGTAACGTCGAAACCAGCTCGGTAATCTCCCATCTACGGGCGGTGTCTGTAACATTATCTATATTATATCGTTACTGCTGGAGATATATTTTTGACTAATTTTTAGGTAATGTCATATACTGCGTTAAACTGGAAAGAATGAGGTCTGTGCTAAAAATCATAACGCACTTCATTCTTCACTAAACGTTCGAGTTAAAGCTAACTGCAATCTGTATAGAACCGAAACAGCGCCATCTAGTTTTAACTTAGTTACACAAATTCATGACCAGCTTCGGTTCTATACAAATGTAACAAAATCACACTCCGCACTCGGACTGGCAAATTACATGCTGTGTGGATTGACATTGAGCGCTTTTTTATGTGACGCAGCGCAACGTATATTAAGCTAATTAATATGGCCGAAACATCGCGATGGTACGTTTTAGGTTTAGTTTAGTTTCGGCACCTTCCCATTTCAGCACCCTTGGGATGCCGCTTCTAAAATACAGTCCAGTTCGGTTCCCACTGGCAATCATTTTAATATTTCAGTATATTTTACCAGTAAACTTAGCATTTTTATTCAAAATATGTACACAAACAGCACTCGTTCTTTTTTTTCGGTGACTGTATCTTTTGGATTGAATTGAGTTCATAATTTCATGGGTGCCGAAATGGGAAGGTGCCGAAACGAAACTAAACCACGTTTCTGAGAGTGGTTAGTTGATAATCTTTCTGTAGGTACCGTATAATCTTTGTTTTTTAAACAAACACAACAAATATTAGACACTGTCTTCCATTAGGCATAGACTTAACACTCGACAGATAAACTAATTTATTATCGAACACTGTTAGAAACTCGTGTAGGTATATTAAAATTTCTTCTGATCGGTCCATAACGGTGCATGTGTTGGCAAAATGTTGTGTGTAATTAATAAATGCTAATTGTAAATACATAGTTCAAAGGTTTAATTCATAATGCTACGAAGATTTACTTACTAGATTTAATAGAATAATTTTAAATTTCTGACGAGTGTTCGATATTAAATACTTTGGTCCGATCTATGGAGCAAGCATTAATAGTCCATGATAATTCGAGCTATAAATATTACAGTCACGAGTATAAAAAAATTTCTGCCCTACCTAGTGACGAACTTTTGAAACTAATTTCTACTCTGTGGCGCTGCTTTAATTTCATGTATTTTTTGTCATCTGTGTCTCTATCATGATACAAAATTGGGCTTATTTATTACTGTTAAAAAAATATATGCATGCTTTAAAACTATTTTAACGGGACCTTACACGATCAATTTTGTGTCTACCTAACTATTTACTGCGCGACGTTTCGGCCGCCATGCTGCGGCCGGCCGTGGTCACAAGCGAACTGATAAGTAAGTAGATATGTACTGATTTACAAAATTAATCGTGTTATGTCCCGTTAAAATAGTTTTAATGCAATGCAACGCGACAGTTTAAAGTCCTATAAACATGCTATTGATAACAATTATTACTAAAGTTATTAACAGGCAGTATAGTGGTATTACAATAATCTAATACTATCTTTCAAACTTGTCGCTCGAATTATCGATGGGACTTGTTCTCGCTTTAGGTTAGTCTAAGTGAGACTAATAGACTTATACATATGCGCTTACAAAACCTTTCCAGAAGCAATACACTGTGCAAGCATTAGTATCTAATAATTCTGATGTGTAGACATATATTTTTATATGCGGAAAGTATTGGTATAGCGTAAGATAGGTTAAATGAGTTGGTATGTACATTTGTTGGGATTATTGTAAACAAACATATGTATTTGAAAGGAAGGCCAAGTTACAGAACTAAATATTCATATTACGGTAATAAATGTATAAATGCACATTTACTTATACTTTATTGTACATCAAACAGTACTTTACAAAGAAACACAAACCAGTAGATAGATATTGTACAAGTAAAGGGAAGTATTATATTGTGGATTCGCTGTAGCTAGCTAATATTTTAGTGTTTATACTTTGTCGAGGTCTCTACGATCTTCTATATTTTGTTTTTATAGTATTTTTCATTTTATTATATCTGAGAAAGGTAAGCCTACACTCGAAGCTGTAATATTATATTGCATACTATAAATCGCTACCATATATTTATATATAAAGACTTTCGAATGGTGTATAATTAATTGTATAATCATATTTTAAGCGGCAATGTCTGAAATTATTAGAAAGTCGAGCCAAACGTAATTTTTTTTAAACAGCACTGCCCTGCACTTATTTGAGGCCTAACACTTTTAATTTGTATCGTTTTAACATTGCTACTCATTTCACAACACTCATTTAGTTAGTTAACAACTAATTAATGTTGGTGATGTTACATAATTCACCATTGTTTGAATCAAAACTATGGTACATTAAATAAATTAACATTGATTTAGGTAATCTAAAAAGTTCACAACTAACACTTTTAATTTGTATCGTTTTAACATTGCTACTCATTTCACAACACTCATTTAGTTAGTTAACAACTAATTAATGTTGGTGATGTTACATAATTCACCATTGTTTGAATCAAAACTATGGTACATTAAATAAATTAACATTGATTTAGGTAATCTAAAAAGTTCACAAATCAGATATCAAAAATTTCTGCAAGTTTTAGTCTAATTACAAAATAGTTATGTTTAAGTCATAAAGCTTTTGTCTCAGCATTTTTTGTATGCTAGGTTGTTTGTCAGCGATCTAACGCAAGGCGTGGCTACACTGCGACTTTACATACACGGCAAACTTAAACCCGCATGCGGAAACATCGCATTGTGTTAAGTTTTAATATTGTTCAGTACACCAAAAATATGGTAAAGCTTTATAAACAAACTTTGTTTTGTTAAATGCCCTGTGTTTTAGCTATTATAGTGTACTTTTGTATTGTTTGTATAATTAAGATGGTTATTTTTAGAAAAATTTTGTATGTCTTGCTTTTTAGACATATTCGGTATATTATTTTCATATTCAACTGTGTTGTGAACTTACCAGTTTGTAAACAGTTTTCAACGTATCATATGAGGTGGGTGACATTGTTATGGTTGTGCCACTGGTTCTTGAAATATATTTGTACCTTACCAACATATAAACGAAGTAATCGTAATGAGGGACATCTCATTCTGGACAGTAGGTATACTGAAAACTGTGTAGGTTATGATTTGTGGATTTAGATGATAATGTTTAACTGTTTGAGATTAAACCCAATGCAAGGTTCTACACAAAGCTATATGTACCTCCTTTTGTACGCGTAGATATTTGAAAACTAATAAAAAATAATATATTGCTCTCGTGTTTTATTTAATGAGAACGTAATTTCCTAATTAACCTAATTTAAGCTACTCTTGAAACTTGTCTACATGCTCAACTAGATAACGGATAAACATAGAAAACAGTCTGTCCTGAAATCAATTTAAAAAAAAAACTTTTTTTTTCTATATAAACCTGACCGGGAATTGAACCTCGGACCTCACAGATGGCGCGACGCCAGAACCATTCGACCTATGCTGTCTATGGGTGTGGCTCATCTTGGCTCGGCCACCATCACCAACTCTAAATCTGACTTTATAGAAAGTATGTCGATAGTTTGTCGAAGTATGTCGCCAAATATCAGAGTTTGTCGGTTTACCGTTCAAAAGTTATAAGGGGTCATTGGTGGCCATGCCAGGATAAAGCTCATCCTGGCATGGCCACCTTGTATCTCAATAACTACAAGTCGTAGCGAAGATCTGATTACTCCAATAGTATGTCGAAGTATGTCGCCAAATATCAGAGTTTGTCGGTCTACCGTTCAAAAGTTATAAGGGGTCATTGGTGGCCATGCCAGGATGAGCGCTCATCCTGGCATGGCCACCTGTATCTCAAGAACTACTGGTCGTAGCGAAGATCTGATTGCTGCACCAATAGTATGTCGACAGTAAGTCGAAGTATGTCGCCAAATATCAGAATTTGTCGGTTTACCGTTCAGAAGTTATAAGGGGTCATTGGTGGCCATGCCAGGATGAGGCTCATCCTGGCATGGCCACCTTATATCTCAAAAACTACAAGTCGTAGCGAAGATCTGATTACACCAATAGTATGTCGAAGTATGTCGCCAAATATCAGAGTTTGTCGGTCTACCGTTCAAAAGTTATAAGGGGTCATTGGTGCGCTCATCCTGGCATGGCCACCAATGACCCCTTATAACTTTTGAATGGTAGACCGACAAACTCTGCTCTGGCTACCTATGGCCCCCCATAACTTTTTAACTGTGGGCCGACCATGGACGTAATTTAGTATTTATTTTTTTTCCTATCCACTAGCGATATTCTCCCACAGATTGGGAGGCTTATCTTACTTAATAAGTCTAGTAGGTATTATAAACGCGAAAGTTTGTAAGTATGGATGGATGTTTGTTACTCTTTTACGTAAAAACTACTGGATGGATTTGGATGAAAATCGGCATACAGATAGTTTATAACCTGGATTAACACAGTAAACTTTTTATCCCGATATTCCCACGGGAACGGGAACCACGCCAGTAAAACCGCGAGCGGCAGCTAGTTTACTATTTTTTTCTATCATTCCAGTTCTATCATTTATTCCTCGCACACTTTGATTTCTAATTATCTTTGTCATTCATCATCTTCTGGGTGCTGCCGTCTATCAGCTTGTTCAAATTTTACATATTTAGTTTAATAGGTCCATGGGGCCGACATATTTTGCGACAAATTAACGACAAATAGAGTGGTTAAGTAGGATTTTCACTAAAAATATTTCGGTTATTCGGAATTTTTAATCTTTTTTCCTTAAACACTGCCCTCTGTTTCTCGTTTACAGCACTAGGCTAACCTACTGTATATTTTGAGGTCTGCCCTCAGAACACTGAGGTCTGCCTGCTTGCCGCGGGAACCTCTTTGCGCGCGTCAGATGGCGCCATCTCTTTTATACATTTACTAACAACTTTGGTTAGAACATACTCGCCAGATGGCGTGACTGGTACATTACATTTTCTTTTACATCGCGTTAACACGCTATCTATATACTGTGACGCTACTGTGTCGCGTAGTAAAGCGTCAATGGAACACGAAGTTTTTTAGAGCGCTAATTTTATCGCGCTAATGGGGCCTCAGCATAATACTTATTAGGGTTAATGAGGAATCGATGACATCATTCACACTAACTAACTCACACTAACTCACTCAACTAAACTTATTAAATCCTCGCTTCGTCACTTGTATCCTCTCCATAATTAATTTAACGCTTCCTCTTCTACATGGAAGAGAATACAGAAGAGCAAGTGTTAATTGCCGATGCAATACATATAAAATTGCTATTCGATCATGACCACAAGCAATATGAAAGAATGAGGAACTTCCGCAGTACCTACCTATGAGGAATCCTCATCATCCATACAGACAGACCTATGTTCTAAGCACATAGTGATCTATATATTTAATTAGACAAAAGGTACCTGTACCTGTCATGGGCTTTCTTTGTCTGCGCTGGCCTTTATAACAACATTTTCTTGAGTTTCATCACAAAACAGAAAGGTACAGAATGCAATCTACCTACATAGTACAAAGCGCACTCGAGCAACGCACACATAGACGCCGCTCACGGACACGATTTCTCGGACCGGCTGGGTGGGACCAGTGGGAGCGCGAGTGCCATCAGAATCAGAATCATGATCAGAATATCTTTATTGCGTAAAACTGTGTAACAACAAGTTGAAAAATATTGTTAAAATAGGTATCAACAGTTACCTTAACAGGCATGCAATGTTATAAAATAAAATAAAAAACATACAAAGAACTCAAATCGTATTAAAATCGAAATATTCATAGATGGTGTAAAAAACATTATTAAATAACCATATTCTTAACTTATGCTTAAACACATGACCATCTAATGCTTTAATTTCAGTTGGTAAATGATTGAACACTTTAATACCGTATATAAAAGCACTTTTGTAGTATACATTATTATTTACTATTGGTAGGTTTAAATTATATTTATATCTATTACGCTGGTTACGAAGAGATTTTGCACTGTTAAAGTATTCAATGTTAGTTTTAAAAAATACACATATTTCCTGAATGTAAATGTTAATGAGAGTAAGGAATTTCTTTTCTTTAAAAATACCTCTAAGTGTTTCATCATAATACAAGTTATAAATAATTCTTATACATTTTTTCTGTAGCAAGAATGTACTATTTGAATTTATAGAGTTACCCCATAATATAATTCCATAAGTTAGAAGAGGATACACATTACCAAAATAAGCAGTTCTAGCTATTTCAGTGGAAGAATTTTCTGCTAGAATAGACAATGCATAACAGTAACCAGAAATCTTTTTATTTATATTATCTATGTGGGATTTCCAATTTAAATTTGAATCAATTGAAACGCCAAGAAAGTTGCTTTCATTAACTTCTTTTATTTCTGTATTAGATTCATAAATTTTTAATTTAAACGAGTCGGACCTGCTATTTCGAAATTGGACAAATGTAGTTTTAATAGGATTTATAAGATTAAGAGCTTTAAGCCAATCAACTATATCTTTTAATGTTTTATTAATTTCATCTTCAAACTCACTTTTACTTTTATTATCTCCAGAAATAAAAATTGTTGCATCATCTGCAAACATAACGCACAAATGATTTATTGCTTTTGGAAGCTCATTAACATACACTAAAAAAAGAAGTGGACCTAAGACGCTTCCCTGTGGCACTCCAAGAACGACTTTATCAGATTCAGATAATACTTCTTCAATAGTTCTATTGTTATCAATATAAGCATCTATTACTGTACATTGTTCCCTATTTTTTAAGTAACTTTCAAATAACTTTAAAGCAATACCACGTACACCCAGATTTTCTAGTTGATTAAGAAGTACATCATGAATTACACAGTCAAAAGCTTTTGACATATCTATAAATAAGCCTACACAAGCTGTTTTTTTGTTTATAGCTTCCCATACCATCATCAGAACTTTAAAAATTGCTGTAATTGTTGATTTTTTCTTTTGAAATCCAAATTGATTTTGGTTTAGTAGATTGTTACATGTTAGAAAGTTTTAAAGCCTAGTATGTATTACTTTCTCAAAGATCTTTGAAAAAGAAGATAATAAAGCTATTGGTCTATAATCACTTACATTAGATCGCGATCCTTTTTTGAACAACGGTTTAGTTTTCGCCTTTTTTAGTTCATGAGGGAAGGTTCCACTTTCAAACATTAGGTTAATAATATACACAAGAGGTTCACATATTGACTTGAATGATTTCTTGATAACATTCATAGGTATACTATCAAGGCCAAAACTCTTTTTATTTTTAAAACTTTGTATGATTTGTTGAAGCAGCATCCGCTTGAGGCAGTTGTCCCACCGCCGACGATGAAAGAGAAGCGAGTCGAGCTAGAATTAGAAATGAGTTGGCGAGCAGCGGAAAGCGAGTGTGTACCTAGTTCCGACAGTTTTGTCGCTGGACTATAAGCGCCTCTGCCGCTGGTTGGTCTCCCGGCGTGAGTTCTGATCGCTGAGTAAGTTTAAGTATCGTTAAGCGAGAATTATCTTTGATAGCTCTTGTCGCTCAGCGACGAACTAGTGGAGTGAGTCCTCGCCGGCAGTGTGAACAGTCAGCGATCAACTGTTTAAATAATTGCATCTCAGTCATATTTAATAGCTGTGTTGATGAAGGAGTTTTCCCAGATCTCATGAAGCATAGCAAAGTTCTGCCACTTTTCAAATCGGGTTGTAAAGATGACCCCAGCTATTTCAGACCTATTTCGAGTTTATCTACTCTTAGTAAAGTATTTGAAAAACTTATTTTAGATCAACTCGGCTCCCACTTCGCTATAAACCACCTTTTTCACAGTGAACAGTATGGTTTTACCAAGGGTAGGTGTACTACTGATGCAGGTGTAGGTCTGCTGAAACACATATTTGAGGCTTGGGAGGGATCGCAGAATGCTTTTTGAGTGTTTTGTGATCTTTCCAAGGCTATTGATTGCGTTAAATACAACACCCTTTTAATAAAGCTAAAACACTATAGAGTGCACTCTGATGGCCTGAAATATCTCAGCTGCAGAATCCAAAAAATTTGCGTGAATGGATCCATATCATCTGGATCTTCTGTGCTAATGGGAGTCCACAAGTTACAATACTAGGTCCATTTTTATTCTTAATTTATATTTATGATTTACCATTTTATGCGGAAAACTTTTGCAATACTTATTGTTTTGTTTGCTGACGATACATCTTTGATATTTAAGACTGATCGAAATAAAAATTGTTTTGATGACATCAACAATGCCTTAACAGATGTGTTAAAATGGTTTACTACTAATAATCTTCAATTAAACACGAAGAAAACTGTTCCCGCCAAAGCCGGGACGGCCATTCAAACCATACCGCCATCTGTATGGCGGTTGACTCAGCGGTTGTTGACGACCGCGTCCGCCTGTCTGCCGCGGCGCCACCGCTGCGCGACCCGCCGCCGCTAGCTTCGTGAGCCGAGCGCGCGACGAGTCTGTCTGCTAGCTAACGCGAGACGCCCACAAAATACGCGCGCTGGTATCTGCCCTTATTATAGTGACTCCTGAACCTAATGTGAAGAGACCGCCTAAATGTCTATTGTGTAGTGTAGTGACTGTGCGCCAGGAAACCAACCTACCTCGCCGCCCGTGGTCAGCTCGCCTCCAGGTTCCTGTGACTCATCATCCCTGTAAGTACTTTATTCCCTTATACCTCCTGCCTAACCCTTATTTCGCCGCTGTTACTGCGAACGCCTTTCGCCGTAACATTTTGTTCGAGCCGGATGTTTGGAGTTCGGGCCGCTGGCTTCGTGAGCCGACTGCGCCACTCTCGGCTAACTAACTACCTACCGCGCACGCAACCGCCTGAACCAAAAGTGAAGAGAACGCCTGAGTGCCTGTGATAACGTAAAGTGACTTTGTGCTGTGCCGTGACAAATCGCCTACATCGCCGCCCGCCAGCTCGCTGCCCCGTCTCCTGCCTTGCCTCCACCAATCATCTACCAAGTAAGTCGCATGCCCTCATTTCCGAAACCTAACCAGACCTGTCCTGGGTTTACACCCCTTGTTTCGTCGCTGTTACTGCGAACGCCTTTCGCCGTAACAAAAACCAAATGTATAAATTTTACTCTACCTAACGTAAATAATATTATAGTAAATAAAATAAAATTGAATGGTAAACTGTTGGACCTTGTTGATTCAACAGTTTTCTTAGGTATCGTTAGATTCAAAAATACAGTGGAACCCTCATATTAGCACCTTGCGGGGAGACTTAGTTCAGCTGCTTACGCTGTTAGAAAAATTAGGCATTTTACAGACGTGGAAACTGCTCGATTAGTCTAATTTAGTTACTTTCACAGTGTATGTCCTATGGAATTGTACTTTGGGGTAAAGCAGCAGTTAAAGAAACTATTTTCATTTTACAGAAAAGAGCAGTAAGGTCCACTTATTTATAACCTAGGATCTAGTGACTAATTTAAGGAGCTGTCTAAAGAAATAAATATTATTACAGTTGCATCACAATTTATTTATAACTGTATTGTTAAACGTGCGTCAAAACATTTATCATTAAAAAAAAATTGCGATGTACACAAACTAAATACTAGAAATAAGTAAGTATAAACTTGTAATTCCTAAATTTCGACTTCAGAAAGTTTATGGGTCGGGTCATTCATGGAACAAAGTGATGATGGCTATTACATTGTAACATATGTGTACATCAACGACAAAAATGCATGGAATTAACTTCTAATAGTAAAACTTTTAGATTCACTTTTGTTTTTATCTTTTCTTTTATTTGGGTTCTTTGAGGAAGGAGTGAGATAGTAATTGTTTTATGATTATTGATTGTATAATTTGGTAACGACATATTGCGCCCGTTCTTCTCCACAGCTAAAAGATACGTCCTGAATGGGTGGGGTGGGTTGAGATGAGATTGAGATGAAGAGATGTAAATTTAAACTTAAATTTTTGACGATTCAAAATGCTTATTTTAAGCTTACTGAATATAGAAAATATTTTTTGTTATCTCTTTTGTTTACACGGAATTTAAGTACCTATATCTATAGTACGTTTCTTGAGCGAGAAAATAGCCGATAGTTAGTACTCGCCGTTGGTGGGACAACTGCTATAAACACGCGTCTGTCTACTTTTATGTGTAAAAATAGAGCAACAAAAAAATGTTATTATTATCAGTAGGTAAGTACTTTATATACTAAGGTAAGCGCCTCAGCGCGGCCCCCCGAGAATAAGTATGTTGTAAGGTGGCTATCTAAGCTCGATTTATTTAATAGTTTCCTATTTTGAATCTTATCAATAAGTATACGAAGTAACAAAATTTTTTTAAGATAAATCACGCCACCAAATATAACGTAAGTTGAAAACATGTTTTTTTGTTTGTATAGATATTGTGTTGTTTTTAGTGTCATTTCTCATTTGATAGGTTTAAAATAGATAGGGCAAAAATAGGGTGATCGTGTAGAAGTTATTAGGGATTTTCGGTAGTGAAAATTGTCAAATGTAAAATTTTATATATACCTAATGTAAACTTTTTGTATTGTAGGTAATAGTATATGTTTATTGTTTTGTTTTAAAATTGTACAATAATTTTTTTGCTATGCGAGTTACAGGCTTGGAGTAGCCCCCTCAGTCGCGCGCGCAACCCTAGCGAGACCGCCGAGCGTGGTATGAAAAATTAAGTAGGTATTTACCTACACACATTGCCTTCTGTACCTTTGTGTTTTGTGGTTTCATTCTCATAACCAATTATTTATAGTTAGGTATCTTTAGAGGTTAATTACTTACCTACAGTTATATTCCGATTTCGGGAAAAAATGTGTTAGATAAAAGAGGAAAACATTAATGATTATCACAAAAATATTTATTTCTATTATACTCAGATACAATACAATTTGGACATTACATTCATTCATTCACTTTACCACCTTAGCTAACGTAACAGTAAAGTAAACCTACAGTTTGTGATGTACACGATTTCACTTAACTCACTACAAAAATCAAGAAATCTGTTGGTAAAAACTGTTTGATTTCGGCATCACTTATTTATAATTTTAAAGTTCACAAATGTCTTAATAATAAACAAAACCCTATAAAATGATGGATAGACGAACGCAATAATATTGGATAACTATCACATACTTAGTCATTACATAGGTAGGTATACTTAAGTACATTAAATATTAGGTAGGTCCCTATCTACCGAAGATAGTAACTAACTCAAATTATAATAAGATAAATTATTACGACCACCTTAAGTAGGTACCTAGGTACATCGGTGTGCTTTAGCGTACACAAACTTGCACATTTTATCTAAACTTAAATTAAGAAGTTAATAATCATATTAAATAGGTAACCTAGCTACAACAATATGTAACTGCCAAAATAACAGAAAAAGAATTGGTACTTACCTACGTATTTTAATCATTTTATACGAAAAAAAATTGCAGGGTACAAGAGTAATAAAAATAAGCTAAGGAGAAAAATACTATGCGGTACTTTGTGTGGGTTCAGTCAAAGTTGAATAGATATTTTTTCAGATACCAACTCAAATACAGTGGTTAGGTTATTTACCAACAGATATCTCGCTACCTTTCGGTAAGTCCCGCCCGCGTTTGGTCCCAAAATAACCGATCCTAAAATGCCTCACTAGCTTAATTAAATATAGGACCTAGTAAGTAGTCGGTACTGCAGCGTCGATGATTGATTACATAAGTGCTTACGATGGGTATACCTTCATGACATAGCTTTTTTCTACTTGATGTAGCAGAGTGAGGCAGTCGCGACTTAGGATTAAAAAAATATTCTCCCATCACTAGAACCAAACGCGGTACTTATCGATTGGTACTACATTCAATAGGTATATTTATTTACATACACATAAGAGCTATGAACCGTTCGTAATAAATAAAAACATAAGATCTGTGATTTTCTTACACTTTAGGTCTGCCTGTCAAATGGCACATTATTCTTAAAATTGTTAGCATTGATTTATTATCGAATTACTGTGTGCATATCCCGCCGCGGCGCGACTTGTACTGTCCCACGCGGCTGGGCGTAGCGGGCTTTACATATACTTTGTACCATACTTAGAATGAGCAACTGGCTACGGTCATGGTTACACTTGTGAGAGATATGCTGGGCTGAGCGGTTTTAATCAGAGACGACAAACTGAACTTTTAGACGCATTTAAATAAAATGTACCTACCTACGTAACAATTGTTTTTCTATGCGCCGATGTTACAGTAAAAAGTTAACAGAACATTTAAGAAACACTTTACGGGTTAATTATGCTAAAAGCTCGATTCTCCACCCACCATATTTCTCTATCAAAGCCGCACTATTGTCAAATATTTTTTAAATTAAGTAAATACATTTTTACAAATTTATAACCTAATTAGATTTAACACAGATATGTCTCCGCCGGTCTACAATGTCTCTGGCCAACAATTATACATTTATAAACTTAAAAGAAAGGGAAGTTGGAGCGTGGACAATGATTAACTTCAATCTAATCTTACAAAACCGTAATTTAATAATTTACGTAATATGTACAATCATCTTTATAGACTATAACTGCTTAATCTACAAAAATAGCTACATGAAAATCAGAATGAAAGTGGTGTTTTTCCAACAATACCATTAAGAAAAGATCAAGGTAATCATAGTTTTAAGCAGTAGAGAGATGATTCGTCGCGACCTTCCGTGGCAGAAACTGTTTTTCGATTCAGTTGTCAATAATAATTGCAACTATAATGTTATATTTCTCAACCTTTCAAAAGCCACTGAATGAATATTTATATAAATATAAATATGTGTAGCGAAAGTAAAACTGATTCTATAACACTAGAATGCAAACAAAACCTGTTGCGATTTTATTTGGTCAGATCTGAAGTACCTAATTCTGCTTCATACTTACAAGTTACAACGATAAAAACGTTTAAGGCTTAAATTATATAAAACTTTTAAACCCAAGAAAAATAAAATTATCTTTTGTAATATCCGCAGCAGTCAAATGTCTTACTTAAACCTAACTAATAAATTAGCACTTTACAAAAATATAGATTAAGTAAGTAGGGTAAATATCTCTAACGATTTCTTGGTCCATCTGGTTACATTTAGATTTAGATATTAAAAGCTAAAATTATAAAGTCTTTAACAATTATTATTCTAGGTAAATATAATTTAAGGGCTTTCTACACGCAATTTGCTTAGAGAAAAATGACACGTTAACTTTTCTCGAATAAGAGCGGTCGGTAGAGCCGTAGGGCTAATACCTAGGCTTGTGGTTGTGGTGCGGGCGGTGCGGCGCGTGCCAGTCGGGGTGGCGCGCCTCGCGGTGGTGGTGGTGGTGGTGGCGGCGCTTGTCGCGCGCGTGCGGCGCGTGCGCGTGCGGGTGCGCGGCGTGCGGCGCGGGGAAGGCGTCCGACACCACCAGCTCGGAGCCGTCCTTGGGCGCCTCGCGCTCGTGCCGCCGCGGCGCGTGCTTGGCGCCCGCCGCCTCGTGCAGCTCCTCCCACGCCTGCCGATAGTACCTATTCAGACCGCTTCGCGACTCGGAAGACGATGAATCGAGAGACGCGACGGTGTTGCAGTCGGGAGACACGTGGTGCCTGTAGCGCTTGCCGTCGTGGAGTTTCCTGCTGAATACGAAATCATATTGAACAATCTAATAGTCTGGTGTAATCTGATTCGTAAGCTAATTCTAGACGGACGTGCGTGAGGGGGAAACGTGTGCGTTCAACACCTGCTTTCAATATAATATAGTAGACGTGAGATTGAGATTGCGTTGTGCAGTATGTTGCTGGTGTGCTTTTGTGGCTTGCGGATTGGCTGAATTGTATATACATTTGTCGGTGACAGGAATGGGACGTGGGCCGCAGTCAGCCGTGCGCCGTGGAATGCTCGAAGCCTTACAACTTTATGAATAATTACTTGCGGTGTGTGACGGTGATGTAGTGATTTTTGATATGGCGTGTACTCAGATCGTTGGCGGTGCGTATGCAACGCGGGATGACATAGTGGCTGCCTTCTAACATGATCGAATGATGTAAAACTGTTGTCTCAATTAGGTAGGTATAGTGACTCAAGTCAAGGAATCCTTTACCAACACCAACAAGTGGGTTTGGTAACATTTTGTTATAGTTGTTTTGTGACATTATCGAATAAGCTTTCAAGTTTGTGTTAGCAATGTCTCGAATTATGCTTCATTAACTAATTCGCCATTTAACTAGTAGGTTCACGTTAGTAGGTATTTATTCATTCACGAAAAGAATGATTGCCGAAGATTTGAACGGTGACTTTACCTTCCATATTGTCATAACCCCTTTTTAACTTCATCATCATCAACAAAACCTAACTATCAAGGTACCACTGTAACACAACCAGTGTGAGGCTTCGTCATTCCACACGCTGTCCCGCCAGCCACAATGCCACCCGCCTGTACCTCGCGTAACGCACTCGCTATAACGGGTTGGAGAAGTGTCCCGCGCGATGGGCGTGCCGGTGTACCCGCGGGAAGTCTCTCCTGCCGACCTGCTGGTCGGGGAAGGGCAGCGCCAGCAGCGTGTACCACCGGGACGGCAGCTCGCGCGCGGGCGGCCGCTTCTCTGACCCACTACCAACGCGATGTGTCAAGTAATGCATTGGGTACAGTTGTAACACGTGTGAACAATTAATGTAAAGTTTGACGTTGGGGCACTTATTGTAAAGTATTGCGTTGGGTAGGTACATACACTTGTGAAGTATTTCGTTGGGTACAAATGTAAAGCATCTACTTCATTGAGATTTTGGGACCAATTTTTTGTGTCATAGGTTATGAAAAAGTGGGCAGTGTACAGGATTATTTCTTTGATTATTATTTTTTCTATCCGTTAACCCAACTCATGATTTATCGATCTCATGAAGCATCGAGCAAGGGTGTTCGAGTTTTTGTTATTCGATCTAACAACATTCGATTTCGAGTTAGTAACCCAGGCGTTGCGTCAAATAACGTAGCAGCCGTTTTTTAGGTTCCAAGCTTAGATTAAAACAAAAAGGGAAGATACGGCATTAGCGTCTCGTGAGTGAGCCGCCAAAATTAGGCCTAAAGGCACAATTTCACTTCAGTCACAATTTGCCGAGCGAACAGGCTACATCGCCCTATTGCAGATATTCTACTGTGTGAAAAAGAGAAAGACGCTACTCTGCAGTGGCACAGTATAAATATTTAGCTTATATTTATACTGTGCCAGTGGCGTCGGAATCGGTCATACGACTCATACGTACTCGTCTGTTGCGAAGCGATCGAGACGTCAACGCGCTACTCGCTGACTCCCTCGCGCTGACGTTGAAACTTACCGCTTTGTCTCGCTCGCTCGATATACACTTTATAGGTGTGCGTGTGTGAGTGTTTGCTTAAGTAGTTGAGTAGGACTATATTTTGAATGACTACAAGTAGGAGCATGCCGTATCTTCCCTTTTTGTTTTAATCTAAGGTTCCAAGTCGTAAAGTACCTACCATAATTGTCTCAGAACAATATTTAGTTATTGTTCTGAGATAATTGTAAAGTATTAAAAAACATAAATCGGAGTTAGCGTAGAGTGGCGCTTGCACATATAAAATAAATCAATAAAAACATCGAATAGAATAATTCTGAAAAACCTAACGCACATTAAAACAAAAGAGAAGGCTGAATTCAATTTAAAACATTACGTAGCTTTTCTGTTATTGTTGGCCGGTTTCCTTACAAGGCATGTAGGTACAAGGCTGACTTAAAAACAGGGTTTAGGCGTGGGCCTGTAAAGTTGGAGATTTAGTTAAAATCTCCTAACTTTCTTGCGCACGTTTTAAAACCTAGGCTAAAAACAATCAGTCAAGTTTTACTGCGTAAAACAAAACTATCCATAGGTCCATCAGCCGAAAGGATCTTATTTGTTCAAAACCGTCCTTATATAATAAGCGCAATACACACCAAAGCCGCCGAACTCGCCGACTTTTCGTCGGCGAGCTAGTTGACGGCATATCACTCAATGAAAGTCGTAAAACATTTAGGCTGCCGGGTTGTGGAGTTGTGTCGGCGACTTTGGTGTGTTTGGCATCGCATTCTATCCGCCCCAGCCTTGTTATGACAGGACATAATAGACAAGACGCAGACTCACTTGTTCGCATGTAAGAGACAGGTATTATGGTGTTTAAGTTACAGGCAAAACTCACCACATTTGACGAAAAAAAAATAAGTCAAAAGTGATTTTAAACTGAAGACATCAGTCAAAACGACTTATTCCTAATTTTTTCAGAATATACTATGGTTTTGACTGTTTATGCGTTTTGACTGTAACATATTAGGTAATTTTGTACACTCGTTTATTGGGCAGTAGAATAATCGTAATAACCCATTTTATTGACGGGTAATATTTAACGTACGACTCCATAAATGCAGCAGCAGGATCTGATGACGTTTGTTGATCTTCAGACCCAGCAAAATGGATGGTCAAAATTTTAATAGAAGTACATCCAATTTAGTTCCCTCACCTCCTAACCAAGATGACAATAGTAGTGATGATGGCGACTAAGAACACTAGCGCCCCGAAGCCGCCGAGCGCGACGACCGCGCCGACATTAAGCCGCGCGCCCGCCGGCTCGCCGCGCCGCCCGTCCACGGACTGCGGCACGTTGACGCGCGGCGTCTGCTCTGCGCGGAAGTTGTTGCCGCTGCCTACCACCTGCAAAATACAATTATCATCTTTATTATTGAAATTTTACATTCACAATGCTATATAGATATAGGATAAAATGTTTACTAGAAAAAAAAATCAACCAGTCTCAGGAAGCTCGAGTGGGATTCGAACCCACGACCTTTGGATTGCCGGTCCACTGCTCTAACCGCTGAGCTACCGAGACCCCAGAAGACTCGCTGAATTTTTCCTAGTAGTTTGATTTACGCTGCAAGACAGCGGTATTACGTCACTGTGAAGTCTACCCTCACATTCGAAAGAAATACTATTGCAAATTGCAAGTATTTAACAATCGATAAAGACGAAATTGCTTATAAATATCTTTATTATTGAAATTTTGCATTCACAATGCTATATAGATATAGGATAAAATGTTTATTAGAAATAATTAACCAGTCTCAGGAAGCTCGAGTGGGATGAGACTGGTTGTTTTTTTCTAGTAAACATTTTATCCTACAATTATCATCGCATTCATCAGCCTATACTTGTCCACTGGTGGACATAGGCCTCTTGCTCTTGCAAGAGCACGCCACTGAACACGATCCGCGGCTACTGTCATCCAAAATACAATCACCGGAGTAGATAAAGAAGTAGGTAACAGTCTTGTGGATACAATCAACAAATTGATTAGGGCTCTGACACACAAGCGACGTGATGACGGCTCCGCCCCGCCTCATGATGAAGGCTGCAGTTACTCACGAGTGGTCGGCAAACTGCCGTTCGTGTCTTAGAGCGCTTAAGCAGGTGTTTATGGGCAATGAGATTATAAAGGCATACACCAATGCTCACAATTGGGAATAGTTATTGGACAGCACAATTAAACAGTCGAAACACAACAATGCTTTTAAAATTGTGTTATATTATAACTTATAACAAAAGACTGAGATAAGATAGTGGTAGCTATCCAAGCGGACTTAACAAGCAGCCACCAATTAAACCAAGTATGCAATATATTAACACAAAGATGTACCCCCGCTGGGAATCGAACCCGGAACCTCTGGGTCTAAGACTGGTGGCTTAGCCACTAGACCACATGGGCGGTTGACGTGATGGCCTTAAGCACTAAGGCACTAAGTCGCACAGACTTAGAATGGTGCCAGTACTCGTACAAATATAATTTTAGTGAAAATTCATTACGAAACATTGGAACTACAAAAAACATCTAAGCACGGATGATCGAAAATTGTACTTAGACAATTGCATTGTATTTGTGCAACAACCACACGTACCTTTTAAAACGATCTAAGTATTGAAGGTTCACTTCAACTGATTCTAGATACACGTGAGTGTCATAGTCAAAATCAAATTTCCAATACTGTAAAGTTAATACTTAGACCCGAAAGACTCGTGGAGGAACAACGTAATTTGAGAATCCACTTTGTCGGTCGCATGACTTTCACTCACGCCTTCCTCCGAGCATGACAGATTGGTAATGTTTGTTTGTCGCACACGCCGTTCAAACGATTGTTTTTGTAGGTTGGCACTCAGCTGGGCACCTACTATTCGTATAAAGGTGATGTGATGTGATGATATAATGTAATTTTTTTATAGACAAACTGATTTACCACCAAATATTTTTTTTAAAGAACCGAGTACCGAACGCGCTTTACAGAGTACCATTATCATTATGTTTAATGTTGTTCATTACATTTTGTATTGAAGTAGTAAGTAGGTAATTCGCAATATTTGTTAGGAGGGTTTACGCATTTCGGGTTCCCATACAAACTTCCAAGTCAATATTTTTAAAAATTATTAAGTCAATTTAGATGAAACTTTGCATGCTAAAGTAAAACACAGGGATCTAAATAGTTTGTTGAAAACATTTTTAAATAACGTTTATTTAGCTGAGTTATTGCGATTTAAAGTCCACTATAGAAAGTTTAAAATCGTAATATCTCACTTAAATAAACGTTTGTAAAAATGTTTTCATCAAACTATTTAGATCCCTGTATTTTACTATAGCATGCAAAGTATCATTAATATTGGCTTAGTGGTTTTTAAAAATTACGACTTGGAAATTTGTATGGGAAACCGAAATGCATAAACCCTCTTAGTAACGCTCAAATAAACACGAAGATAACGATACCACCACCTGAAATAGTCATTTTTTTTTAATATACGTTAGCTTTTATGTATTTGTTAGGTACATGTCGACAGACTGGTGTCAGAGCCAAGCGGCGCGGCGGCCTGTATCGTAGTCACTCAGTATGAGCAATGTGGAGCTGAGTGCCACAATATGACTCCAGGTGGTTACCTGATTCTCTCTGGGATGGCTGGCGACGATGATGTGCGGCACGTGGCTGGTAGGCGACTCCTGCGCGTCTGCCGGCGTCACCTTCCTCTCTGGTGGCCTCTCGTAAGCCTTCGTGGTAGCCCTCTCATAGGCCCTGGTAGTCGTTGGTCTCTCAGTCGTTGTCTTCGGCCGCGGTCTTCGCGTCGTCTCTGGGACGAAGGCGGTAGTCGCAGACGGTCGTGTCGGTCGGCGTGTCGGCGGGGGGGAGCGGGGGGTGCTGGGTACAGGAGAGGAGAGGACGGGATTCACGGGGGGTACGGTGGGCGGTGGCGTTTGCGTTGTCGTTGTTGCTCGCTCCTCGGCTGGATAGGACAATAGAACTTTAATTGGTGGTAAAAATGATGTGAAAAATAGTATTTTAGCCTTACACAAATATTTACCAACATCTGTCAAAAATCAGAAGACAAAAATTAACGAACCCCTATCAAACATTAAAGCGTTGCTAAAACTAGAATATAACGTCGTCGATCGTTGCGGGTATTACGATCTAATGAAAGGTGTTTCCTATGTTCATTTCGTTAGTTACCCGCTCCACGTGCCTTTGGAGCACCGTAATCACATTAGCTTGGCCATGGTGCAGAAACCGGGTCATCTCTTGTCTTGTCTTATGTTACTTTGCTAGTCAGTGCATATAAATGATTTAAGTTTTTCATGAATACTAATTACTCTTTGATTTCTGTTTGTTGTTAGGTGACGGAAAGTGTCTGTCCGTCTATCATATGCCGGTGTGAAGGGTAGCTCGTTATGTGTGATAGTCTGGGACCTTGTATTACGTTTATAGGATGAAATTCGAAGTTGAAATTTGTTTGCGCTCACACCAATTATCTAGACCAAGATAAGTAATATTTTGAAACTCGTTAATAGTAAGATAACAGATAAATATACATTAAAATAAACAAAACACTCAGACCCGAAATCAATTTAGAAAAATTAATAGTTTAAAAACACTAGAAAAACACGCTTTTATAAATGCAAGTAAAACAAAAAATAAATTATGGATCGTTCAAGTTGTCTCTATTTCTGGGCTGAAGTGTAAACTATGTGCTTTTAATTATAATATTTGATTGTAAACGCGTGGGGTGCTGGAAAAGGAAAGACTTTTGTATAACTTGCTGAGAAATCAAGTTAAGCGATGTTACGGGAAGCAGGTTACACAGATTGGCGCTCTAACTGGAGTTGCAGCAGTCAGTTCAAACAGTCTGTTCAAAGTATCAGTTTGTCGAACTCAGACAAAACATGCGCCAGCAGCGAGGAGAAACGACATTCACCGACATTTTTAACGCCCCTTCTTTCAGGAAATTAAGTATGTAAGGGTAATGCGTCAACAGTGGCAAAATGCAGAGTTCTTGTTCGTGGACGAGATATCTTTGGTTCCCTTTGGTAACCCTTTGGCGACATAAAAGTTATGCTCTTGTGCGACCACATGCAGCTTCCGCCACGAAGTTAGTATTGGTATTTGTTAACAAGAAAGTCTTTCCTGTTCTAGCGCCCCATGCTTTTACAATCAAATATTATAATTAAAAGCACATAGTTTACACTTCAGCCCAGAAATAGAGACAACTTAAATGATCCATAATTTATTTTTTGTTTTTACGTGCATTAGAAAAGCGTTTTTTTCTAGTGTTTTTAAAACTATTAATTTATTTTATAAGTATAAAATAAATTAATTTGGTCTAACCTTGAAACCTCGTGTTCAAAGTCCATTACGTGGCCTTTCTCACAAGTGCAAACACGATTTTGATACGATATTCTATCATGGAATGCCAGTGCCTATCTTCCGGCTTCATCATCAGACCTTGAAACCTAATCGTGACCCGGCGGCGTGCTAAACACTCGACCACGGAGGTCGTCAAAAAATATGATGTAAGATGCATACGTTGGCAGATTGGCGCGGGCATCTTCCACAGTCTCGTGTCTGGGCATTGTCTACCACTGAGCAGTAGTGGTGATCCTAAACCCTTGAAATGTCCTCAAAGACGTATAGCTTGATGATGAAGAGGCGGTGCTTACGCTGGCAGGTGGGCGCGGGCTTCTCCCATAGGCCGGTGTGCAGGCAGGCTATCCGCCGTGAGCCGCGCAGTCGGTAGCCGCGCGCGCACGCGTACTCCGCGGCGGCGCCGTACACCGACGCGTTGCGGTCCAGCGTCACGCGCCCGTTGGCGATCGGCGGCGGCGGCTCGCACTGCACAACTGTGGAGGGTTGTTAGTTGGTGACTACATAGATATAGGTTCTCTTACAATTAAGCTCCCATAGCTGAAATTCATCAACACTCTATTTACTCCATACTTTGAAAGCAAACGCCGCCCAGTCAATGTCAGCAACAACATAACATCCGCTCCTAATATTTGGTCAAAAGGGTCAAAAGGATTGGTTTTAGCCACATTAAAAAAACAGCAATTTCAAGGGCTTTTTCTTTCTATTAGTAGGTGTTATAAATTATAATAAATTGTTACAGATGTAAATATGTTTGTATTCCCTATATTGAAATACGTGAAATACGAGCATATTACCTAACATGAAAAATTTTAACCCAATTCTCTAACCCAGCATGAACACACAAAGGTGCTATCACACTATGCTTGTAAATTTCGCACTAAGGTTTAGAAAAAAAGTGCGTAGATACAGGTGTTAGTGAAGCGTCCTCGCACGTGTCCCATATCGACCATAATAAATCACAGTCACACATGAAATAATCGCATCATTGTGCAACCTTATCGCACAAATATCTTGTACCGTAAAATATGGCAACAAACATTACAAACGCTATTTCTTTCTCCTACTATAATTATGTATTACAAGCTGTAATTATTTGTTACAGTTGTAATATGAGACTATTAATTGTCATGAAAGCTTTAAAGATAAGCTTTAAAGATAAAGCTTTACCATCACCTTAACTCTTAGAGCAGTTTTTCTTTAAACTTACTATGCAAACTCTTAAACAAATTTTACATAGTAAGATTAAAGTAGGACCTACCTGCTCTAAGAGGTCACAATAGGGCCCCTGTAGCACCCTAGGTAGAAAATTAACGCATGAATACTTGAGGTGCTCGATGGCGCAGGGGCTAGCCCGTTCGGCTTGCGATCTTGCCCGCTAAGCAACTTTCGCAATGCCGGGTCGCCTGATGGGTGACCAATTAAAAACATCTCGAGCTCCTCCGTGCTTCGGAAGGCACGTTAAGCCGTTGGTCCCGGTTATTGTCGTAAGATGGCAGTTGTTAAATCCCACCAACCCTCATTGGGACAGCGTGGTAGATTATGGCCCAATATCCCCACGTGCTATTATCCACGTGGGAGACCTGTACCCAGCAGTGGGACGTTTATAGACTGATAATGATGATGATGAATATTTAAAGGTGTAATCACAGCATTTATTGACACACAGAAAACAATATGGTAACAACATATATTTTTGCATAGTATGATTAAAGTAATACTTTCTGCTCTAAGAGGTGACAGTAGCCCTAGCTACTGTAACACCCTATTGTATCAATTATCGCATGAATACTTAAATATGTATCACACAATCCTCTTGAAATTTCTCAGTGACTTTTTAACGTAAAAAAGTAGTAGGTGGTTTGGCTACAGATTTTGCATTTCTCAGTGAGTTTTTAACGTAAAAAAGTAGTAAAGTAAAATTTAGTTTAGGTACAGGTTTTACTGATAGCGTCCCGCGCGTGCCCCGCATCGGCCATAGAAAGCCCTGCCGAGTCACACATGGGAAGAGCGCGTCATTGTGATTGCGCGCCGTTCTCACGAGATATCTCCGTTTAATTGCGGCCAATTGTCGCGAGATCGCATCGGTCTTCCCGCCTTTCTGACGACGAAAGTTTCCGTCGAGGGTATGTGTCGAAGACTCTGTTGTTCCACAAAAGATGCGTGCTTGACAATGATGCCGCTTTGTTGTCAGATAGTAAAATACGATGCCTTACGGCTGTTTCCAAGAGTGGTAAGCGGTAACAGGGTCCCTTCCGCAAAATGCACCTTTCGCAAAATGTACCTTTCGCAAAATACACCTTTCGCAAAATGTCCCTCTCGCAAAATGCACCTTTCGCAAAATGCACACGCATGCTAGGCCTACTGGCGTCTGGAAAGTAGCATTGATCGTAACAGGCATTGAAAATGATTCTAAGTAAAGCACTTGGATGAGAAGTGCTACAGCGTCTTGAGAGATGCCGTCGGCGCCGGGAGGCTTACGCGGTTTAAAGCCCTTGATGAGGGTTTGGACTTCGTCGGACGAAGACGGAACTGACTGAGACTCATTGAAGAGAGGGAGGGTTGGTCTCGAGGTGCCAGTACATATAAAACTTAGTGAATAAGGAGAGGGGATGGTCATTCCTCCACTCATTGATGCGCGTTTTAACCTGACGCTGAAGGCGTCTTGCTTTAGAGCGATACTCCGGCGTGGGGTACAAAGCCGCTCTCCGGAAAGCAGTGTTTTTGGCTTTGATCAGGTTCCGGATAACCAGGGGAGGTCGGCGTACTGGTACGTCTACCTCCCTCGAGTTATCTTTTACAGCTGACTGTACCAGACTAGTAAGAGAGTTTACCGCACTATATCCATTTTCTCCGTACCTACTATCGAAGTAGTCCAGTGAAAGAGCGTACGGTGAGTCCGGTTGGTCTAAGGCGGAAACATAATCATCATCAGCCTATAAACGTCCCACTGATGGGCACAAGCCTCCCACGTAGACAATAGCACGTGGGGATATTAGGCCAAAACCTACCATGCTGGCCTAATGGGGGTACGACTGCCATCTTACGACAACAACCAGGACCAACGGCTTAACGTGCCTTCCGAAACATGGAGGAGCTCGAGATGTTTTAAATTTTTTCACCCATCCAGCGATCCTGCATTGCAAAAGTTGCTTAGCGGGCATGATTGCAAGCCGAACGTGCGGCCGCTGAGCCATCGAGCTCCTTAAGGCGAGGCGGAAATAAGGGCGGACTTCAAACAGTTTCTTTTTTACTTGCTGTATTAGTGTGAAGCACTTGAGGACCTAAGACTAGCGAAATCGAGCGGTCGCGGTGGTCAGAATCTAGGTCATCTAGTGTTTCGATGGCACCTATGTTCAACGCCGCGTCCTTGACGTTATCCGGATAATGTGTTGGGGAGTAAGGACATAAGATATAATGTCATTATCCGTAATAACTTAGAGCCATTAGAATTGGTTGTTGTACACGTCCAGTCAGTATGTTAGATAATGCACAGAGAGACTTACACAGAGATTTGGAACTTCCAACTCTCCAGCAAAATATCAAAGAAATCTCTGAGCGATTCTTCAAATCGACATGCACTCTAATCACTTAACCTTTTCACCGCCCAGCTCGCTGTACGCTAACGTATAAATGTTTATCGATTCTATAGTACGAAAGCAAGGATGGCGGTAACGTCATATCGATAATAAATATATAGATGTGTAAATTTAAGTTAGTGTTGAAATTTACAAATTTAATTAAACACTGATACATTATAATGGTAATTTGTTTTATTTTATAAACATTTTTAGTATGAAAAATGAGTATCCATTATCAGAGACAAAAAGACATGCATAAACTTGCTAGAGATATATTATAATATGTTTTCACTATTCATTTCAAAACGTAGTTCGTTGACTTCATACCAAGTCGTTGGTGTACTGTAACGGTACAGAATAAATGGTATCCGTCCGTTAGTAAGGAATGTGTGGGAGTAGCATTAAAATAAATATTAATGCGTAGCACCATTAATATAATAAGCATGAAAAAGGGAATAATAAACTAGTTCAGAATAATGGTCAATGGTCTAGCGCTTTATCTTTAGTTTGAATTTCGCGGGGACTGCTCTGCGCGTCCCTTGCGACATAGGCGGCGTCTAGCGGAAGTTATTTACGTAAGCTTCGCATAAGGTTGCTAGTTTGACTTCTTTATTTTGAATTTCGCGGGGACTGCTCTGCGCGTCCCTTGCGACATAGGCGGCGTCTAGCGGAAGTCATTTATTTGGGCTTCGCGTAAGGTTGCTAGGTTGACTAGGACTTTATTTTTATTTTGAATTTCGCGGGGCTTTGGGGGTCGGCAAAGTGGTTCACCTACGGGCGGACGCCATCTATGGTCGGAATACGGAACTTTTGATAATTTCCCAAAATATAGGATTATTGGCTTAAGTGGAGGATTTATTAAGAGGGAATTGTTAATAGAAGGCTACATTTAGATATTCAAAGATGAAATATTGGCTGTCGGACGAGATTTGGTTAGATTATGGAAAAATTTTAGAATTGCGCGGCGAAAGCGGCAATGAGCGAGCGAGAGGTTGAGAAAAAGACAGAAAGAGAGGTCGGATGATAGCTCCACGTGGCGCGACGCGAAGGCGGGGGGGCATCGGGGAAACGGCTAGCGATTGGTTGAAGGGAAGAAAAGCGGACTCGCGCGGGCAAATTTTAGGCGCGCGTGGCGGGAAAGTTAAGATGCTTGGGAAAATTAGCGGACATTCAATTTTGGGACATCGGCGGTGCGGTCCAACTTAAGAGTGCGGTACTACTCATACGGGGAAAATAGTGTCCGAGCTTTGATAGTGCGCTAAGTGATATTCGAGCTGCGATATTAATTAAGATTTGTGAAATTGAAAGTTATTAATAAAGTAAACTATTGCGATCGCAACTCGAATCCGTTAACGGAATGAAGTATTCTGGGGTACATCGGCGGAAACGAATCACGGTGGCAACAAAAACCTATGTACCTTTCAACAGACTTCGGTCTGGATGATCTTTGATTGTATTTAATAAGATCGGCGTTTTATATCATTACGCTAAACAATACACTATCTTCGACGGAGTAATGGGGGAGAGACAGTTGTCTCCCTAGTGAAAGTTGAAGATAGGTCAGACACCATTTAGCTGGAGGTAGACACGTATGACCCAGTCCAATCTCGAGTCTACCTCCGTACATACAGTGTAGTGATAGGAAAATAACACACTGAGTATACTGGCTCGACTGATAGAACATTTAGGAGTTAGTTGCTTTCAGGGGCAATGCGACTCTCACCACACATCACGAATTTAAGTTAAATGTGGCTCGGCCTAGTTTGCAAGGTACACAAAAGGGACTGTTAGTTCGACAAAATATAGGCATTTTCAAGTGAGGAAAGTTGTAGGAAACTATAGGTAGGCGGATATATATATATGGTTAGTTATTAATTTAGACCAATAAGGTAGGGATAATTAAGTTACGGCGCTAAATAAAATTATGATGAAGTGATGTGGGTCCTAGCTAGGCAAGTAATCTGTTACCGCAGGCCGATAAAATTCTAATTGTTTTCCTAAAGTTGTTACCAATTAATTATTCATTTTAAATAATTAACAGAAGTATGATAATATTGTACGATCATTACTTTGGAGTACCTAAAAGTCTAGACTGGTTTCCTATTACAAGAAAAATACTAAAAAGTTATAGCAAATAAGCTTAGCCGTACTGTGATGTTTGATTTCTAATGCTGAAATGACCAAACAGGCATTTTTTAGCTTTCCCTGGGATGCAATACGATCTCACATTGCTACACTCTTCAAGGTGTTAAAGTTTTACATCCGATACCTTAGCAAAAATAAGCTGATACAAACTGAACAACTAAAACCAGTTTAGAACCTAGGAAAAGTCGTTGAAAGAAGACATTGCAAGCTATGAGCTTCTAATAATCTGAAACATAGAAATAATTGATTGATAACAACCAGCTAATTAGCCTGACAATGGTCTACTAATACCATTTGAATAGACCTCTTAAGATATGTAAGTACTTACTTCTAATAATATGAAACATAGAAATATTTGATGGGAACAATCTAATCAATCAGACTAATACCTAGTACAGTCTAATTTATACTTATTAAAGTGAGTAAAAGATAACTTCTAAATGTAATTTATTTAATGATTAACAGTGATAATTAACTACCTAATTTACTACCTACTAAAGGTATACTAACTATGATTTAGTAGTCTATCAAATTAACCACTCAGTCTGAGAGACAGAGGGTGGCAGTTAATGAAAAAATAATTAACTTAAGTTCACTACCCTAAAAGTCAGGGATGTTGAATAAATTAAACATCTTTCAATAAACTTGAGATGTAATTACACTTTATAAGATCTGTATAATGAACACTAAGAGTAACCCAAAGTAATTTACTTCAAATGATAGTATTCTATTTCAGTTCACTTCCTAAAGTCAAGGATATTGAATGAATTAAACATCCTTTAATAAACTTAAGATGTGATAATCTGCCAATGCAGCCAATCCAATGTAGTTATATTGGAACTTTATAAGACCTGTATAATAAATACTAGGAGTAAATAAAAGTAATTTTACCTGTATTAATAGCATTCTACTTTAGCCACCGCCTGAAGTGGCGTTTGATTAAATTATCCACCCTTTACGGAACTGAATATAAGTTATTGCATTGAATAATTAAGTTCTTAATGTGAAAAGGATATTTGGATGATAGCAAGCCTTGAGATAAACTCTATTGATTTATGTGGAATAATAAGAATTTAAATTGCTAACACATAGTTCATAATGTAAAATGAAATTAGATTTTGAGAGGAGATGTAAATTCTCAGTTTGAAGGAATTAAAGCTACAAGCTAATAATTAATGTTAAAGCCAAAGTGGACGGGGCCATAATTAAACAATGAGATGTAATGGCACGCTATGGAGCGGCGGTTGGAGCTCATAAACTTCCACAAGACTCATAAACTTCCACAAGACTCATAAACTTCCACAAGACTCATAAACTTCCACAAGACTCATAAACTTCCACAAGACTCTTATATTTCCACAAGACTTTTAAACTTCCACAAGACTCTTATATTTCCACAAGACTTTTAAACTTCCACAAGACTCTTATACTTCCACAAGACTTTTATAATTCCACAAAACCTTTATATAAATTGCACCAGGCTTCTTATGTATCATGCTACTGATAATAAATAATAATACCTATAAGCTAAGCTATCATCTGATTACCTTTGAGTAGTTACAAATCTTCCCCGCAGCTGCAGTGAAGGATTTAGGTCACAGTTCAGACGGAGTCATTGCTAGGCTACACATATTTATGTTATGATTTATAGACTGGTAGGTAATTAGGTCAGGAGAAAATAAATTAACACAGGGATAAGCCAATTACTAAACTTTCACGAAAGAACTTGAGTTACTTAAATGCGGTTAACAACGGAGGGTTCACTAGACGATCTGGCCAAAATAGTAGTTATTATAATATTACATTGCTTGACTGAAATTCACTGCAAATAGAATTAAGCTTTGCTAAGGTTCCATCTTCATACAAACGCTACACACTCTACAAAACTCCAGACACAACCATTAGATTGTAGATAAATTAGGTTAATTAGTTTTAAGAATTAGATAATAATTTAAGTTAAGGTAAAGCGGCGAGGATGTGTGTATGTATTATAAGCTAGCTAGGCATATAGGTGTGAAAGGCATTAGATTTAGGTTTAGATTTAGGTGTAGCAATTAATATAATAAGAGGGGGGGGAGGTTACAAATTGGTGCCGTGACCAGGATCAGAAAGTTAAGTTATAAATTATCATTAATATAGTTGTATTGGATTTCAGTCAAGCGGTAATACTTTAATTTAGAAGTGGGATTTTTCCCACAAATTGTTGTCGTGTTGCGATGCGTGAGTTTAGAATTGGCTTAATAGGGAATAATTCAATGAAGATTAATTAATTCAGAGATATTGAAGAATTATAATTTGACACTTTTCACAATAAACGTTGTTATCTTCTAAAGTTGATTCATACACTTTGTATTACGGGCTCTTGATAATGGGTGAATTATAATTTGACACTTTTCACAATAAACGTTGTTATCTTCTAAAGTTGATTCATACACTTTGTATTACGGGCTCTTGATAATGGGTGAATTATAATTTGACACTTTTCACAATAAACGTTGTTATCTTCTAAAGTTGATTCATACACTTTGTATTACGGGCTCTTGATAGTGGGTGAATTATAATTTGACACTTTTCACAATAAACGTTGTTATCTTCTAAAGTTGATTCATACACTTTGTATTACGGGTTCGACCAATATTGTAGACAGTCGCAATGAGAGCTGGAGCTAAATTTTGTTGTACGAAATCTGTAACAAAAAGATTCTCAGGTTAGGTTAAAGGTCAAAGGAGATAAAACTATAAAACAATAATGTAATGAGTATTATTTGAAATACAATACCTTTCAGTTATTATCTTTTCCTTCTTTATTTAATGGTGGATTTCGCCAGCATCAGGTACCGTGCGGCTGTTAGACGTTGTTGTTTTCCCAAAGTATCATAAGTGCACGAAGTACATAGATATAGTTATTATCCGGGGGTCTGGAGTATTAAATTTTAAAATTGTTGAGTTATCTGTGAATACTGAAACCTTTAGTAATTGTTTCCTTGAATACTGAAACCAGGTATCCAATTTTTGTTGTTGACGTTAGGAGCTATGGTAACTGTAGTTTTGTTTCTATTCCTGGTGATAGATTTCATATAGGCATAGGCAACTGGTTCATACAGCCTTGTGTTGAGTTATTTTTAGGATCGTAAAAAGTCGATAGGGTGACATAGTTCAACATTTATTGATTTAGAAAGATTTGTAGAATAGGGGGCGGTTTAATTATTATTGCTGTCGGATGGAAAGGCAAGGGGGCGAGATTGGACAGAATTAACCAACTAAGTTATTGCAGGATTCAATTTATATTATAGGACGGCGATATGCTGTACAATATTATAAAGTTATGACGCTAACAGCATAATATAAAACTAATAATAATTATATTTTGACTAATAATCGTTGAGCGATTGCGGTTTTTAGTTGATGTGCTATTCTACGTATTATAATTTATTTTGTTGGTTATGTTAGAAAAAATATAATAATGTACTTGAGTCTCACGTCTGAAATCCATAGAGTAGTTTTAGGCTAGTCAGGGACTATTAAATGATTTGTCTATGGTTGGACCATAGACATATGATTTAGCTAGACCATAAACAATCTAGAATTAGGAATGACTAAAAAAACATGACGTCATAAAACCAATCGGAGAGGAAACTTCCTTATCGCGTAATCATATGATTTTGATAAAGCAAGCGGAATCACCTGTTATTTTCCATACCTGTTATTTTTAATACCTGCGATTTTTACATTGAAAGAGATTTTCCTAATACTTATCACGTAGTAGATTAGAATGCAATGACATTGTGGTGGAATTATTATTATGTGACATGTAGATGGGGACAATTGCTCAGCACAAGGAAAATGCCGCATTTTGTTAGTTCGATAAAATCCTAGGAAAAGTAACATAAAATAATATTTCGGTTCAAAATACACGCGTTGATGAGGAATCGCGATTATAGGGAATAGCAAGTAGCAGGGATGTCATGTAGGGGATAGAATCATATGACTATTCATTGCTAGTAGGAATTTTGGTTTAAAAGCAACGTAGTTTGGGATGCATAATGTAAACGGATAAATACGTCTAGTAGGCGATAAAAGTCGTTACCGTCTGGAAACAACTATCTAATATCTACTCTATTGTGGGGAGGTTACTTATTAGCGAGGCTAGATGGCGTTGGGTTACCAATAAAAGATTTTATTTTGGATGATGGTAAAAGGGTGCTGTCTAATAATAATATGTATAATTGAAATACTCTTGCAGCGTTGTAATTAGTCGTTACCGGTAATCATTGCTTCTTACCGTATAGTTGAAATCGTGATAAATAGTTAATTATGAAGATTTATAAAGGATTATTATTAGCTTAAGATGAGGTTAACGTACGCAGAGGTAAAGCTCGCTGGGCACAGCTTACTATACCTACTTACCTAATATTATCAGTTGTGAGTTACCTAGAGATATCTAAGTCGGGAGAGCGGTGAAAAGAAAAGACTTTACTACATGACTAATTAGTTAGGATAGGTAGAGATAGATAAATCATTAAATTCACTGGGTTGGATTAGCCTATTAAGAAGGGTACCTTGCACAATTGTCTATCTCCGTTGAACGATTAAGATGTTAAAAAAAAAAAAAAAAAAAAAAAAAAAAAAAAATATTTCTCGAGGATACCTAAGACTGACGGATGATGGATAATTGTGGAAGGTAGATATTAATTGAGCTTGGGAGCAAAATAGGGGTCGAAAGAAAAATACAATAGTAAAGAAAGAATAATAAATTGAAAAAAAAAAAATAATAGTAGAAAAAAAAAAAATAGTTGACTGGCTTGAAGTCGAGATTTAACTGCAAAATTAACGAGTTATAGCACTGTTACGCTATAGGGATAACAATAGCGTATGTTATCACATCAATTATAAAGGCGAGTTGCGGGCGGATGTCACGTCATAATCAATAGTTAACTCGTTTTATTATTTTAAAAGTTAACGCAAGCTACTTATAAAACAGTGATCGATTTTATATACCATAATTTTAAGTTGTAGGATAATTTTAAACTCATAGTCCGCAAAAACATTCAAGCCGGAAATAAAGCGACTGATATTGCGAGCTGAGAATAAATCTCTTACCGCTTAACAAGTAAATCCCTGGTATTGCGTTATCGAGATTACAAAATAAAATCAACTATCACAATTCGAATCATACAAGGTAATTATTTAGATGTTGTCTCGCGTCGACAGGTACAAATTTTAATTTAGATGGGTAAAGACATTAGAACTGAAATGGGTTTCGGATGTGTGACGTTCTTAGGACACGTACTGTTTAGTAGCATAATTTAAATTTAGTAAAATCGGCCGTATTGGACATATTTCGTTTGGCGGATATATATATTTAACCGAGGTTATCGTGGAGGTAAGCATAGTTCAAAGTTTACTAAACCCGACCTAGAGTCATAGCCTATCTTTGTATGTCAGAAGAAAATAATAAATTTATAAGTAGTAGATTTTAAAGTCAATAGTAAATTTATTTTCCCGAGGTGAGACCTGAAACCTAGTTCGCACTAGGCCATTCAAATACTTTAACCGGTAATGTTGATTATAATAAATAAAGATGTTCGGGATTTATAATAATATTCTAATACTGCTATATTAAAATTATTATTATGAAATTAAATAGGTTTGCTTAACAATTGGCAAATAATTATTAACTCAAGAATTTGTTTAGTACAAAGTAAATGTCTACAGGTTTAGAAATGATAGGACGAACGAAACGCGGTTTTGACTTGTGGGAAGGTCAGCGCAGACTGTCACAGCGGGATGATCTTGTTGGTTATTGATTAGAATTGCTAGAATTCTTAAATAATCTAGATTATTGGCATCTAATATGTACGTGATATAATTGTAGATGATTAAAATTAGTGCTAAGGTAGGTTATTGTCGAAGTTATGGCACAACCTTAAAATTGTTAGTTAATGTGAACTGCATGTTGCATCTAGATTGTTTTATACAAACTAATTGATTGGGAGTTTTCACATATGTAGGCCGGGACATTGAGTTGATGAAATAGTGTTATCAAAATATTATTCATCACGGAAAGATAAAGATATTTTATTTGCAAGTGTGAATACAAAAGTTTACTTCGGTTAGTATTATTCGGTTCTAGTCTAGTTTTGTGGTAGCGTTTTACCTAGGGTTGTTCTAAATTATAAGTAATTAAATATTAATTGTCTGTTGCTGTCTTCTACGTTAGAGAAGGAACGGAGAAAGATAAGGGGGACTCATTTTGTTATAGTCAGCTGTATGATAGATAATCCTCCTAGTAAATATTTCTTGTGATTGCGGTAGCAACATAGAGTGTTTATAGGATGTTTTGTTCATTAACTAATTATCTTCACCGCAGCTGTGGATAGGGATGGCTAAAGTATGTGAACAGGGGTGGAGAAGATAGGTCATTATAAATTAAAATAAATACTTGAATTGCAATATGCCTGACTAAATAGTGCGAAGAGATGGAGTAACTATGTTAGAGAAATTCTCTATTGCATAATATTCGAACTTTTGACATTTTCAATTGTAACTTTAGAATTTTGATTAGAGTATTTAACTAAGCGGGTCCAACGAAGAAGGCATGCTGAAAGCGAGGTCTTTGGTCGTCTATGCACACAATAAAATTATAGATGACACAAGGGAGCATTCTTAATTGGCACTGTTAAATTAGTAAAAGTAGCTTGTTTAGGGTGTTCGAATATTTTTAGTCGCACTGGGCACAAATAGAACTTAGTTAAGCGTGTAGGGTTTATTTTGATTTACCTGGTAAAGTAATTGAATCGAAGTTTCGGAACTGTGCTGTAGAAGTGGGAATTACTCAGCACACAATAAAATTAAGTGGTTTCCATTTAGCTTCATTTCCTAAACTAGCCTTTCTTAAAGTTGCGGAAATTCTGCTGTAAGGTGGTTCCTTTGGGGGCGTCTTGTGAAGTCTAAATCAGGACAATTATACTTGACTAACCTATAGAGAGATAATGTCTTAGGCTGCAGAAACAGAGGCCATTGATGGCATTTCATTTTGGCGTGGTCAGGGGATCTCGTGTTGCTGGGGAATTTTACCATCTGGACGGAAGGCTGAAAAGTAAAGTAGAATGCATAATGAGTAACCAATTAGAGTTACAAACATTCGGGAGATTACCATCTTAATAATGTGTCTTGTGCGAGTATAAAATTTAAAACATCTAATAATAAAAAAAAAAAAAAAAAAAAAAAAGAAACTAGCACTATTGAATCACGCAGTTTGGAATTCAGTAAATACGAGAAAGAACTCACGATATTAATTACCATGAATACTAAAACGAAGTGTCACCTTTAATGACTTATTATTTACCGATTTGACCGATTATTAGTAATATAAAAGGTAGGAAGTTAAGTAGAGTTGTGGGGGCGGATAAGATAGTTACCGGTCTGTTTATTTTAATAGGAAAATGATATTTTTCAAAGGTATAGGAAAGTAAGGGGATATTGACGTATTATATATTAGCAAATGAGACTAAATGTTGTCTTTCGTACATAGTAATAACTAGGGGTGAGAAATAGTTACTAGATAGGTTTTGGCATAAGTATTTGCTTATACGTATAAGCTCAGTACTTGTCAATTAGTATACAATGTCCAACGCGTACCGGGGTATTAACAAGTACTTATCGATGACGCATACATTGACAGTTAGATATACATAGCACACAAACTTCTAATAGATCTGAACTACGGGGTAACTAGTTCAAAACTCAAGGACGTGTTTCGAGATGCGTACCCCCTTAGAGTGAATGAGTTTTTCCTAAGTATTTACGATCGACAACCTTATTGTAAGGCGTTAAGACCTCTATTTGTATGCACGGTGAGTGGGTGTCACTGCGTACCGGACAGAAGCGAGTCTAGTATTCTATCTCGGTTATTTGCAGGATTAGACATTAGATGTATCTCATCTAAAATAAAGTTATAACTCTTGGGCGAGGATGGTATGCCTACTGGTTTTGGTTGATATGGGGGTTTGGTTAAAATTTCTTATCCGCGGAGAGGAAAATAGGTTTCCGTTAAAAGAAGTAGCTAATTAGGAATTGTGGAGGACGCGGGTTCGATCCCTGCCTGAGGTAGACAATTGTTCCGACGTTTCGTTATCTTAGGTAATTATATAAGTTAAGATGAGATTGGTAGCGTTGAAGTATGAAGGAAAGTTTTAATTTAAATTATTAATAATTATTCATTAGCCTAGTTGGAACTAAAACCATGACGGCGAAGTGGTTGATGCTTCACCCACGAAAGATCCCAGGTTCGATCCCTAGGTTGCAACATTTAGATGCGAAACAAGTTGTAAGAAAAGACGTAAGTTAAAAGAAGGCCATGATGACAGATGTACTTGAAATTATTCTAGGAAAATAATTTAAAGAATAGAATAATTGAATGGTTCGGAAGGTGTTATAAACTTACGTCGGAATCGTCATAGAGTTGAAGAGTTTTCGCTAGGGGGCGTTAGTAGACAGAGCAAGAGACTGTTATATTGATTTATATTATAATATGATTTGTTGTTATGATGGTAAACAAAAGGCAAATCATTATTCGGAGGTTGTGTATGATTAAAGAAATGGTAGATGTCTAAGTTATTGGGAAATATTTACCGAGACTAAGTTTACTGGGATTTCGTTTCGAACACGAGAACTGGGTATGCGATTATGATTTTGTGTCAGTTGAATAGAATGAGGGGTGTGGGCTATTTTGCAATAAGAAAGCTTATGGAGGAAGGAGTCATTAGGGATTTGGGGAGGAACTATAAATAGTAGGAATATCTTTGAGGGCTAGGATGACAATGAGGTTGGCAAGGAAGGAGGTGCTATTTTGTACTTAATTAAGTACAGGGTTTAGATATAATTCGCCGCAGATAAGAGTGGTACTTTATCTGCTTAAATTCTATCGGGGGCGGCTGTAACGGTACAGAATAAATGGTATCCGTCCGTTAGTAAGGAATGTGTGGGAGTAGCATTAAAATAAATATTAATGCGTAGCACCATTAATATAATAAGCATGAAAAAGGGAATAATAAACTAGTTCAGAATAATGGTCAATGGTCTAGCGCTTTATCTTTAGTTTGAATTTCGCGGGGACTGCTCTGCGCGTCCCTTGCGACATAGGCGGCGTCTAGCGGAAGTTATTTACGTAAGCTTCGCATAAGGTTGCTAGTTTGACTTCTTTATTTTGAATTTCGCGGGGACTGCTCTGCGCGTCCCTTGCGACATAGGCGGCGTCTAGCGGAAGTCATTTATTTGGGCTTCGCGTAAGGTTGCTAGGTTGACTAGGACTTTATTTTTATTTTGAATTTCGCGGGGCTTTGGGGGTCGGCAAAGTGGTTCACCTACGGGCGGACGCCATCTATGGTCGGAATACGGAACTTTTGATAATTTCCCAAAATATAGGATTATTGGCTTAAGTGGAGGATTTATTAAGAGGGAATTGTTAATAGAAGGCTACATTTAGATATTCAAAGATGAAATATTGGCTGTCGGACGAGATTTGGTTAGATTATGGAAAAATTTTAGAATTGCGCGGCGAAAGCGGCAATGAGCGAGCGAGAGGTTGAGAAAAAGACAGAAAGAGAGGTCGGATGATAGCTCCACGTGGCGCGACGCGAAGGCGGGGGGGCATCGGGGAAACGGCTAGCGATTGGTTGAAGGGAAGAAAAGCGGACTCGCGCGGGCAAATTTTAGGCGCGCGTGGCGGGAAAGTTAAGATGCTTGGGAAAATTAGCGGACATTCAATTTTGGGACATCGGCGGTGCGGTCCAACTTAAGAGTGCGGTACTACTCATACGGGGAAAATAGTGTCCGAGCTTTGATAGTGCGCTAAGTGATATTCGAGCTGCGATATTAATTAAGATTTGTGAAATTGAAAGTTATTAATAAAGTAAACTATTGCGATCGCAACTCGAATCCGTTAACGGAATGAAGTATTCTGGGGTACATCGGCGGAAACGAATCACGGTGGCAACAAAAACCTATGTACCTTTCAACAGACTTCGGTCTGGATGATCTTTGATTGTATTTAATAAGATCGGCGTTTTATATCATTACGCTAAACAATACACTATCTTCGACGGAGTAATGGGGGAGAGACAGTTGTCTCCCTAGTGAAAGTTGAAGATAGGTCAGACACCATTTAGCTGGAGGTAGACACGTATGACCCAGTCCAATCTCGAGTCTACCTCCGTACATACAGTGTAGTGATAGGAAAATAACACACTGAGTATACTGGCTCGACTGATAGAACATTTAGGAGTTAGTTGCTTTCAGGGGCAATGCGACTCTCACCACACATCACGAATTTAAGTTAAATGTGGCTCGGCCTAGTTTGCAAGGTACACAAAAGGGACTGTTAGTTCGACAAAATATAGGCATTTTCAAGTGAGGAAAGTTGTAGGAAACTATAGGTAGGCGGATATATATATATGGTTAGTTATTAATTTAGACCAATAAGGTAGGGATAATTAAGTTACGGCGCTAAATAAAATTATGATGAAGTGATGTGGGTCCTAGCTAGGCAAGTAATCTGTTACCGCAGGCCGATAAAATTCTAATTGTTTTCCTAAAGTTGTTACCAATTAATTATTCATTTTAAATAATTAACAGAAGTATGATAATATTGTACGATCATTACTTTGGAGTACCTAAAAGTCTAGACTGGTTTCCTATTACAAGAAAAATACTAAAAAGTTATAGCAAATAAGCTTAGCCGTACTGTGATGTTTGATTTCTAATGCTGAAATGACCAAACAGGCATTTTTTAGCTTTCCCTGGGATGCAATACGATCTCACATTGCTACACTCTTCAAGGTGTTAAAGTTTTACATCCGATACCTTAGCAAAAATAAGCTGATACAAACTGAACAACTAAAACCAGTTTAGAACCTAGGAAAAGTCGTTGAAAGAAGACATTGCAAGCTATGAGCTTCTAATAATCTGAAACATAGAAATAATTGATTGATAACAACCAGCTAATTAGCCTGACAATGGTCTACTAATACCATTTGAATAGACCTCTTAAGATATGTAAGTACTTACTTCTAATAATATGAAACATAGAAATATTTGATGGGAACAATCTAATCAATCAGACTAATACCTAGTACAGTCTAATTTATACTTATTAAAGTGAGTAAAAGATAACTTCTAAATGTAATTTATTTAATGATTAACAGTGATAATTAACTACCTAATTTACTACCTACTAAAGGTATACTAACTATGATTTAGTAGTCTATCAAATTAACCACTCAGTCTGAGAGACAGAGGGTGGCAGTTAATGAAAAAATAATTAACTTAAGTTCACTACCCTAAAAGTCAGGGATGTTGAATAAATTAAACATCTTTCAATAAACTTGAGATGTAATTACACTTTATAAGATCTGTATAATGAACACTAAGAGTAACCCAAAGTAATTTACTTCAAATGATAGTATTCTATTTCAGTTCACTTCCTAAAGTCAAGGATATTGAATGAATTAAACATCCTTTAATAAACTTAAGATGTGATAATCTGCCAATGCAGCCAATCCAATGTAGTTATATTGGAACTTTATAAGACCTGTATAATAAATACTAGGAGTAAATAAAAGTAATTTTACCTGTATTAATAGCATTCTACTTTAGCCACCGCCTGAAGTGGCGTTTGATTAAATTATCCACCCTTTACGGAACTGAATATAAGTTATTGCATTGAATAATTAAGTTCTTAATGTGAAAAGGATATTTGGATGATAGCAAGCCTTGAGATAAACTCTATTGATTTATGTGGAATAATAAGAATTTAAATTGCTAACACATAGTTCATAATGTAAAATGAAATTAGATTTTGAGAGGAGATGTAAATTCTCAGTTTGAAGGAATTAAAGCTACAAGCTAATAATTAATGTTAAAGCCAAAGTGGACGGGGCCATAATTAAACAATGAGATGTAATGGCACGCTATGGAGCGGCGGTTGGAGCTCATAAACTTCCACAAGACTCATAAACTTCCACAAGACTCATAAACTTCCACAAGACTCATAAACTTCCACAAGACTCATAAACTTCCACAAGACTCTTATATTTCCACAAGACTTTTAAACTTCCACAAGACTCTTATATTTCCACAAGACTTTTAAACTTCCACAAGACTCTTATACTTCCACAAGACTTTTATAATTCCACAAAACCTTTATATAAATTGCACCAGGCTTCTTATGTATCATGCTACTGATAATAAATAATAATACCTATAAGCTAAGCTATCATCTGATTACCTTTGAGTAGTTACAAATCTTCCCCGCAGCTGCAGTGAAGGATTTAGGTCACAGTTCAGACGGAGTCATTGCTAGGCTACACATATTTATGTTATGATTTATAGACTGGTAGGTAATTAGGTCAGGAGAAAATAAATTAACACAGGGATAAGCCAATTACTAAACTTTCACGAAAGAACTTGAGTTACTTAAATGCGGTTAACAACGGAGGGTTCACTAGACGATCTGGCCAAAATAGTAGTTATTATAATATTACATTGCTTGACTGAAATTCACTGCAAATAGAATTAAGCTTTGCTAAGGTTCCATCTTCATACAAACGCTACACACTCTACAAAACTCCAGACACAACCATTAGATTGTAGATAAATTAGGTTAATTAGTTTTAAGAATTAGATAATAATTTAAGTTAAGGTAAAGCGGCGAGGATGTGTGTATGTATTATAAGCTAGCTAGGCATATAGGTGTGAAAGGCATTAGATTTAGGTTTAGATTTAGGTGTAGCAATTAATATAATAAGAGGGGGGGGAGGTTACAGTACGTAGCACGATAAATTTCTTAAGGAAAGGGTTGTCTATGCATTTTCTTTCTTCTTGTCTGTCGGAAATTCCGGAATTCCGATATTTATGCCCACGATTGTGTTCGCGCGGCGCAACGACACCCCACGAACAGATAAAGCGTTCAGCAGTGACTACCTATATAATTGTGACGTGCTTGAGACGCACTCCGGCGCAAACCTCTCTGCTATAGTCCGGTCCAGTTAATTCACAAACTAACCAGCCCTCCTACCTAAAACAAATCTGATTCGTCGTCGTCTGAGCATTCGTAGGTCAATTCCACACAAAATCCGTAAAAAATATAAAGTTATTTTCTAAATGAAGAAGTAAGTAAGTAAATAAGTACCCAGTACTTATAATAATTTGGTATTTAAATACTCAAGCATACTGAAACTGTTTAAATAAATTTAAGTGATATTCAGTTCAATATTGATTGAACTTAGTTGAGTAGGTATTGTGTTAGTGACTGTATTTATGACTTTGTGAACGAGTTTGTAAGTGATACGCAACTTAATTAATTATCTTCCTACGTAAAATTAGCACATAACTATGATATCGACATATCAAAAAAACTTAGTTTTCTTTGCACTTTAGTAATTAGCTAACAATAAAACAAAATAATATTTACTGATTGAAACTTTCCTCATTATCGTCCTCTTCCGATGTATCTAATACTTACTCTTTTCCATTTCATAATCAAATTCTGAATCAGGTTCCACACTTTCTAAAATCCGCAACAACTCATCAGAATAACATTCACTGTCACTCATTTTGCACTGTTTATTACCCGAACCGGGAAAGAACTGCACAATGCGTACGTTTGTAACGCCCGGCACTATGACACAATGACCTTGACACCTGTGCGCTTATGACGCCACGGGTTTACTTGTATGGAAGTTGCGCTGGTAGCACTGACACCTTGCCATTACGTAGAGATGGATGTTGCAATATCGAAAATCCTTAGTACACTTAATTAATTTTATGCAGTGATTTGATACGTACATTAATTTAAAAATTTATTATGGAATACGTTATTTACTGACCGAAATTTATTTTCAATCATAGAATTTATCAACATTTGGATGGAACAAAACAAAGTACTTACATATAAAGGATTGTAATGAATGCAACTTTCGCGTCACATCACTGGCCGACTTGATATGAAGTCGTTGGCGTGCGGGACACATTGAGGTACAATAAACTAGAGAAGACACCGCAAAGCAAGTTTGTGCGCAACTAAGGCACAGTATACTGTGTGTGACTAAGGTGTAGCCGCAAGGTCCACAATTGCTTGAATCACGTGCAATCACTGAGGCGTTTGCAGCCGATGGGCTGCACCTTAGTGCGCACCAAAGACATTGCTTCGCGGTGTCTTCTTTAGTTTATTGTACCACAATGGCGGGATATGAAAATATTTGAAGCGTTTTTGTTTTTATCCATTTTAAAACACAAACAGCCTGTTTTGCCTGGGAAAATAAAAACAGGGCTTCAGTCGCGTCCATCTTACAAAATTACAAAAGAAACAAATGTTTTATGTAGGTGTATTTTATTACAGTAGGTACAATGAAAAACTTCTCGAACTTCTATAGAAGTTGTTGGCGGTGAAAAGGTTAATACGCGAGGCGTCGGACTATGAGCCGGCCCCCGCGACTAGCCCTCATTATCGTAGGCCGAAAAACGTACTTTCAGATTCTCCCAATAAATTATCATCTGATTTTAATCGCCTATTAGAGGCAGGAGATTCGTAGCCGCGTACGAATAAGCAAGCCTTCAGCTTGTGCAGCCTCACTGCAGACAGTGTGCGTCCAACTAGAGGGCGCGCCGTATTGTTCTAGCGCATTACGCTCATGATTATAGCGCTTAGTAGCGCTTGCATCATTCCCCACGTCATCATCATCTACCACGGGGGGATCGCTTTCGTTTGAGCCGCATAGATCTCTCCAGGTGTACCTAACTGGTGTAAGGCTAACAAGGTGTTGTTTAGTCAATAGGAGTCTGGCATAACTTCGCCAGCCGCTGGCGTCGTACTCATGCAGAGTTCACCTCCTCCCTCCACTCGGTGGGACAGGCGAAAAAAAAGCATTCTTTTAAAATACACTTGTTTTCTACCATATAAATAAAATAAGAAGTTAAATCTACTGATGTTGGTTTAGGTACCGAAAAGGACTGGTTAAAATTTGTACTTCAGATTTTATTTAGCCATCCTGTAAAGAAACACGTTATGAGAGGAAGTGAAGCAAAGGATGTGTGACAGGATCGTAGCAGATAGAAATCTGTGGTCTGTGCCTATATACCCCTCCGGGAAGCGGCCATGATGTGTGTGAATATGTATATATGTATGTACGAGTTTGTGTGAGTGTGTGGGGGTGTGTATGTGTGTGTGTATGTGTATGTGTGTATGTATGTATGAATGTAGCCAATAGGTACGTTATAAAAAAATAGACAGGGATAAATGCATCCGCGAAAATCATCCGCGGAAATCATCCGCGGAAATGTACAGGTAGCTACATACACACGATCACTTACTTGATCGCTCGCGCTGCGTCCCGTTCCGAGCTCCCCGCCACAGTTGGCACGCATCCTTCCAGAGAGATCCGCGATTTCAAGTTGTGTTATAAAGACATTGTGATTTCGTGGCAATTTTTAACTAAACATAATGAATAACGCTGTTTTAGTTTATGCTCCTTCTTGATATAATAATTAGCTACTCATGACCTTAATCTTTATCTTTACTTATTTTTAAAGACAAACGGAGCGTAATATTGAATAAAGCCTAGACTTTATTTTAGCACGGTAGGCTATATTAGAAATGTAAGAAATATACAAATGCCTCGGAAAAGAAAAAGAAGTCGTTGCCGGTGTCAAGAAAAAGCAGGAAATAATTCTGAAGCAGTACTATCAGCCTACTATGGATATGTGTCATCGGTACTTGATTATGGTCTCATTCTTTGGGGAAATTCGGTAGATACTGATAGAATATTTAAGGTTCAAAAAAAGTGTATTAGAAATATGTGTGGAGCCGGTTTCCTTGATAGCTGTAGACCTCTATTTCAGAATTTAAAAATATTACCTCTCCCATGTATGTACATTAAAAACATTTGTTTATTTGTAAAAAAATATCCCTAATTATTTAGCACGCATGAGGATATGTTACAAAGAACGTTTAGACACAAAGATAAACTTTTCCTTCGCAAGATAAGGTTAACTTTATTTAAAAGAAATGTATATTGTATGTCTATTATTATATTCAATAAATACCAATAGAACTAAAGAAAACTCCAATGCCTGAATTCAAATCTAAAATTAGTAAGTAAATGGCTTTTGGAAAAATGTTTTTACTCCGTAAATGAGTTTTTGGCATGTTAGATTTTAACATTTAAGTATATATACTCGTAATTTATATTTAATTGATATTCACATGCCGGTAACGGCAAGATGCGCTGGAACTTTATTTTAAAACACTGTCACTGTTTTATAACGTGTATTTTAGTGAATAAATAATTTGAATTTGAATTTATAGGAAAGGAAAATGAAAGCTGGTTACTACTGATAGATTTCTACTGATAGACTGCTATGCTTGTCTCGAATAACAAAGTAGCGATATGCGACCTTGCAAAGACTGTTTGAAATGGTATCACGAAGATTGCATCGGAATAACCAAAGATGATTCAGTAGCCTTTTTATGCCATGATTGTGATTAGAATTGAAATTTGTTTTTTTGATACCTTATTTATGAGATTTGAAGATTAATTATTTTAGTTCCTTTACCGTATTTTTGTTCTGTGGCCTCATTCAAACGCAGTGTTTCAATAAAGACGATTAAAATATTCTTCTTTTTAAGTTTTTTATATTTTTTTAACAAATTATGAGAGTAATGTTTTGTTTGTTACAATGAATAAGTCCATCTTTTATAAATTACATTAAATAGCTTAAATTTCCGCAAAGAAACAGAGCTGTTTAATGTTATGAGGCCATATTGTGATTTATGTAACCTCCATCCTAGGGATTTCTTACTTTGAATCGTACAGGGCCCTTATTCTGTAACGATTCCTTGTTTACAAACCACGTTAATTCCTTAAAAAGTTACGATATCTTCCCAAAAACGTATGCGTTTGACGTTTGTGCGCGGTAAGGTTTAGGTGTGGAATCTATAGATTGCGATACTGTAATCCGTGTACGCGATTTTTTATGGCCAAATACTCATGTTTTGAAAAACTCAATTATTTCGCCCAGATTTAATAGGAAACTGTTGCATTTTTAATAATAACCATGTTTTTATTTGTTACCATAAGATTTATTGAAATAAAGACATCTAAAGTTAAAAAGGCCTTATTTGTATCAATTACTTATACTATGTATATATTTCTTTATTTTTGTTTGTTTCTCATTTTAATGCATGTGGTGTTTACCTTCAAAGATTGTTGCACTAGGTTATAAGAATACTAGCTGTTGTAATAAGTGTAATAGTGTAACAAACACTGGTGAACCAAATAAATCCTACTAATATTATAAACGCGAAAGTTTGTAAGTATGGATGGATGTTTGTTACTCTTTCACGTAAAAACTACTGAATGGATTTGGATGAAATTCGGCATACAGATAGTTTATAACCTAGATTAACACATAGGATACTTTTATCTCGATATTCTCACGGGAACGGGAACCACGCGGGTGAAACTGCGAGCGGCCGCTAGTAAATAAAATAAAATAATATGATGTATTTATGTCAAGAAATAACAAGCCATCTCACCCTCGCACCGCGGCGGCGGGCCGTTCCACCGCTCATCGATGTCGCAGACCAGCCGTGCGCGCCCAGCCATTTCGTAGCCCGCCTCGCAGGAGTACTGCACGTGCGACAGGTATGACACAGTGCCGTTCAGCAGCTGGTACGAGCCGTGCGGGATGTCGGCGGGGTGGCCACACACGATACCTGGGTAAGTGCATTGGTTTTACTTCATTCTAACAAACCGGACAAATCAAACACAAATACAATCAATATTTAAAGAATAATTTGAGACTTCTTTTTTATTCACAAAAGGTAAGCACTTGTCCTTCATCTCACCTGATGGTAAGTGACGATAAGGCCGAAGGTGGAAGCGCGCGAACCCGGAATCCTCAACCACTGAGGAACTGGCTATCTTATCTCAAACTATACGGAACACAACAATGCTATAAACATCGTTGTTATGAGATAAATATCTTACGCTTGCAAACGGGCGGGAACTCGTCGTAGAAGCCGGTATCGAGGCAGGTCCTGGTGGTGGGCCCCACCAGCAGATGACCCTCGTCGCAGGCATACTGCACCGACCCTCCCACCTCGAAGCCTTCTGCGCTCATCGTGGAGTTAGGAGGCTGCTCTGGTCGCCCGCACGCTTTCGGCTCTGCAGGAAACGTTGAAGATGAACAAAGAGCCCACAATCCGCTAACTGCTGGGAACTTTCGCTTTAGCGCTACTCATAAATCTATCTTTTGTAGTACGCAAAGTCAAAATACAAAAAACGCGTAGTTGCTAGACCGCCGCAGTCACTTTATACATTTAGAGTAACGTAGCCGATATAAGCAACAACCGATTACACGCAGGTGACTTGATGCTATCATGTCGCAAAACGTTGTGCCACAAAAAGTAACTGGGGCCACTATACAGATTATATTACTCTACTGAATGATCTAGAAAATAGGGGTACAAACATACAGAAAAAAATCAGGTTCTACAAAAAACAGTTCGCATTCGCATAAGCATATTCGCATCAGCAAGCTCGCTCGGCTTAAGTCGCAGAAGGATAATACACTTACGGTGCTGGCAGATATAGTTTAGTCTGGCCTGGCAGTCGGTGTCGGCCCACAGCCAGCCCTTGCTGCCGTCGAAGCGGGCACAGCCCTCTGACCCTCCTGGCGCATTCCAAAAGGACACGGTGAGGTCGTTGCCATTGACCCACTTCCAGTTGGCAGGGTCATAAGGGTCACGCACCGCGCCCATCCAGTACTGGCTGCTGCTGTCGCTGCTGCAGAACACATTTCATCGTCAGTCCTTCTGATTAGCATCTAAATTGCGTGTTTAAAATTGGTAATCGATTCGAGTCTATTCTCAAGTACAGACTACAGAGGCCACTCTCGAACCGCATCCGAAACTTCGTCTGCCCATAATTCGTCGTACGCGGCTGTAGGTACTGCGCCAATTGATAGTAAAAAAACAGCAACGCGTGTGCACGGCACGACGAAGTACGGGCCAACGAAGTTTCGGATTCGCTTAGAGAGCAGGCCCTCAAGTTACGCCAAGCTCAGCATCTTTCGCATCTTTCGATCAAAAAGGATATCGAATTAGATTGATAGATAAATAAATTCTTTATTGCACAATTGCACATACATGTGAAATAATTTTACAATACAAAACTTAAATTTAGTATGAGCAAAGGCGGTCTTTGGTTTTTAGACCCAAGAAAGAGAAAGAGGACGTGCGCAAGTACAGTTAAATAGAATTACATGATAGATAATTAATAAAAACAAATTTATATACATGTATATAATATATTTTTAAATTTGATGTACCATATTGTAATATAATATGATAGAAATGTTACTAGCAGATGGCTTAGCTAATAGATGCTTGTGCAGTCTAGATTTGAAAATTGAAACTGTCTCGGAGTGTTGGATTTCGTAGGGTAAGTTATTCCAAAGAAAAGTAAACTGGACTGTGAACGAATACTTAAAACAACCTGACCGAGTGAAGGGAGCCTTTAGCACATTATCCGATTTTGGCCTGAGACCACGGTTGTGTATTCAGTGATTCTATAAGGTAAGAAGGAGTACGAGGATCATACAGCACGTTAAAAACGAGAGTGAGGATATGCTCCTCACGAAGCAACCTAATAAGTAGTCATTCAAGCCTATGCCTGTATTCAGACACATGGTCGAACTTACGCAAACCGAAGATAAACCAGACACAGAGAATTTGAAGGCGTTGTAGCTTATTAAACATGTCCTCATTAAGATCCACAAGGCAGCCATCAGTGTAGTCCAAGATCGGTAGAAGGTGAGATTGCGCAAGTTCGACCTTGGTCTTCTCAGGAAGCAAGTTCCTCCACTCCACTTCCTAAGCGAACCAGAGGCAACAAAACACCTTACCACTTATATCTGCTACTTGTGGAGCCCAGCAAAGGGTACAGGCGAAAAGGACTCCTATATAGATTCTTTACAAGATCGCAGTAGTTTATTGAGATACCGTCAAAGAAGAGCGAAGGGACAGATATATTATTTAACTTGGCAGATTGTTTGGAGCCTTCGATAATGATAGCTTGTGACTTATTAGGATTGACCGTTAAGCCAAGTCGACTCCACTCATGAATAGTCGCAAGGTCAACGGTAAGGCTGGCGATCATACTCACAATATCATCAACGGGGACCTGAGAATAAATTTGCAGGTCATCAGCGTACAGGTGGAATTAACAGGATAGGAGTCAATAAAATCGAGAACAGGAGGACGCCGCCCTGAGGCTAAGTAGTTAGCACTAATAGAAAGTTTGTCATCGGCACGGACGCTATGCCGTCTGCCGAAAAGGTAACTACGAAACCACTTAAGCGCCGTATCTGAGACTTGGAGAGATTTCAGCATAGCCAGAAGGATATCGAAGTCGACAGCCTTGAAAGCATTGGAAAAGTCTAATAGTACCAACACAGTCAATCTCTGATCGGACATTCCCAGGCGTATGTCGTCCGATACTTTAGTCAGAGCTGAGGCATAGGACTTCCGAGTGGAATGCAGATTGGAAAGGGCTAAGGAAATTAATTAAATTTACAAAGACACTGACTTGGTTGAGGACAACACGTTCAAGGATTTTTGAAAAGAAGGGAAGAATGGATATGGGTCTAAAATGAGAAGGTAAGGAAGGGTTTGAAGTTTCAGGAACAGGTATGACGACTGCTTGACGCAAGCAGCTAGGAAATCTGCCGGTATTGAGCGAGAAGTTAAAACATGGCAGAAGATAGGGAATATAATATCAAATCCTAAGAGGATCATCCTCCGGCCTCCATCCATGCCTTTGGCGTTAGAGTTAACTGCCCGGATATTGTCTTCAACTCCGCGCTCAGAGACCGACCGAAAGGAAAATGCAGGAAGCTGTGGATAAGAAGAGGAAGACAGTGATTGCAATGTACTTTGTTTCAAATTATAAGGGATACATGAAGAAGCAGAAAAGTGATGGTTTAAGGAGGACATATCAAGATTTTTAGAAATACAGGTAGACTAACCAATACCCAAAGAATTTAAAAATTATTGGGATGTTGATTTACTACTAGGAAATGTTGTGAAACACCATTGTGGTGGGGTTAGTATGGTAGCAAATTAAAAACTGCGGGAGAACCCTTCGGGACACGGGCGTGACATATGTATGATGAACTTCCTAAATTTACAATTTCCGAAAACGACAACTTCCTAGAACGTCTATTCCAAAATAGTCAATTTCCGAGAATGACAAATTCCGAAAATGACAAAATCCGAAAATGACAAAGTCCGAAAATGACAAATTCCGAAAATGACAAATTTCGAAAAGGTGTGAATTTCGACCCTCATCTATAAAATGTTAAAGAACAAAGGCCATTAAAACCCTAATTTTTTTTAAAATGTATAAAATTAAATACTATTGGCAAAAATAGCTCTAAATTCATTAAATCAAACCATGTTATCTAGGTTTCCATTAAAGCTCAAGGAGTAATACAATATTGTGTTTTCTATTTCTAGGGTAGTAACTAAGTTACGGTTTTTGAACACACACTGCCGCCTGTGAGCCGGCAGTGTGCGTTCCGTTTCACATTTGTATTGACAGTTGAACGTGATGTTTGATAAATTATGGGTAGGTAATATCAGTTATAGAAAGCGTTACTATTACCTAAAATACATTTTACATTTTGAGAAGAATTATTAACACTATAATTCATAATTCACTCATTAAAAATAAATAACAAAAAGAAAGGAAGGAAGAAATACTGACGACCAGGCTGTATGCTAAATTGCTAAATTGTCGAATAGACGTAGCTCTGCGGCTTATGCAGTAATGCAGATCCGTGAATTAACTGACGTTGATACAGCTAGATTAGTTTATTTCAGTTACTTTCATAGTGTAATGTCGAACGGCATTTTACTGTGGGGAAATGCTGCCGACATTCAAACTATCTTTGTGCTGCAGAAGAGGGCTATTCGAGCAATATATATAAAGGCTGGTGACTCTCAGAGAGATATTTAAGGATATAAGTATAATGACAGTTGCATCACAATACATTTATGAAAATCTCATGAATTTTCATAAAAATATTGATATGTTTTCAAAAAACAGTGATATTCACAATTTAAATACTAGAAGTAAGAACAAATTAGGTGCCTTATACAAAAAAAAAAAAATCTTTCCTACAGTCACACCAATTATCTAGCCCAAGAGAAGCTTCGAAGAAACTCGTTAAATGGTTACTAGACAACGGATAAACATACTTAAAATACTTATTATACATAGAAAACACCCAGACCCGAGACAATTTAGAAAAACAATAATTTCTAAATTGACCCGACCGGGGATCGAACCCGGGACCTCAGAGATGGCGACACCATGAAAACCGGTGTACAAACCACTCGACCAAGGAGGTCGACTTCATAAAATAAATAATTCTTTTAAGGGTATGTGTGTACGATTTTACAACAAAGTACTAATTGATATTCAGAAATTAGATCTTGATAAATTTAAAATCCATATCAAAGAAAAGCTTTATAAAAAAGCTTATTATAAAGTGTCAGATTACACAGAAGACAAAACAGCTTGGCTCTGAACTGAAATGCTCCAAGTACTCCAAAAGCTATTTCTAATAGTATTTATATATTTTATTTATAGTACCGTATATTTTACATTCAAATTATTATTTTGTATTTTATGACCTGGTAACGAAATATCTTTTTTTTTTTGTAAATGTCGTTGCTTCTGTGCGCTGTGGTTTCTTGCGCCCGTTCTTTGCCACAGTTAAAAAATGACGTCCTGAATGGGTGGTAGGTTAAATATTTGGACGATTCAAAGTACTTATTAATTGAGTATATTGAATAAATATATTTTGAATTTTGAATTTTTTGAATTTTATGGGCTAGATCACTTTGCCTCATACCTAACGTAAGAGCAAACAAAACTAAAAAAAAATGTCTGTCTGTCGTTGTGTTCTGTTGTTTGTTGTTTCGATTTTGCGCTATCCTTTGGACTCTGATATTATCTTCTTTCAATAACGAGTTTTGGCTTTTGATTTCTGGACACCGATATCTTCTTACACCGACTACACTTGGCTTGGCAGTAGCATTTCGAAAAAAAGTAAAGTGCGCTTCACTCGAGTATGAGCTCTTTGTTAGTTTGTAGATACTGATAAAAAGTACGTGTACAAGGGACCAAAAGTGGCCAATTGCGATTGGGACTCAACCGTATGAGAAGAGTTTTGTAGTAGCAAGTAATATTTGACTGGATGTTTGTGTTGTAACTTTGAATTACTTACTTTGTTTTTCATAGTGTTTCTAATAATAACAAAGTTGTCGTTTTTGGAATTTGTCATTTTAGGAAGTCGTCGTTTTTGGAAGTTGTCATTCTAAAATGTTGTCATTTTAGGAAGTTGTCGTTTTCGGATCTTGTCATTTTAGAAAGTTGTCGTTTTAGGAAGTTGTCGTTTTCGGAATTTGTCATTTTAAGAAGTTGACGTTCTCAGCCTGAGGGGATTACAATGTTATCCTACTTATATTATAAACGCGAAAGTTTCTAAGTATGGATGGATGTTTATTACTCTTTCACGTAAAAACTACTGAATGGATTTGTATGAAATTCGGCATACGGATAGTTTATAACCTGGATTAACACATAGGATACTTTTTATCCAGATATTTCCAAGGGAACGGGAACCACGCGGGTGAAACCGCGAGCGGCCGCTAGTTGTTTATATAAGGTGATTGCCAGAAACCGCAAGAAACTTCAAGGGCTGGTCAGGTCAAGTGTTTTAAACATGACCAAAATGGTCTCATTGCAGACTAACGTAAGTAGGTACTTATCGTCCAGCTGACGCGAACGGGTCAACAGACAGTCGGCCGCTCGGCCGTTGACCGCGCGTTGTAAATATTCGTTATTTTTAATAGTTTTTCACTTAATTTTTCTTATGTTATTGCTTTAAAATAAATTAGTTACTCAAAGACTATCCAATAAAAACTCACAAAATGAGTTATTTAATTAAAAATGAAAAAAACACGAACTCCTTTTTTGTAATTTTTGTCATGTATAAAACACTTGACCTGACCAGCCCTTGAAGTTTCTTGCGGTTTCTAGCAGTCACCTTAAATAATTTTAACGCAAATTTAGTTGCGAACAATTTTGTAATCTGTTTGCAACAAAATTTGTGTTTATTTATTTATTTATTTTATTTAAACTTTTGCAACATAACATTACATGGCGGACATGTTAAAATTATATAAACACTAACATTAAAACATAACTTGGCTATTTCTTATCTGATCTTTGATGTTTGTAAAAATATGAAAGATTGTGTTGATTAATTTCGGCGGGCTGGGGCTGGATAAGTTCCACGGTAGCTCAATTGAAAAGAACATTTGGCCCGGATTGCCAGAAGGGTGCGGGTTCGAACCCTGCTTGGGGAAAAAATCTTTATATATTTTTTTTCATTTTTCAATTTTTTCAATTTGTCATTACGTTATATGTGCCAATTTCACAAGATATCAATATCGCTTATGCTTAGTGGTACAATATACAAATATGAAGAAAAGGCTTACGTGCTAAGTTAGACAATATTGAAGTCGTTACTTGCTTTGGTAATAAAAATTAATGATTTGCAAGTCAGAAGTTGAATAAAGTGACTACTTATTGCTAGAAAAATACACTTATTTACGGAAACATCTAAGACGCGCAGAAGTTGCCAATAGAAATGTATCACACCTAATTAAACTTTAATAAAAATCAGTCGACAAACGCATATCGTTATAAACTTGTTCATACGATGCGAGGAAAGCAAAGAACGGAAATGTAATGTTCGACTTATGCAGCTTTTTATAAACTTCCTATTTTCGCTTAAATAAATCTCTCTAAAATAAATACTTAGCAAACTTTAAAACTGCTCGGAAAACATAATAAAAACTCAGTCACCGCTCAGATGCGTACGCGTGCACAAGCATTGTTGTGTCGTGTAGTTTGAACTTGCAAGAGTAACGGTGCAATCGACATATTTATGAGACTAGTCCACTAGTTTATAATTTGTCCCTGTGAAATTTCTTTTTGTTTTTTGTTTATGGCGAAAATAGACCCAAAGCTTACGCGACCGTCACACGTGCTGGCCTAATACAGGTTTAATATTTGTCCGCTTTTCTTAAGTTTACGTATTGCGACTTAATCTTCTTGTAAAGATTTCGACTTAGGCTGGATTTGACCAAACTGGAATAAGACTTACTCCGAGATTAGTCCATACAAATTGGGTGTTTAATCTAGGTATAAGACCTTATTCCAGTTTGGTCGAATCCACCCTTAATCTACTTAAAGGAGAATGACCAAACCAGCATATTCGATATCTATTGCGACTTAATCATTCACATGTCAAAAGTGTTCTCTTAAGTTATAATGATTACTGTTAAAAAAGGTTTTCTATAAAACGCCGTGTTAAGAGTCAAGTGATAAATAAATGCTGAACTGAACTGATAGTCATACGATAACAGTTGTCATAACCTCAAAGTCCCTAAAAAGTCTTAAGCTAAAAATGAAGATAGCTTTAAACTCCCGTATTGTAATGTAATTTTTTCTTCATAATTCAGAGCATTGCTGCTATTGATTACTATTTATTTCATTAAAGCGCTGTGTTACGCTAGCTAGCTAAAAAACTAGCCTAACTCCCTTATTAAAAAGGTCATTCTCCTTTTAATTTAAAATAGGTCATTTAGAATGTGTCGATAAAATGATGTTACGCTAGCGCGCCTGTGTTACGGGTCCTACATAGTGCGAACACCTTACTAACGCCACGGTACTAACGCGGAAGCAAGTATACCTAGCTACAGTGCGTTGCGGAAGTGGGCGCTGCATTGCCAGCCGGAAAAGGCACCTCACTCCCCAAGGGCCTCCCACCATGAAGTGCGAATTACCGACGACCTGCGGCGCGAAGCGATCGGCCATGCGGAAGATGCGCTGATCTTCCGACGCCTTATGATCACTTCTTCTATTTCATAATCTTATGATTATGAAATATATATATAATTCCTGCAACCATTTGTGACGGTGGACTGATAACGACCTCGCCTACTAAAAACCTCCTACTAACTACTAAATAGTGGATTCGAAGAATTTATTTGTAGTGCAATAAACTAACAGTGAAACACAATCCGAACTTAAAATATTTATAAACACCTCTCTGAGGTTTTTAATGCATACCACCACCGCACGAAGATTCGGTAGACGAACGGGTGGGTCTAGCTAGATGCTAGATATAAATGGGAGAAATCAAGGTTCAATCAAAATAACTCCGTTACAATCATAGATATATAAACTATTGTTTATTTTGTGATTTTGTTATTTTCGGTTGTCCTAATTTATCACTAGAAAAATAAAAATATTATTGAATTCTGAACGCATTCTGAATTGACTTGCATAGTGACGTATTTGCGAACGCATCTCTGTCATCCTCAGTGTAAGTGAGTGCGCTGCCCGCTGCCGCAAAATAAGTCGTGTCTAAAATGAATTACATTAAAAATCTGTAAATTCATTGATCTTTCCGGTTACAGCAATAAAAAGATAAATGTTCTTTGTATTTTAATTTATAATCGTTTGCTAGCTTGGTAGGTAATGAGACCTTCTCACTAATTTGTAAGCGCTTTTAACATAAAAGTTGTGTTATGATTTTTTTTGTGATAAAAGTCCATTCGGTGGTCCTCTTTTCGGTGGTCAATATAATATACATATATACTCTCGGAGCAAATATTTTGGTCCGAGTATATACTCCTTTTATAAATCGATCTCGAATTTATGTTAGTTTAGATTGCTCATGTTCTAACGAATTTAATAAACATTATTTTCCTGAATTTCAGACTATAATTTAAATTTCACTTTTTGAGTCTCGTTTTGACAACGACCCAGCTGTGTGTAGCCCGCGCTTTTTAACACCATCTGCTCGTACTTTAAAAGTCAAAGACACTTTTATTCAATGTCGACAACTACTGCTTGAGTGGAGTGGCCAGCGTGTTCCATATTTAACTGTACCCATTTTGTAAAAGTAGGCATTTCTCTACTATGTCCACAGATATGTCATTACGCGATTTAGTCATATTACGAAGTAGGGAATAAGAGATGTGGATTATTTGCTACGTAGGTTTTTTGCATTGTAGTTACCTATTGACAGCCGGACCCACGTCATCAACATAATTAGCTTTCCGGATGGGTTAAGAGGACTATTATTTTTTCTTTAATTAATATAAAAGCATGGCATAGTAACAGCCTATAAATATCCAATTCATTGCAAATAAAGTCCTCGCTACCATTAATTAAATAAAATAGGTTACTAGACTTCATGGTATGTGTACGCCAATAATGTACTCCAAAACGAGTACGATGATGGTTGCATGCGCCGTTGACTGTGAAAATGTAATGGAACATGGTATGTCAAAGCAATTGGTGCAGCGGCCATTACAACTGTACCGCCCGTCGGTGCAACGGCTAACGGCTGCAACGGCTCGGCAGCTAACGGCTCGCCTGATGGCAGCTGGGCCGTGCAGCGATTTGACAAATCGGTCGATGCCTATCAAAATACATGTGACTTCGTTTCTTGAATTTATGGAATGTGTTACATTCTACACTTAGGGTGGATTCGACCAAACTGGAATAAGGTCTTATACCTAGATTAAACGCCGAATTTGTATGGACTAATCTCGGAGTAAGTCTTATTCCAGTTTGGGCGAATCTAAGCTAAGTACCTCACAAATAGTTATTCCGTGTTTTGTCATTTACATTCTAATTTAAAAATAAGCTAGCTTATTCTTTGTTTATTTGTAAGGCGCTTAGAATATTATTATTCTATGATTCTACATGTGACTTTTCTTTGTAAAGGGTGTTTGGTGTCTGGTATACATAAGGTAATAAGGCATATTAAGTGCCAAGAACAACTATTTGTATAGCAGTTCAGAAAATGCGAAAAAAACAGCTGTTCAATAAACAACTGCAAATAGGTAGGTACCTACTTACTATTTCACCTAATTGTTTGGAACTCTTTTTCGCATTTTCTGAATTGCTCCCAAATATCTAGTTTACAAATAGTTTTCTTTGCACCTTGTACACGTAACTGGTTGAGATGAATTATGCGATCGATAACACAAACGCGATTCTTCCTATTCGTGATTCCCATACAATATGGATTCCACACAACTACATTCGTAATTCCACTCATTTGTTACTACATAACTGGTTGATGAGATACTTACTGTTGCTATAAACATAAAGCGTTGAAAAATTTCAACAGGTCTAACCAATGCCTCGGAGGCGAAGTGGCCAACGCAGCCGCCAAGATTGCGGGGGACGTGGGTTCGTTCCCACCTGAGGCAATCATTATCTTATTAGAACACATGTAAGTACATAAGTGTGAAGAATGTTATGTGAGTAAATAAAGTAAAAGTAATGTATCAGGATGGTAGCAAATGTAAAGTAATGGTCCTAAAGGAACGCTAACGAATAGACGGGGATCGATTTCCACTTGTCTACGGAGGCAGTGAGATTCAAATATCGCACCCTTCAATAATATCTCACTTAGCGCGAACAAACGGGGCTTCCAGAACAGCTGACTGGGCGGCCCGCTCGATGTCATGCCATCGATCCGCCATCCCCTTGCTACGGCAGGTACTTACCTATACGCGTATGATTACATTGATTACACACAAATACATTGTGTACTATGTCTCGTCTGGCGCGGGAGGGCGCGGCCCGTGACCGCTGTCTGTTCCTTCCTCGCTTATAACTGGGTTGAAGCTTATTTTTTATATTAACGAAATGATTTGACTTTAATAGAAACCTTAGTAAGTACTTAAATTATATTATGATTTTGGGATAAACTGTTTTTTTAAACAAGTAATCGTGACAATTATTATCATAATTATCATTAGGTACATAATAGATTTAGCCGTACTCTTATGTCAATGGACTCCAGTGTTAAGTTGTCTAGATCTCAGAACAATAATTGCTTTAGTTATTGTTCTGAGGTCTAGATAATGATTTGATAGATGTTGACAGATTTCCATCATTATAGCTTATACAAGACCCCATGGGGTCATCCGCGTGCACGCGGATCTGGTCTTGACGCCGTGAGAAAGATTTGGACCCGACTGAACCGGTGTAAGACAAACCACGGCAAATCCAACCATCCCCTACATAAATGGGGCCTGAGGGAGACGCCACACTGTGGATGGTCACTTGGATTAAACTAGATAGCATTCTTGGCATGGACATCGGCCAGGAACTGAATCCAAAATGCTATATCGAGAGTGTTATTTTAACTGCCTCCCGTAGGTTGGGTATTTTCAATAAGGTAAGGCGGTTTTTCACTCCTGAGCAGCGCTGTTTGCTGTACTAGACTCAGGTGCGATCGAGTATGGAGTATTGTTACCATCTATGGGACGGCTCCGCTACATACCTCCTCGATGCACTTGATAGACTGCAAAGGCGAGCGGTACACATTATTGGAGATGCTGAGGTTACAGCCTCTCTTGAGGTCCTCCAGCTGCGTAGAGACATTGCTTCTCTCAGTGTCTTCTACCGAAATTATTATGGAGAGTGTTCTGAAGAACTTTTTGATCTGATCCCGCCCTCTCCTTTCCTGTCCCGGACTACACGTGCTGGTCTTAGGAACCATCATACTGTGCAGAATATCAGCACTCGTACCAAAAATTTGGCAAGTTGTTCCTCTGTAAGACCATTCGGCTTTGGAATTCTTTGCCGGCGCATGTGTTTCCCAGCTCCTATAATCCCGGGTCTTTTAAACGGGGCGTGAAACGGCATTTATGCAGGCCGTCATGAATGGGTGCGCTTTTTACCGTGCTTGTTGCACGATGAGGAGTTCTCTCATTATTTTGGACTACATCGGCTGCTTACCATCACGCAGGATGTAGTCACTATGACGTGTAGCATAAAAAAAAGAAATAGTTAAAAATAACATTTAATTAATAACTGCCCTCTACATCGTTTCTCAGTTGGTATAACCACACTATGACGGATGCGGCAGAAACTTGGCTGAGGAGTCTAAAAGTTGAAAATGATTCACGCAGGATCAATTTGCCGTATGCAATAATAATAATATCACACTGCGAAATTGGGCAGGTAGGTGTGTTTTACGACATTATGTGCCTTTCAAAGTAGGGAGAAGATCACACTTTTTTAATTGTTTAAACCTATCTGGTGACTCGGGTTTCGAAATCAGATAATGACTGTGCAAACAAGCTAAAACTTTTTATTTGAAAATTTAAAATTATGAAATATATTAATAAAATCTGTTGAAATCGTAATTTAATTAACACCATCACATATTTAGAAGTCTACTGCTGAACATAAGTATAAGAAAAGCGGTTTTAAACTCTCGGCATATATTCTGTATTCGGAAGGGGTTTCGAAGACAGACTTATTTTTCTTTTTAGGCAACCTGGTTTTAGAATAAAGAAAAATAATTCTGTTTTCGAATCTGGTTTCAAAGCCAAAGCTTCGAAAGTGGCCGAAGCGATTCAATTGAATAGTTGAATGAAATTCGCCGAAATCCGCAATATAATAATAGTAGTTAAATCAAAATTATAATTAAATCAGCATCGTAGTACATATTTGAAAACAAAACATTTCACATCGCTAACGCAAAAGCACAATCATCACAGAATCACAGCGCAAAATTACCACAATCATTTATTATCATTGAAGAAAATACCAGCACGTTATTTTATTATTTACTTTAGACAAATATTCGTATAACGTTGAAAATTAGTTGGACTAAGTTATCAAAATCTATAAAAACAAACACATTGTTAAGGTTGATTCACACATTTCTAAGTATAATCGTATTGATCAGGCAAACATGTTGACAACTGTCTTTTAAATTAGTACACTCACTAGGTAGTGGTGTCACACTAGGTTGGCAGGTGCCAATAGTAATGTAAACCAGCCTTAACATAACGACAGCATCAAGAAAAACCTCAAACAATCGAATCTTAATGTGCGGCTCCGCTCCGTCTGCTTCATAGCGTTGCTACCGCCGCAGCACAAGCTGAGCAGGAGGCCTTTTGTGTAACAAATGTTCACAATTTTTATTTTCATGTTATTTTTTAGTCCTCGGACAAAACTTATTTATCTGATAAAACATTATGCTATCAGCCTATGTGCCGTCCGCCAGCGAAACAATTGAAACATGACTCACCGGTGCCTCCTCCACAGCTCCCAGCTGATGAACCCTTGCAGCGCCGGATTGCTCTCGTCTATCAGAGTGCCTCCTCGCGACCGGCACAAGCCCAGCGCATCCTTAAAGTTGACCGGCTGTCTGTTATAGAATATATAACATTTGCCGTTGTACGTGGCAGTGCTGCCGGGCGGTTGGTCTCTGAACTGGGGGCATCTTTCGATGGGAAGCGCTTGGTCGGTGTATACAAAAGCCTCGCAGATGGAAAGCTGGCTGGGTGTGGTAGCTTCTAGGTGCACGCTGACGAAGGCGCCCGGCATGGGGGGGTTGCAGGGCAGGAACAGCGGCTGCCCCTCCTCCAGGAAGCCCGTGAACCGGTTGCAGATGGGGTTGGTGCCCAGGTCGGGCCGGTTGTTTCCCACTCGTACCACGATCACTGCAGGCTTGTTGGCACCTACAAAGTTAGGGCATCGTATTAGTTAATTACACTTGATATCCTGATTTTTTATGTTTTTCAATTATACCTAAATGTAGACTAACTTATGTTCGGTAAATTAACAGTGAGACGCAATTCCTTACTCTAATAATTATAAATCCGAATGTGAGTTGGTTTGTTTATTTTCACTGTCACGTAGCCTAACGAAGTCCACGTGCACGAAGTCGAGGGCTAATGTTAGCATAAAATAAAATAAAACTAAGCAAAGAAGGCGTACAGAAGTTGCGTAGGTAAATACTTATGGCGAGTTATTTTTGTGTAGCACATTTAAAGGTACCGAGAATAAATATTTCTGCGTTGTTGTGAAAATGAACTAAGAACCTTGTTGTTACAGAAACTTCCCCGGATATCTAGGCTACTCAGCTTTGTAACTTCATAGGTTTCGCTCTGACTATCGCGTTTGTGTTAGGAGTTTTGATTCTCGATCTTATTTACTTTGCATTAAGATCTATCTGTCAAAACTTAACTCATACGCGACAGTAACGTTAGCACATTTACAAACTTACACTCGGCTCTCTGAGGGTGGCGCTGAACAAATTTTGCAAAGAAACACTAAAAAGAACAAAATAATTGTGTTGTCTTGTTAAAATTATACTTACGTACTTTTAAGTCGGTGCCAAGCCTAAAAATATTTCCTGCTTTTGCCTACATACAATTGAATTAGGCGGTTTGCTTAGCTATGTGTGGGAAATTTGTTTTATAATTTAGAAGGGATCCGGTCACTTATACGGCCAATTCCCTGAACGACCACTTTGTAAATTCCTACATCGGCCATTTCCTTGTTAGGGCTTTTCCTACTTCAGCCGTTTCCCTGAAAGACCACTATGCATATTTCCAGTTCGGTCACTTCCCTGATAGACCACTAAGCAAAATCCCACTTCGGCCACTTCCACGAAAGACCACTGTGCTAAATTCGACATAGGAAATTTCCCCGAGTGACCTCTACGTGAATTAATAGTTCGGCCATTTCACTTGAAAAATTTGACAAATTATCGAGACGCTGGCGTTGAACAGGTAGTGCGAAAAAAAAACCCCGAGCCCAAGATGCAGATAACTGTAATTTCGTCTAACTGATTTCTCGAAGTCAGAACTGCATGTTTGAAACTACTGGGGTGAAAAATTATAAAGTTATTTGGTACTTAATAATCATTCCTATTATCTAACCGGAAGCAAGCAGGAACATTACACTACACCAATAATAGCTAGTTGGAAGATATAAGAACACACTAGTACACTAGTTAACGTACGGTAGGTACGTATTATTTTTGGAATATTTTCTTATTTATTATTTTTAGTGTAAACGTATCTTCGTTTACACAGAAAAATAAAAAAATAGTAACTAGTAGTAGTAAGTAATAGTTTAATATTATATATTTGTCACTTTTATTGGCTTGGTTAGTCTTTTTTCTATTTACAACACCCTAATATCCACTGCTTATCATTTTGTGCAAAATATTGTTTTCTCCTCACAACCTCGGAAAGATTCTGTTCGTCATATTAGAAATCTGAGTGCAAAAGTGCATTTTATCCGCTAGCGTGGAAAGAGTTTTAAAATTCGATTCCATATTTATTCCATATTTTTCTATACCGCAAGTCTACTGAAAATGCATCAAAAACTTATTTCATGTCAGTGCGCCAAACATTTCTTCGAATAATTGCACTGGCTATATAATAGCCACAGGTGCAGCACTGGACTAAATGAAAAAAAATGTAACTATCAATATTACCAATTAACTGCAGTAATTTTAATTTGTAAAATGAATAAACTTTTTTTTGCACCAAGCGTTTTCCTCGCTGTAGTGAGGTGAAAAATTTTGGTTTCACTCGGCAGCAAAGTTATTTTGCATCTCGTACCTTTGAAACCCTCGCTACGCTCAGGATTCAATACAAGTACTCGCCCTAAAAACCAACTTTGCAGCCTTGCAAAACAAATAACTATTTCTCCGATGCAGGGACTTTCTTTAGGAGTTTTGGTGGTTTACCATTAGCTCCACTTGGCCATGATGCATTGTGGCGAGCATAAATTGCTTAGCAACCACATTAAAATTTGTAATCGCACAGCAAACACCAAAAATATTTAGTATTGAGTAGTTCCGGTGGCCATCTGCTGCATTGGGCCAGCGTGGTGGGTTATGGCCCATATATATATCCCCACGTGCTATTTTCCACGTGGGAGGCCTGTGCCCAGCAGTGGGACGTGTATAGGCTGGTGATGATGATGATGATGGTGGCCATCTGTGGTCTTCAGTAGTTCCGGTGGCCGTCTGTGATCTTCATCAATTACTAAGCTACCACATTAAAGCTTGTAATCGTATGGCAAATACCAAGAATATTTAGTATTAAGTAGTTTCGGTAGGTGTCTGAAGTCTTCATCATCAGTTCCACTTCACCAAATGGTGCTACCCGAGGACAAGTGCCCAGGTTATTGCAAATAATACCTAAATCGCTGTAGGTGTGCCTTTAATATTTGAAGAGTTCCCTCGATTTCTCCAGGAACCCATCATCAGATCCTGACCTGATGACTATGGGACCACGTGAGAGGTGTACACTTACAGACAAAAAAAAATCCAAATCGGTCTAAGCATCTTTAAGTAATCGGAAACATACATAAAACATATAAGAGTTAAATTTACTTCTGCCATAACAAGAATCTGCCGTAACAAGAATATGTCGTAACCATAATCTGTCCAAACCAGAATCTGTCCCAAGACGAATAAGGTAAATCGATAACCTCCTCCTTTTTGTGGAGTCGGTTAAAAATAGGACAAAAGAATGTATGGGTTTATCAAAATTTCTGTGAAGTTTTGTGGCGAACAAATAGTTCGAAACCGTGGAAAAACAAATTCTTTAGGTAAGTTACCCTTTTTCCAAAGGATATTTACGGATTTCGGTCTGGAAATTTTAGGAGAAAGTACAATAGTGGTACAGCAAAAAAACCTTAAAACGGAGTGATTTCGCTAAATTTTGAAGGCTCCTGGTTATGAAATAATATACTTAATGCAAAAAAATAGAAAATATCTTTCTTTAACCGATGCTGAAAAAGTAATATAAATTGTTCCAGTTCTGAGGAGGAAACAGGGGACTACGAAACGTCGTTTTTCTGTGTATTGTATGAGAATTATGCATGCCACGTCGACGTAGTGTTTCCTCTTAACCCATAACTGCTCTATGCTGTTGGATGTTTTTGCAGTCTTTAGTCCGTTAGTCGGCTTTTACGACAATCAAGGGAAAAGAGGGTTTGGTAGTATTAGTTTGGTGGGCCGCTATAAGTAACACGCTATCCATCTTCTAGGCTATCGTCTTTGGTAAAGCATAATACGTGTTATAAGAGTGTAATATGTAATATCGACGCACGAAATCGCGACAAAACAGAGGAATTATGTTTGTAATCGTTTTATGCTAATAAATGGAAGATGCTTATACAGTTTCTATCTGTTTTTACACTATACATCACTCGTAGGTACATAGAAATCTCGAGTTTTTGATCGTGAAAGTTAAGCAATCTTCGCCGAGGTCGCCAATGGAATGGGTGACTGTAGGTTCACAAAATCTTAACATTGCTTAACTTTCGCGATCGAAAACCTCGAGATTTTATGAACCTACGGTCACCCATACCCTTGGCGATCTCGGCGAACATTGCTTAACTTTCACGATCGAAAACTCGAGATTTCTATGTACCTACGAGTGATGTCGCATAAAACGATTACAAACATAATTCCTATGTTTTGTCGCGATTTCGTGCGTCGATATTACGTATTACACTCGTGTTAAAGCCCTCAAAAATATTATGAATTGTCCAAGGTAGTTTATACAGGCCCGCAGGTGGTACGATTGTATCGTGCAGCTTAGTGTCACGAGCTATCTTGTGGATAAACAAGTTTTCTTTGACGGAGCATCGACTTTCATTCCGCTCAATCTAAAACTTTCACCTGAGGGTAGACATTTGCGATTGCCGAGGCTTATCCGCAAAGCCGTTGATAATTTAATATAATAACACGAAAAGGGGGGTCGGATGGTTAAATTAAAATGCCGTGGAAAGTTTTCGCGGTCCACTGGTTGCCATTAAAGTACAAATTTGTGGAACTGGCAAACGGTAATTTTGTCATTTCAGTGGACCATGGCAGAAACGATGTAATTGCGAATTGAAATGGGAATTTTCAAGTGTCGAAATTGGTCTTAGACTACATTTACGTTTTAATACTTTTTAATCACCGTACTCACGTCGTAATGTCGTCACCAGACAAGCACAGATTTAAAGTGCCCTCTAAACCTGGAATTTAGCTCTAGATATTAGTTTAACTGTAGTTATTACTAAGTTTCTCAGCTGTTGAAAATTCCGCTTGAAGTGCGTAAAGTGCTTCTATCTTTCGGCCTTATCGTCATACCAGCTGAGATGGAGGCCAAGCACTTCCGTAATGTTGAAATAAAGCTTAATCATGTCTACAAAGTGTTAGTATCTGTATAATCTTGTCGAGAATTAGCTTTCTACCATTGATAGTCTGGGAGTGAAATGACTGCGACAAACGGACTTTAAAAGAAACTAATGCAGTTTCTTGCACGCACCTCGTGTATTACGTGGGTTGTAGAAAAGCCCATTTATAGCCTATTTTCGGTACTGTTCAAATTACTGGCGTTAATATTATGTATACCTCGCGTCTCGTCCAATAGCGTAGAAGAGAATAGAATGTTGCCCTTGTCTTCCCTTCTGTGTCTGGTTTTATACAAAATAATTACACGTTCTAATTAATAAATATTATAAGCCCTACAAAGGGCGTAGTAACGTTCAAAAAAACTTAAGACATTCTAATGAACTAAAACAGTTTTGAATCGAAAACGAGCGCAAGGAATGAGCTGCACAGTAACATTCAACATTTATAAAAAAAAAACTATGTAGTTAACTACCTAGTCAATCATGCAAAACATACTTATTAATAAATTATAAAAAGTCTTTAAATAAAACACTTATGTAGTAAAAAAATAACTTTAGTCCTGTATTTAAACTAATTGAGCAATGCATTCGAATGTAGGTATATACCAGAAACAATGACAGACAACCAAAACAAATGAACGTAAGTATATACCACTGAACTATCAGTTAAATCTGCTAATGAAGGTCGGAAAATATGTTCTTTCTTAAAAGACATGCATTGTCACAATGTACCAAAGCAATTAATGACGACCCTTAGTGTTAGATGTGTTTATTCGTTGTGGATGGTTCGTGCCCTTGACGTCACGCGCGATGGGTCACCAACAATGGAGTTTCCGTCTTCGGACAGCGGAAGCACACTCGCGTCCCACAGCTTGCAAGTGGACAAAGAAATGACTTTTTGAGTTTGACTTTGAAAGAGTTTACTTTAGAGACACTCGAACTTTACTTTAAGATTTACTCGTGCTAACTCGGTGGGCGAGTGGAAAATTGCTAATTGATGACTTCATTTGGAAACCACTTCTACTGCCTAACTGACTTGACTATCACTAAGTACTTTAACAATGTGTTAAGATTGTTGCTATGGCGATAGATTAATTAAGATTACTTAAACTATATTTAGCGGCAATCCTACGCTGATTAACTATGTTGATTTTCAGTGCAAGAAAACTGCAAAAATGTTTACATCATCTACAGACTTATCTCTGTCATCATAAGTTCCACATAATACTTCAGTATGTATCTGTCTACATTAATAAAAATCAATTGCCGAAATGTTTGCAGTCGCATCACTTCAGAACGGCTCGACCGACTGAGCCGATTCATTTTTTTCTGTGTTTGTAATTCTCAGGACAAGATTTGTGTGAAAGAAAACTATTGGAAATTTGTCACGGGGTGTTCATGAGAACGGGCAGCTAGTACTTATTAAAAGTATGTATTCGTATAATTTATAATGTACAATTGAACCTAACAACCCTCATTGGTTCAGCGTGATGGTGGGTCATACATACATAATCAACGCTGGTGGTGCACTGCTGCTGGCCGGCAATAGCCTAATCTTCCAATCATAATGCTGTTATTGTCCGTGTGGGAAACTGCCAAGCAGTGGGACGTGTACAGACCGATGATAATTACAATGTAAATGGACTTCTTGGCGGGAAAGTGAAGCGTCATGTCTGTAGTTTTGTCTTATTTTCTAAAATTTGTGTATTGTCGAATATTAATGTGAAATAATGGATTATTAACCGTTAAGTGTTCATGAACGTGCATGAGTGTTGGCAAATAAAACAAAACAGTGCAACATCACTTTTCAAATTCTCTCAAGAAGTCCGTGTGAGATTCAGTAAAGTCCCACATTTTTATCTACTGAAACTCAAGGGATTTGGGGGGAATATCATTTAGCTTATTACCATCACTCATTATCATCCTAAAAGCATTATAAATGAACTCTATTATTTCCACTGAAGGACTAGTATCCATGGTGAAGAAACAAATTGTCAATAAAATAATAATTACAATTTAAATTTTAAACGCGTTAAGGTTACAATTTCTCCCTTTATTAATTGAACGCGATGTTGTCACAAGCCTCACACGCGCAGTGACGTAGCCATACGCCAGAGTAATTGGCGAGTTAGTGCGCGCGCTCGACTGCGCAAGCGGGTCGCGCGCATCTTGATAATACGCGCGCGCGCACAAGGCGGCGGTTGTAGATGCACCGATAGCGGGTTAAAGTTTACGAGTTGTGACTTTCTGGTAGACGGCCGGCGTCGTCGGCGCCGGCCGTCTACCAGACGGCGGTGGATTGTTTTAGAATTTGTATTGTGAACGGAAACATTGTTGTGGTGAAATTGTATGACTGCGTCGCTATTCTTATGTCAGGCTGGGGTAACACAGCGGCACGGGCTTAGGTGAAGCTGGCAAGACGGATTTTTTTATTTTTTTTATATATACCACAACGGGGAAGGAGTTGGCTTTCACCATAAGTAGTAACGATACGACTGAACATAAAGACGGCTCTATAGTATAGAGCCAAATGCGATGAAGAATGATTATTAACAAGTTATTTAGAATACAATTTTTTGTGCGGTAATCTAGTGTCATTCGAACTATTCTATTATTCTTGAGAGAAAGTCACCATTGACAGTAGTTTTATCGTTTGTATCACCCATTAATTAAATATTACTAATCTATAAAGCTTTGTCTTATCTTAACTTATTTTCATTCACACCTCTTAGGATTTAAATTCTAAGAGGTTTGATTTATCACTGTTGCTATTTAAATATTTAAGAGCTCAACGGTCGTAATACCAGACAATATTGTTAGTAACCATAGGAGTTTTTGTGAAAGACAAGGGGATAGGTTTACCACTAAATTATGAATTGTTTCCTTATCAGCAGCACAACTCACCACAGCAGGGCTTGCCGAAGTCCAACCGCACCAGTTGCACCATATAGGGCTCCAGCAGGTTCACGTACCACCAGGGCACGCGCTCGGCCTTCGTCAGCGTGCAGGTCTCCGTGCTGAACGTAGCCGCGGTGCTGCCGTCCAACGCCCGTTGAGGAACGCCCCCGTCCTCAGTCGAGGCCTGCATTGGCGCCTTGCCCGCCGCTACGTTCAGGACTGTGGATGAAAAGGTTAAGTTAGACTTTGTACGCGCATCACTTCAGAACGGCTTAACCGATTTGGTTGATTCTTTTTTTGTTTTGTTCGTGATTGTCATTACAAGATTTGTGTGGAAGAAAACTTTTGGAAATTCGTCACGAGACACAGGTTGTTCACGCGGGCGGAGTCGCGCGCGGGCCGCTAGTCATGTATAAAAAGGAGAGTCCTGACTCTCATATACACTTCTATACTTTTACTCTCCTTCTATCTACTACTATCTGCTACCATGTACAGTGCAGCGCTTAGTTGCCATAGCTCATCACAAAGGACAATGCCCACGGCCCATTCATTTGAAAACCTGACGAGTTTGCTTGTACAAAGTGATCTTAGTAGCAAAATGTAATCTATTATGTTACTGTTTATTGGTATAAAGTCAGATTTTTTTTATGAAAAGCTAGAGTTATGTTAGATTTTAAGTTTGCTGTTAGACATCGTATTTTAAAGTTTTTCGGCGACATACAATCATAGCTAGACATGTTGCATATCTCTTTTGTTTCTATCAAGACTATATAACCAATCATATGCATCTGGAATTCAAATGATTGGTTTGAACTGCACAATATTAGGGATTTTATTGAATCAATTAATTCCCATTTGGAAACTATAGCTTCTCATAAAAATATTGTTATTATAGGTGATATCAACACTAATTTAATACCAAAGTCTACTGAAAAACCTAAGAACAAAACAATCGTCTGAAGTATCTAGATTCAATTCGAACATTGCATGGCCTTTTACCTGCTCATAGTTTACCTACCAGAGAGGATAGCTGCTTGGATCATGTTTTGCTAAAGGTTGATAAAAAGGACAATAATTCTGCCCTTGTGGCGGTCTTAAATACTACAATAACAGACCATTTAATGGTTTTACTAAACAGTTCAATCAATCAAGTACTAAAACTAAATTAGTTCATAACAGTAAACGCATTCTCAAACCCTGGATGACCATTGGTGCTTTAATATGTATAAGACTTAGAGATAGGATGCAACTTAAGCTAAAAACATATCCGTTGAACGAAGTTTTGAAAATCACATTTAGGCGGTACCGAAATTATTGTACAAATCTTATTAGAAAATAAAAAGGACAACATAATAAAAAACAAATAGAAGACTCAGCTAAGAACATAAAGCAACTATAGTCAACAGTAAGTAAAATTACTCTATTTATATCTTTAAAAAATTCTAACGTTAATCTCCTTAGTATTACGTCGGATCCCAAGGACTCGTTAACTTTGTTAATCACTTCTTTAGTAGTATTGGTAAGACATTGGCTGAAGACATATTTCACAATTATCCACGAGCACAAGTATATGGATCTAATAATCTACACGCAAACTCTTTTGTACTACTGGAAAGCGATCATCAGGAAGTGGATATTATACTAATGAGAACTTTTCTCTTGCTTGCATGCTGCTTGCTTGCTTGCATGCTGCTTGCTTTCTTGCGTGCTGCATACATATTACATGAATAATATTTTATATCTTTATTATTGAAATTTTGCATTCACAATGCTGTATAGAGACTGGTTGATTTTTTTCTAGTAAACAATTTATCCAATATTTTATATCATTAGATTATTATATCAAATGTATATTATATCAAAAGTACATTATATCAAATGAAATTATAGAATCTAAAATTATATTAAATGTTTATTATATTAAGTCAGTTGTTATATCAAATGAAATTATATGAAATGAAATGATATTATCTGAACGTTAGACCATAAGTATTTATATCAAACATTACACACCCCCTTTGTAGCCACTCGTAATTTATATGACCAGCATTCTTCGATCAACAATCAACAATACAACTAGATGTCAGGTCAGCGCTAAAAATGTGTCTCGGTCAATAAGAGCGCAATTGAAAGTGAGCTCTTATTTTCTCGCAAGGCATTACAGGTAAAGTACTTTATTTGTTGTCCCTTAAGGTTGATTTCACCACTAAATGTTATTGACGTCTTTTCTTTTTTATGTGACAGGAGTAATTTATTGCTTTGAAAAAGTATTTATTCACGTGGACAGAATTCAGCTTATATTTTGTACGTGACGCGTTATCTAGTTGGTATTGTTGATCGAAGCCAGCATTCGTATCAAAGCTCCTATTCACGGAAGCTAGAGTTTCGCTACTCTACGGTGTCGAATCTAGTTATAGGTAATACTCGTAGCTCAGTCAATTGTGATGACGCAGACAATTGGAACATTAGAAGCTCGTTACTGTGCAGTCCAAGCATTTCGTGACGCCATCGCCATGCAAGAAGTGGGTTGATGCGCGAGTGCGAGCGAGACAGAGGAATCGGAAAAAGGGAGAGTGCACTTTTGAATGAATAATCGACCTCAGAAGTATATTGTCACTTTAGCACTATGTCATACTTACTTTCTCAGAGCGATCGTGCTAGTGCAACCGTTGTGTATGGACGCTGTAGTTGGTATGACATGGTACTAAGTGTTAAGCTACTTCTTCTTAGGCCAAATACACCATTTTATATGGTGATTTATTAAAATTTTAACAAATTTTAATGTTACATAAATGTGAAAGTTTTAAAAATGATGCAATTTTAGAGATGACAATATTATAAATTTAAATTTTCGTCGAAACAAGTTTTATTTTATTTATTAATTTATAATATGATGCATCTTTTGACTGAGTGGTAGAGCCATGCTGTGTTGCAGCTTGCAGCACGCATTGGGCCGGCTCGCCCGGGTTAATACCCGGCGTGAAATAATGGCACTTAGTGCTGTTGTGTTTCGTCCGGCCAGTGAGAGTTCCGGAGCCCCCCCCCATTCCTTCCATAACCTATTCCTTTCTTAAAGGTCGGCAACGCATCTGCGACTCCTCTGGTTTTGTGGGTGTCCATGGGCGGCGGTGATTGCTCTCCATCAGATAACCCGTCTGCTCGTTTGCCCCCTTCTTATATATAAAAAAAAAAACATTGAAGTCATAAAAGTTAAGAGACCTATTAGGTACATCTCGAATGTCATTTTTGCGTAAAATGCCCATTTTCGTATTTTGTAGTAATTTTGCAGTTGTATTTAACGTTTTTATCGAAATAGGATAATTTTGTGCTTAGTATTACAAATCTCCATTCTGTGAGCATAAGTTGAATTCGGACGGCCGGCTCATGGCATTTTGTAGTAATTTTGCAGTTGTATTTATCGTTTTTATCGAATAATAAATTCAATATAAAATCTTTATTCCTCTAGAAGTAACAATTACTCTGGTATAAATATTGCTCATTAATATTATCGTAGATAGGAGATATTCACAGTTAACTTATAGCGATTTTCGAAGTTTTTTGGTTTAGAATAAGATTTTTTTCCTATATAAAATATATGATATCTAAAAATTCCGAGGCCACTACGCACTTTTCAACTATATAAGAGATAACATTATAATTTTTTTATTTCTCTTGTTTAGAACAGTAGTTCAATCGATGAGCTCAAAAAAGTGCCTTCGCGCATTTTATACAAATCTATCTCTGCAATTTTCGATTTAATTAATAAGTTAAGCAAAATTTACAAAAAGCGAGGCCGTTGCGCACTATTTCAATAGCTGTTCTACACTATTCAATAAGTCATAATTGTTAATGTATTTTTGTTTCTGAGATCCATAATGCCAAAGTTGGCGATTTTATGCTAAAATCACAGTCGGGATGTAACGTAATAATAGGCCTCTTAAGAGAAATGTTTTCAACAAACTATTTAGATCCCTACTTTTTACTTTAGCATGCAAAGTTTCTTTAAAATTGACTTCTTGGCTTTAAAAATTTCGACTTGAAAGTTTGTAGGTATGGGAAACCGAAATGCGTAAGTGGAAGCCCTCTTAATACAAACTTCGAATAATTGGTCCCGCTGCGCGCAGCGAGACCAATCATTTATCTAAGGTTCACCGTTTAAAAGTAATTTTACCCTAAACAAGATTTTACAAAGTTTTGAGTGCTAAAATTGAAACAGTTTGAAAGCATCAAGTAGCCCTACTCAATGCTTTCAAACTGTTTCAATGTTAAGTTTAAGTTTAACAACATCCCAAGAACGGTATCTATACGAATTACAACGAAGTTTCGTATGCGCTTAGAGTCTAACAGTGGTTCTTAACCTTTTTCGCTGGCGACCCAAAGTAGGAATATATTTGAAGTCCGCGACCTAATCCTTTAACTATTTTATTTTCCAATGACACGTAGGTACTAAAAAAACATATTATCTAATTTTATAGAATGTAGTTGTAAAATTGGAAATAAACAACATTATTGAAATGTTCTTTATTAAAATCAGACAATTCAGCATTCTATTGGTAAAAAAAAATTACAGCAAAATAATTAGTGACTCCCTGGTGTTGTATTTTTGAGAAAAGATCATATGTATACGTGAAGTTATGTTAATAGCAACTGCACACCGCATGTCATGCTGAGGATCCAACCTATTCCTGTAATTATTCTTCGTTATTAATCATTGCAGCAAGGCATGAAAATCCTGCTTCACACAATTAAGTAGTTGGGAAAGGTAACAGAGCTTTTTCAGCTTCATTGCTCAGAACAGGCTTCCCAGATAATTGTGCCCAAAATTTTGTGAGACTCATTCTAACAAATCTCTCTTTTAAAACTGCATCACCTTGTATTTCGAGGAATTCTTCTTGTAAATCCAGCTGAATCGTTTTCAACGCCCAGCCCATCACATCTATTTCTAATGGATTTCTTACCCAACAGTATTTCAAGATATGGACATTTTGTGGAATATACCTTTCCAATTCATTTCCAAGTTTTCTCAAATTTTTTGGCAAAACTTTGGCAAAATAAAATTGCTTAACGTCAATTGGCAGTGTTTCCAATATTAAACTTGTTTTTGAAAGATCTTAATGGCAACCGTAATATTTTTGACAGCGTTTCTAACACTAAACTTGTTTTTAGAAGATCTTAATGGCAACCGTATTTTCTTGGAGACCATGCCTATTTTTTAGTTTAAAAACTCTTACTTTTTTAGTTTAAAATCACTTGAACTCAGAAATGCAAGGTCAAAATCGCACTGTAAACTGTAATAACTGTAATTTTTTAAACTTAAAAAATAGGCATGGTGTCCAAGAAAATACGGTTGCCATTACGATCTTCCAAAAACAAGTTTAATGTTGGAAACGCTGTTAATTGACGTTGAGCAATTTTATTTTGCCAAAGTTTTGTTTTGTTTTTATAACAGTATTTTTTTCGTAAATGTCTACTACAGTGCGATTTTGACCTTGCATTTGAGTTAAATATCACCCAAATATGCCAATTTAGCCATCCATTTGTTGTCACTGAAGCGATCAGCACATTCGTGTCTGTCAAAAATATTTCTATTTCTGTTTTAAGAGAAATAAGTCTAGCTAGAATCTTTCTGCTGGATAGCCAACGCATATCTGAATGGAATAATAAATTCTGGTGATTTGAACCCATTTCTTCATACATCAGTCGAAATATCCGCGCCTTTATGAAGTTTATAATTTGGATTACGTCCTTTAAAAGCTGATGTAGATCTGGCTGCATATCACGTGTAGCCAAGTTTTCTCGATGTAAAAAGCAGTGTATTTTAATACACCTCAGGGTTTCGTTCCTTGACTATGGCACAAACCCGATGCTACTCCCTATCATTGCCGGTGCTCCATCTGTATAGACTGCGACACAATTGTCCCCCAGTAATTGGTGTTCCACAAAAAACATGTCTATTAAAAGAAATATTACAGCCCCAGTTGTAGTTTCAGAGAGTTTTTCACAAAGCAGGAACTCTTCATCGAAATTTTGAAGAGTTCTGTATCTTACGTACTTACACCAACAGCTGTGGCAAATCTTCAATATCAACTGATTCGTTGATTTGAATTTAAAATTTGATGGATTGTTTGAGATCTGTCATTGATTGTTCTAAAATATCTAATGACACTAAAGCTATTCTCTTTTTCACAGTATCGTTTGAAATTGGCACCATTTCCAGCTTTTTTGCTATTTCATCTCCACAGACAGTTCTTGCCATGGCTATTGCAGCTGGTTTAATCAACTGCTCAGCAATACTATGAGGTTTTTTTACATTGAGCTACTTTTAAAGCTACTTCGAAAGTTTTTTTTAACGAAACTGTTGCTGAACTTGATGGTGCATCAAGTTTCGTGCGCTTTGCTTGTGATTCTTTTTCTTTCCAAAAAGCATACGGTTTATTTGCGTACGTTGGATGGACTTTTTCGAGATGTCGCTTCAATTTGTTTATTTCTAGCGATTCATTGAAAGAAGTTGCATACAAACCACGCATTGTGGACGCGGCACACCAGAGTGTGACTATACTAGTGTAGGTAGTGACAATGATCAACCTATCAAAAAAAATATTAGCAATTAAAAACGTGAAGTTTTTTTTCGAGATTCCCGGAGATTTTCGCGACCCGACCCAAAACCTCTCGCGACCGACTCGAATTTGGGTCGCGACCCGAGGTTAAGAAACGCTAAGCGAATCCGAAACTTCGTTGTGATTCGGCGTACAATGCACGCGCGATGCTATTTTTTTCACTAGCGATAGGCGCAGTACATGCACACACAACCATGCACGCATGATGAATTACGGGCAGACGAAGTTTTGGATGCGCTTAAAGAGTAGGGCCTCAGACCAAACATTCTCGGGAGTGTTCCCTCTAGCGGGCCGCTGTTGGGTTGAACTCTAGTCATTGTTTGACAGGTGGTCCCAGATCACTCCTGCAGGAGGAGAAGAGATGTAATATGGGTTTTTATGGGGTATGCCCTGCGGAAGCTGGTAGGGGACCCACGTAACCACCGCGTGTCCCCGAACACGGATTTTTTTTATTAGTAAATAAAAAAGGTAAACTGTGATGTAATGGCGTCTCATTATAAAGTCAAAAGAATACGGGGACTTCTTGGCGGAAAAGTGAAACGCCATGTATGTAGTTTTGTAATATTTTCTAAAATTTGTGTTTTGTCGAATATTAATGTGAAATAATGGCGGATTATTAACCGTTAGGTGTTCGTGAACGTGCATGAGTGTTGGCAAATAAAACAAAACAGTGCAACATCACTTTTCAAATTCTCTCAAGAAGTCCGTGTAAGATTCAGTAAAGTCCCACATCTTTACTGGAACTCAAGGGATTTGGGGGGAATATCATTTAGCTTATTATCATCACTCATTATCATCTTATAAGCATAATAAATGAACTCTATTATATCGACTGAAGGACTAGTATCCATGGTCACGGAACAAATAATAAAAAAAACAAAAGAATACTACCAACCCATCTCTTCCCTTAAGTGTCGTCACACGAGCCACCGGCCAGAGCCACAAACGCCGCCACGAGAAGTTAAAAGCCAAGAAGCGAGCACCGACGATTCGTAGCGTGTGGCGGCCACCGGCGTCAACCGTGTGCGCCGAATTATGAAGACTACAGGAAATATGCCGGTGGCGTCGTTTTGTGGTTGTGGCCCGGTGGCCCGTGTGCGGTACCATAACGGACAAAGCTAAGGCGATAGGCGGCATTCATAGCTTAGTCCCTGACAAATCCTTTGGGGATAAAAGTCGTGAGTGTATCTTCTACAAAAACAAGTTCATTGAGCGACTGTAGCGACATTGAACGTCATTCCATAAAATTTCAAAAATAAAATAAAATTTACCTCTTTAAGAAAGTTCGCTTGATGTCGAAAAAGTTCAAACCCAAGACTTGGGTCATAGAAGACAGCACCGGCCACCTGATACACGAGGTTGATGGAATAGCTGAAGCTTGGCGCTGTTACTGTGAACAGTTATACAAGGAACCGGTAGGCCTGCTACCTCCCCGACTTGACTGGAGCAACTTAACACTCGAACCCGACATCCTGCGGTCTGAAGTTACAGCTGCATTGGACGCCCTCAAGATAAGGAAGGCCCCGGGTCCCGACAACATCACTGCGGAACTCTTAAAGGCACTGCGTGACTTGGGTATCAACACCATACATTCCATCTGCTGCAAAGTTTGGTGCAGTGGTGAGTGGCCTCACGACTGGGCAGAGTCCATCATCCTGCCACTCCACAAGAAAGGATCTTCGAAAAAATGTGACAATTACCGCACCTTAGCCCTCATTTCTCATGCCAGCAAAATACTGCTCCATATTATCAATAACCGCATCCGACACTATCTAGACTGGCAAATACCGCAGGAGCAGGCAGGTTTTGTAAAAGGCAGAGGTACGCGTGAGCAAATTTTAAACGTCAGGCAGGTTGTTGAAAAGGCCTACGAATATAGCACACCAGTCATTATAGACTAGAGTAAGGCGTTTGATTGTGTCAACTGGGGAAGCTTGTGGACAGTGCTTGCGGAGCTTGGTGTCCCCGACCACCTTACTGCACTTCTTGAAAGTCTGTACTCTCAGAGTCAGGGAGTGGTCAAGGTGGCTGGGGTAACCTCAAAATCCTTCAAATTGGAAAAAGCCGTTTGGCAGGGCTGTATTTTATCTCTTGTTCTATTTAATGCGTACGGAGAATACATCATGAGGCGAACTTGCGACGACTGGGATGGAGGAGTGTGCATTGGCGGAGTGAAAATCACCAACCTCCGCTATGCCGATGACACGACTCTCTTAGCTGCAACTGAAGCTGAAATGGTCGCTTTACTGTTAGCAATGAGCTTGGCCTATTTGTCAACAGATCCAAGACAAAAATTATGGTGGTGGACCGCGCGAAAAAGCTGGATCTCAGTGGTACCTTACAACTGGAAGTCGTTGACAACTTTATATACTATACTATGCAATAATGGTTCCAGCGAAGCTGAAGTACGGCGGCGTATAGGAATGGGCAGGAACACTATGTCCCCACTCCACAAGACTTGGAAAGACCGTAGCGTTTCACTGAGTACTAAAGTCAGACTAGTGCGTGCTCTCGCGTTCTCGATTTTCTTATACGGTGCTGAGACGTGGACGCTAAAAGCATCGGACCGAAACCGCATTGATGCGTTTGAAATGTGGTGCTGGAGAAGAATGCTGCGGATTCCTTGGACAGGTCATCGGACCAACGTGTCGATTCTGAAGCGACTGAAAATCAAATCCAGGCTCTCATCCATATGCCTCTTGAGAATCCTAGAGTACTTCGGTCACATTGCCAGTTAATTGTCACGGGGAAGGTAGAAGGAAAAAGAGCTCGCGGCCGCAGCCCGATGCGTTGGTCCGACCAAACCCGTACCGCGCTGGACACCTCTATGCACGATGCACTACACGTTGCCGGCAACCGGTTCGGATGGCGCTCAATCATCAAGCGTCGCATATATGATGAAGGTGGTCACGACCCTCAGCAATGAGGAAAACGAAGCACGGAGGAGGCATCTTCTAAGCTTGCGTATCGTGGAGCAGTTCCCAGACTCATACTTTACCAATAAACGATGTTGTCTATCTCGTACTATATCACACTAATATTATAAAGGCGAAACTTTGTAAGTATGGATGGATGTTTGTAACTCTTTCACGTAATAACTACTGAATGGATTTGGATGAAATTCGGCATACAGATAGATTATAACCTGGATTAACACATAGAATACTGTTTATTCTCATATTGCCACGGGAACGGGAACCACGTGGGTGAAACCGCGAGCGGCCGCTAGTAATAAATATTTCTGACCAAATTGTGTTTTGATACGCGTTACATAGGCTGTTTGGTAATACTTATGTAATCAAACAAATCAATCAACTGTTCCATACGAAACTGCAATGGCTATTCAAGCTAAATGTATGAAGTAGAAGATTTCTTTTTCGCTCTTTTAGAGTTGCTTCTATACAAATAGTTGTTGTTAGCACTTAATTGGATGGCCCAGTTATACAGGGTTATTATATAACTGTTACCAAACACATGTTAAGTATATACGGGTCCACTCGAGCAGGAAGTTATAGTGACATACATCGACCGTAACTCACATTTGATTTCAAGTTGAAATGAATTTAAATTGTAGACGTTAGGCGTTTGTGCCAAACTAACGGTTAAATAATGACCGCGCGTCGCAACAACTCACCTTTGATGTGCCGAAGTGGACAGCCAATCATACGAAGGTATTCTTAAAAAATGTGTTATAACAAAATTACAAGTATATGTAAGAGAACCGGGGCGTCGCTCGCTAACGTTGAGGCGGAAAAGGGTTCAACTCTTGAGTCGTGTCAATGTATAATTTACATTTTTCTGAATAATCTCGAGTCTTTTGGCTTTCTTTGTGTCACCGGCCACGATATCGTCCGCGTGAACAACCCGAGACGAATTTACAAAAAAAATCCTTCATACAAACCGTGTCCTGAAAAACACAACAAAAAAGGAATTGAAATAGCTGTTCTAAGGTGATGCGGGAGTGACATATTTTAACTAGCGGCCGCTCGCGGTTTCACCCGCGTGGTTCCCGTTCCCTTGGGAATATCGGGATAAAAAGTATCCTATGTGTTAATCCAGGTTATAAGCTATCTGCATGCCGAATTTCACCCAAATCCATTCAAGTTTTTACATGAAAGAGTAACAAACATACACTCTCAGAAACTTTCGCCTTTATAATATTAGTGTGATAATAAATAATAAAACGTATTTATTGAACGAAAAATGGTTACATTTATAAAATTTTAAACGATGCTATCCGCTTAAGCTTAAAAACTGTAATAACAACGCCCGCCCCCAAAGAGTATCCCAAAGAGTTTCAGAGAGGTAGGGCAATATTCATACATACAGTTTACAATTAACCTTTTAAACATAACTAGGTACATTTAAAGTATCTATATAGATACGCAAGCATGGATTTAAGTTTGATTATCATCAATGATACCTAATTCAGAAATTTACTTGTTAGTAACTGATAGATGTGCTAAATAATTAGTGTACCTATAAGTGTGGGAAAAATAGTTTTTTTTTAAATAAGACAATGTCCTTTGCACTCGAAAAATTTGCGTTCGATAGGCAAGCTACCTATTAACGGATTGATTTGTGTACGGCGAGCCCCGTAATGAATGCGCCAACGGACGACGGACGGACTGGTTCGCCGTTAGCAAGGGGCGCTCGTAACTCAGGTTTACCAACCAATCATATTTATTATGACACTTTGCATCGTAGCATTCGTAACAAATGGAAAAAGCCTACTATTCCGGGAAACGGCAGTAATGACGTGATGCTTAAATGTATGTATATTGTACTGAAATTCGCGAACTTTTTTTTTGCTTTGGAATCGCATATAGAGTCAATGTTTGTTCTTTATTTTTTGTATCTTCGCTTTAGATGTTTACTCCATAATGCAGGTCTTATTTCGTTCAAAACGCAAATAAATATACATAATTATATACTTAGATAATTAGTTACAGTATTTATAGTGATTCAACACCCGCGACCTTGTCCGCTTTAATAACCACATCCCGTAATTGAGACAGAGTATTGAAATATTTCGTCTCTACTTTTGCCTACATCAAGAAATGGACTTGTATGTTAAGGCGCTCCCACGCCGGGTGCATTCGCCTGCAATGTAACTGTTCAGATTCGAGCATTACAACAGTGACTCTGGAAATACGAAGATGCAATTTGTAACGTAATCCTAAAAACGAATCTTGGACCACATTAGGTTCAGTTGGTTGGGCTGTGCAACTCCTTTTTTTACAAAGTGTATCAATAGGGTAACCAAACATTTTATTATAAGTAAAGCTTTAAATTTAACTTGTGCGTAGTTCGCAAATACTTAAAAAAAAAGATAGTGTCGGGCTCAGCGGTGACGCGAGCAGTTCTGCCTATAACGGCTCGCGACAAGTGTGCCGCGCTAACGGGCCTGTCCACGCATCACTTGACGCGCGACACGGGCAACCTGCTGAGCAACACCGAGTTAGCATTTGATCAAGTTGACGGGAACAAGACATTTTTATTTTATGACTTACTAGCGACCCGAAAAAGTACTCTAAACCGACGAGCATGTATGAAGAATGCTATGGGACTTCTTGGCGGGAAACTGAAGCGTCATGTCTGCAGTTTTGTTTTATTTTCTTAAATTTGTGTTTTTTCGAACATGAAATAATAAAGGATTATCAACAGATAAGAGGGTTTACGCATTTCAGTTTCCCATACAAACTTTCAAGTCAATTTTTTTTTAAACTATTTAGCCAATTACAATGAAACTTTGCATGCTACAGTAACATACAGAGATCTAAATAGTTTAGAAAACATTTTTAAAAAACGTTTAACTGAGTTAATGCGATTTTAAACTTTCTATAGTGGACTTTAAATAGCAATAACTCAGCTTAATAAAAGTTTTTTAAAAATGTTCACAACAAACTATTTAGATCTCTGTATGTTACTTTAGCATGCAAAGTGTCATTGTAATTAGTTTTTAAAAATTTCGACTTGGAAGTTTGTATGGGAAATCGAAATGCGTAAACCCTCTTAGGTGTTTGTAAACGTGCATGAGTGTTGGCAAATGAAACAAAACAGTGCAACATCACTTTTCAAATTCTCTCGAGAAGTCCGCGTGAGACCTCAGTGAAGTCCCACATCTTTACTGAGGACTCGGGGTTTGGGGGAACATCATTTATCATTCATCATCTTAATGACCACTCGTTATTATCAAGGGAAAAAAAAATACTAATGACTAGGCAGCATGGTCTCTGACCTTAGCCTGTTCCTTCACGGAACAAATATAAAAAAATTAAGAATGTTACGACTACTAAGTGTTTGACAAAGTCTGTGTCCGAATCGCCTGCCTACTCATCCAGGAAGCGGACGTGATGGATGTATGTACTATATAGCGACCCGCCTTAACTTCGTCTGCGTGAAGATCCTATGACAAAATCCCGTGACGAATTACCAAATAAAAAATTATTTCAACTTTGTCCTGACTATTACAAACACAACAAAAATTAACCAAATGTGAGATGTATATAAGGCGACTGCTAGAAACCGCAAGAAACTTCAAGGGCTGTAAGGTCAACTGTTTTAAAAAAAAATTCGTGCTCTTTTATTTAAAAAAAAAAATCATTCTGTGATTTTTTATTACATAGTCTTTGAGTATCTAATTTATTTTAAAGCAACAACATAAGAAATATAAAATGAAAAACAATTCAAAATAACGATTATTTATAACGCGCGGGCAGCGGCCGGTCGTTGACCCAACTGTCTGTTGACCCGTCCGCGTCAGATGGGCGATAAGTACCTACTGCAATGAGACCATTTCTTTTCCTATTACGAAATGTGCGTATGTTTCTTATGTTTTGCTTTAAAATGAATTAGATACTCAAAGACAGTCCAATTAAAAATTCGCAAAATGAATTATTTAATTAAAAATGAAAAAGCACGAATTCTTTTTTTGTCATTTTTGTCATGTTTAAAACACTTGACCTAACCAGCCCTTGAAGTTTGTTGCGGTTTGTAGCAGTCGCCTTTTATAGGTTTGAAGTGATGCGCGAACATACATTGGTGACAGTTGATTATTATTACATATTATAAAGTAAAGTCGCTGTTTTCCTGTCTGTGACACCGCACTATTCTCCTAAACCACGCAATGGATTTTTATGAGGTTTTCACTAAAAGATAGAGCGTTAACCGGGGATGGCTTTTGTATAAAATTTGTAGATAATTTGTACACAACGACTGTTTCTAAGTTAGCGCGGATTAGGCGCGGGCGGGCCGCTAGTAATTTATAAAGAAGATACACTTTTGCTTGGTGGAAGCGTTGGTGAGACGATCTCAAATCTCAAAGGCAAAAATTAAAAATTCTTTTTAATTTTTTTAACTTATAACGGCCGGCTGATGTATAATATTCAGCTTTTCTTCATTAACATTGACGACCTCCTTGGTCGAGCGGTTTGTACACCGGTTTTCATGGTGTTGCCATCTCTGAGGTCCCGGGTTCGATCCCCGTTCGGGTCAATTTAGAAATTATTGTTTTTCTAAATTGTCTCTGGTCTGGGTGTTTTCTATGTATAATCATTATGTATGTATTTAAGTATTTTAAGTATGTTTATCCGTTGTCTAGTTTCATATCGAAGCTTCTTAGGAAAGTTTATTTTATTTATTATCGGCCTCATCTTGCCTCTGGGCTAGATAAATGTTGCCCAAAAAAAACCCATTACAAATAAAAATAATGATAATATTATATTATATATATATATAAATTTGTACTCCCCGGTTTCTCTCGCCTCAGAAGCCAGTTTTTGTTCCATATGCGTTTTTTTGTAATGATACAAGCCGCAGGTGCCGTAAGTAAAAATTGTTCTTCATCTTCTGAATCCTGTACACGTATGGCGTGTCAGAAGTCGCGGTGTAGAATGAAAGTAAATTGGAGTGAAGTGGAACGACGCGAATGGAACGCTCGTGTGGGTATTCAATTTTTGGCTTAAACAGATTTTTAATTATTTTTATGATGTATAGTTTTTGATTTATGACGAAGAATGGAAAAAAAATATGCACCTACAAATTTGTACGGAGCCCTCGGTGGGCGAGTCCGACTCGTACTTGTCAAGTTTTTTTTATCTAAGTACCTAATTCTTTATCACTTAAAACTAAATTGACGGAGCGTCTAGAATTCTTGGTCCTTGATAATGGAAGCCTCTAGTGAAAATAAATTACGATATTGCTTATTTCCCTAATACATCACCTACAGCATCGATTGTACCATAAAAACTGTGACACAATTGGTGACAATCGAGGTTATTGTACCGGTCAGCTATATATGAGACACAATGGGTATTCTCATTCCATATGTGTAGACTGGGTCAGACTGCACCCAGCACAGAATACCAATTATTGACCATTGGTTCTCTATAGGCCAATAATCTTTTGTTTAGTTGATTTTATTGGAGCCTTGTAGGTCACCTTATTAATAAATAAAAGAAGGAGTTATTTATAATGCCTGCAGTTTACATCATCATTAGCTAAAAGACGTCCACTGTTGGACAAAGACATCCTCCAAGGATCTCAACCACGTCCGGTCTTGTGTTGCTCGCATCCAGCATCTAGCGGCTACCCGCTAGAAGAGTTTATTAAAAACGTGCAAGCTGACGAGCATCCGAGAAGCCTTTTTGTAAAAGATACTTTATGAACTTATTGGAAATCGATACAATATAGTAGTCAATGCAGATGATGAGAGTCAGTACAAAAATTAGAATAATGCCAGATTTTATCATTTTGTGTTATTTTTTTAATAATCTAAGGTAACTGAAACATAAATTCTGATTTTCTAATACGAGTATTATGCTAACAGAGAACAGTACAATCAATGACATTTTCTTGTTTAAGTATATTTAACGTCATTTACGTGTTATGGACACTGTGATATGAGTGAGATCATTTATTAAATCTGAGATGTCTACTACTATCTTGCTGCTACACAAATTTTAATAACAATTTCACATTACATTATTATATTATTTAATACTCTTACGTGACTACACAAAGGCTATTGTAAGGTATTCAAAGGCACACTTAGCAAGTGATTGAAACCTCTTTCTTCTGTTCTGTGGATTGAATACACTTCTGACAGAGTTGACAGATCAGCTGCATAATAATATGTTTTTTTTTTATGTTCGCTTCGCGGCTCCGTGACAATTAATGGGGTGTTCAGATCTTTTGTGGTGCTCGCAGGTGCCTCGGCTGACTAAAGGGGAAAACGAAAGTGCTAAGCGACTGCTATTCTGCGCGTAGAGATCCGTTAAACTATTAGTGAAAGGTATCTTTTTGAATTATGTTTCTGACTCATTCTCGTCGGAGATTGAGGAGGTCGTTGGTGCAGCGGCTGAGGCGTTCGCTAGTTAAGCAACTTTCGCAGTGCCGGATTATTGGATGGGTGACCGAAAAAAAAATCATCATTAGTCATTAATATCAAGTTATCGCTACAAATTGATGGGTACTCTTGCTAAATGATCACAAACCCCAGTCTTTTGCCACACATTTTACCACATTTTGCCCGACCTGGAAATTGAACCCGGACCTTGCGGATATGGAGCCGGGCGCTTACCCACTCGGCAGCTGGGGCGGCTGCCCAGCGGTGGATCAATTACAAGCTCACACTTAAACGGCATTACACCGAACGCCGCTGAAGGCGGAATGCGCGCGCGCATCTGACCAACTTTTACTTTCTACGAGAAAACTGTTCCCACGCGAAGAATCGGCAGGGAGCATTGTGGCAGAATCCCAAGATCTCTCTGCCGGCGCCCTTGGCGCGATCGATATGGGAAAACATAATTGATACCGCACAGACATTGTTTTAGCCACAGAACAGTTATTTATGTATTCCGTGGTTTTAGCTACGCGGTGCACGATTCAGCTATTTTCGTGAGACTAATTTGACCTTCCAAATATTCTGTTCGATTGGTTGAAAATTCTAGCTACAATAATTGATTTTAATTGAACCTTGTACTAAGAAGAAGCGGCAAGGATACCTCTACCTATCAATAAGGACCTTTCCCACTTTTATTTTTATAATTAGGGTTCCGTACGCAAAGAGTAAAAACGGGACCCTATTATTAATGTATTTCTATGGATGTATTTGTATGGATGTATTTCTGTTGCCGCTATAACTTGGCCGGTTTTTTAGGTATTCTTTGATTGGTTTGCCGAACTGTAACAGTTGTAACGAGAAGTGTCTTCCTATTATCGAGCATTTTGTAATTTTTCTATAATTATTATAACGAAAAAGGGAGCAATGAACATTGACTTTCATTCTTTTTAATTAAATAAACGTGTGTCACCCGTTTAAGCTTAGAACGCAGATTCAAGGAACTTGTACATAAAGTTCCTTGCGTAGATTATAATAAAAAAAACCGGACGAACAAGTGCGAGTCGGACTCGCCCACCGGTTCCGTACAAAGTAGGAGCATATATTTTTTTTATCATTCTTCGTCAACAATTGAAAACTATACATCATTAAAATAATTTAAAATCTGTTTAAGCTTGTGCCAATGATGCCCTTTCATACGATACCCCACATGACACGGGTAACTCAATTTAAAATTTGGACCGCCGTTCCTGGCATAAAGACCTTGTTTTTTAATGATTTAATTACAAACGTATAGTTTTTAGATTTTTCCCTATACTTGTAGTATAAGACAGTAATACTTACCAAATTTCATAGTTCTAGGTCAACGGAAAATATTCTTTAGAGTTTAATTCCCTTGAGACTGTCAAAATATACGTTTTTTAGCATAAAGACCCTGTTTTTTAATTATTTAATTACAAACGTATAGTTTTCAGATTTTTCACTATACTTGTAGTATAGGAGGGTAATACTTACCAAAGGACACCGTCCACTTTATATAGGTCCTTGGGCCTACATATGTACAGTTAAATATATTAATGTTATTGGTTGTTTTGAGTAGCTTATATTATGTAGAAAACTTAAATAAATTAAGTTTTGTATCAGGTTGGTTAAATAATACAACATAGGTTAAAAATTCAAGAACACAAACAGTACAAACGATACGAGCGGCGATGAATGAAATTGGGCAGCAGGATGACAGATTTAACATAAGAGTGTTGCTAGAGTATAAAAATAACTTATTTCAAGACACTACTCTTTATTATTTTTTATTAATACGTTTAAGCTCATAGGAAATAAAGACGTAAAAAGTAATAAAAGTAAATAATCTAACAAGTAGCTATTATTTTAAAACCAGGATTTATATTTTCAATCGCTTTTCACAACTTGGCTCAATTATTAATTCACTAGGCAACACAGTTAAGTCATAGATGACTGCGCCTTTTAACGGAAGTCAATTATAAGTCTGGTAAAATTCATTTTTATTATAATTTATTTTGATACTCCCAAATAGTGATCGATAATCAATAAATAAAACTAGTTATAAATCACTTCATTTACAATATGATTGTTCAGGGGAGTGGGCCCATATTGGATGTTGTCCTTTCATAGTTCCAGGTCAACGGAAAATATCCAATAAATTTTGATTCCCGTTAGAGTGTCGAAATATACGTGTTTTTAGCATAAAGACCCTGTTTTTAATGACTTAATTACAAATGTATAGTTTTCAGATTTTTTCCTATATACTTGCAGTATAAGACGGTAACACTTGCCAAAGTTCATAGTTCTAGGTCAACGGATAATACCCTATAAATGTTTGATTCCCTTGAGAGTGTCGAAATTAAAGTTTTATTGGAATAAAAAACCTGTTTTTTAATGATTTCATTATTTGGTACACAAAACAAATAACATTAAAAAAAAGAAAAAAAAACAACACAACTTAATTACACGCAAAAGAAAACAACAAATAAAAAATAAATTATGAAATGATTTAATTACAAATGTATAGTTTTCAGATTTTTCCCTATACTTTTGGTTCCGTTTTTTCCTATTAAGGTACGAAACCTAAAAATGGAGGCAAGCTTCATTTGCAACAAAATTATTAAAATGCCTATACTCAGATAAGTTAGTAAAGTAAATAGGGTTAACACTCTCGATATATTAAACAAGTTAGATATAGGTTAGCCGCGTTCTAAAATTGCCATAAAAATAGCTGTTATTCTATCTGCAGTGCGAGCCTACAAACGAGTCCTGTTGCCTTTTTATTACCATTAATACCTATCCGAGATAAAGACGCTGCCCACTACAGCGTAGTTCTTTGACCGTAATACACAGCAGGGAACATGGTGGTTTGCTACGGAACGGCATTTTTGTTACGTATAGACATCTCACCTCACGAACAACTACCTACCCGCTGTAGTTTATAGGCATTTAGAAGATCAACCAAGCCGAGGTCTTCCTCGTGCGTGTGAAGTGTTACCTAAGTGATCGTTAACTGTTCTTTTGCACTATAATATTCGCTGTATACGCAAAATATATAAAAAAACGCACTGGGTTTATAGTACAGGTCTCTCTAAATTAGAGATAAATTGAGCAACTTTATCCGCATCCGAAAATGTTCAGCTAGCATTATCTTATCATAACTTAGTGGGGCCTGCCGAGGTTTCCATCTGACTACTGTCATCACCTCTGACTTAGATGGTATCCAAAAATACCGATGGGTCTAAAGTAACGATACGAAAATTCATACCTACCTATTAGATAGGTACTTATTATGTTCACATAAGTTAATAATTTTTAATGTAGAAAAGCTTGCAATTGCATAAAAGTTATTTTTTCATTCTACTTCGCTATTGAATAATAGCCTGCCATAGATGTGGCTTTTAGAGAGAAGAGCCTTAAGTCTCCTTATGTCCGGTCACGGTAGTCCGCGTTGCAGTGGGCGGGCACCTTAACGTGGCGGCCATGAAATACCTCCACGCGCTGACCACACGTAACGGGACCGAATGTCGGTCACTATCGGCTCTATTTAATTATTCCGATATTATAATAATATGGGCGCTCGCAGTGAACGGGCGGCGGTAGTGCCTTTACAGTTATTTGTTTTAGTATAGAGTTATATGTTTAGAGGTCATTGGATGGGCTTGTAGACGTATTATAGTTCGAATGATAATATAACTTTAAAATAATAGTTTATATTATCATAATTGTACGTTTGTTTTATTTTTTTCCTGTGAAATATAATATTTTATTATTACTTACTTTTAATAATTAATTTTATAGTTATAACATCTCATAACGTGAAGCTTTAAAGATCATACAAATTGTAATTTGTTACACATTAACTACCACGAAACCAGACACAATTGAAATTTAATTTCACACTTTTCACGAAAGCGTCACTGACAACATATTGCATCTTAACCATGGACATGTACATTACGTCCATGATCTTAAGAGGGTCTTGCACGAAATTGTGAAAATTTACGTATTTTAAGTCACTTGTACCTACTATGCGCTGAATTAGTTAAATACATTAAAAGAACATAAGTAAGTTAGCCTGATCATTGCACAAGGTCATGGCCTTGTTGAAATTTGAAACAAATTCATTAAACAATAACAAAATAAGATACATAAATCTAATGACTCCTAAAAATATATTTCTTCGACAACTTTCTTAATACTCGTATTACGCATGAAACAATAATTCTTACATGAAAATATTAGTATTGATATTCCGCAGGGCAACCCCTTCTTTAAAAAGTAAATTTTAATTTGAAACACAAAGCGCATTTCGCAGAATAAAAACATTGCTCTTATTAAGTTACTTTCTGAAACTTAGTTAGGTCCTGAAACTTCAAAGCGGAATTGTTGTAAGTAATTATAAATATCAATATGATTGATTTTGCTTTGAAGTTCATTAAGAGACTTATGTCAGTTTTTGCAATCGCGCGGCACCCCTGCCGCGCGATTGCATGAAAGTTAAGGGGGCTTAACTTTCATCATAATCAATCATTCATTTATTCACTCATTCGTTCATAAATGCACAAATTCACTTATTCATTAATTAATTTATATTTTGAACAACCTGTAGACAGAGAATCGTCATCAGAGTTGTCCTACTGTTAACATTTCAGCCGCCACAGGTGTTCGCTAGTAGGGCGCGTGACAGCCATGACTTTGAGCCGGTGGCGATCATCGCGGCATTATAACTAGAGACGACGCCTCGAAGCTATTTCTTGCGCATTTACATACAAAAACTAGATGCACATTTAACGTTCTCAAAACATCCGCACAAAAAGAGTGGTTTAGACACGTATTTCGTTCGAAAAAGTGCTCATTCAAAAATTGCTATTCAGACAATATACGTCTGTGGACAAAACACATCCTATACGTCAAATGTTTATGTCAAAGCTGCCAGTCGTTACGATTTAGTACGGGGTTGTGCATCTACTTAAATTTATTTTATTAAAGAAGTGATGATGTAGCCTACAGTGTATCATATGCTTGCCTAGATGGAACCTGTTAACTCGTGATTTGAAGACCCTAATATTGTACTGAAACTGACTCTGGCAGGGAGTTCCACAGCTTTGCGGTACCTACGAATGATGAAACCGGACGCAAAACGTTTCGTACGCATATGCGGAATCTCCACTGAAAATCTGTGGCGTCGCTCAGTTCGTCTGGTTGTCCTATAGAAAGGGGATGGAGGAATTAAATCAAATAATCCAAAGCACACTCTCCGAAATGTATCCTATAAAGAAACCGATCGACTTGCGACCTAGCGCCGATGTTCTAAGCTCTACCGCAAGCTTCACAATCGCTTGGATTACTCACTTGGAACTTACAATCACTGAGGCGTTTGCAGCCGTTTGCGCCGCAACTAAGTGCGCAAAATCTTGCTTCGCGGTGTCATCTCTATGTATACCTCAATGGTGGCGGGGTCGACGGCCGCGAAGCCGGTCCCAATCCTCACACGCCGGTCGGCTCTCGTTTATCACTTCGACAGTGCGACCACCCGTGATTACACGAGTGCCCAAGACGAGCATGTGTGAACAATGTTATGAAAGAAGTGTGTCAGGAAAGGCTCGTAACAGATGGGAGGCTGCGGTCTCTGTCTATACTTTTGAGATATGGGAGTGATGTGTATGTAATGTTTATTAGATTAGATAACAAGATTTTCAATTTTACGAGATTTCGTAAACACTCCTATGGCCTGTACCTGTATACCTTTTGGAGGCCGAGAGATACCGCTCTCGACCATATATCTAGCGGTCCTGGGTGCAATTCCCAGATCAGGCAAAGTGTGTTTTGGATTTTTCATTGTAAAGCCCAGTTATATCACCACTTGCGTGGGAAAATGTGCTAGCATTTGATGCCCAGTGGGACTGCTTTTCGGCTTCGCGGTATAATCACAATTATAAAAACATGAACCACATGTGGCCCCACAACAATTGAAATTCTAATGTTTTATTTTTATGGAAATACGAAACGTATAGGCTGGATGCCCCAATATGCTCGGCCCTCACGCAAACTGCGTTTAATTTCCGTCGATATTAATTAGCGTAATGGCGCCACTTATTAAGCATAATGGGTATTTATTTTCGATGGGTCAACATTTTTAAAATATGGTAAATATGCTCTACACCGCTGTCAGTCAGTTTATACGAAAGCGAGGCGTAGGCACCTACTTCACCGAACTTTATACAAAATTGCTACTTTGCGTCAGTTGGTAAGCAATAACTTATGTATTAAAGTAGATAGAACTTGTTGTTGCGATGTAAGTGGTTCTGCGCAATATTTGACATCGTTTTATTGTGATTCTCTACCTTTTTAAATATTAGAAGATAAAAGAGGGGTGCCGGACTAAGAAAAATCTGTAGTATGGAGTACTTTAGGTCGGCAGGGGGTGCCGAATTTAGAATTAAGGTTATTCCTAAGGTAGGCCCCATGGGATAAAATTTTGTCATTGATTACTAATTATCGTCAGTTAACTGACGTTGATACAGCTAGATTAGTTTATTTCAGTTACTTTCATAGTGTAATGTCGTACGGCATTTTACTGTGGGGAAATGCTGCCGACATTCAAACTATCTTTGTGCTGCAGAAGAGGGCGAGCAATATATAACCTAAAGGCTGGTGACTCACTTAGAGAGAGATTTAAGGATATAAGTATAATGACAGTTGCATCACAATACGTTTATGAAAATCTGTTCTATGTTCGTAAAAATATTGAAATGTTTTCAAAAACAGTAATATTTACAATTGAAACACTAGAAGTAAAAACAAATTAGCAGTAGGTACCTCATAGTAGGCTACTCATAAAATAAATAATTTTACGGGTCTGTGTGTACGATTTTACAACAAAGTATCAAATGATGTTCAGAAATTAGATCTTGATAAATTCAAAGTCAAAATCAAAGAAAAGCTAGGCAAATAGTAATTTAAAAAAATGATTTTATAATAATACTTCTTAATGCAAAAAGCAGGTTTTTACAGGACTTAAAAAGTCTTATGTAAATATAAAGTCTTAAAAAAAACATCGTTCTGAAATTGCTTCGTATCACACGTCCACAAATTTTCTAACGTAACATCTTTTGGAGCATCCACCCCATTGAGTTGTTTTTAGCTCAATAATCCACCCCATAATCTTTTTTCATTGCACACAAGTTTGTAACACACGTAAAGTGTGTTGAATCATAATGACGCATCAGCTTAAACGGAACTGTCGCTTAACCTAACTTTCTCACAGGTTATTTTCACCGGTTCACCGATCAATGAATCATTCGAGGACGCCACCTACGGCACAGAATACCCACGGCACAGTTACCGCCGCACCTTGCCGTGTCTACCGCATAGCTCATACCAACACTATATATCGTCCTTACTCATACATACACTCACAATTATCCCCTAAAGGTTAGTCAGAGACGAATGAGGACATCCCCTCTCCTTATTCACAAAGTTTTATTTATACTGGCATCTCGAGACCAACCGTTAGGTTATGCAAGAAGTGCCAGACGTCCCTGCGCCAGTAGAACATTTGCGCAGGAGACCATATCTGCGTTAGGTCTTGACGCCAAATCAGTGCCCGCCGGAGCGCGCTCTTCATTCGGTACTCATAAGACTAGTGTCTCGTGAGAGTTTCCCCGTGAACACGTGTAGTTCGCTGCCTATTGTCCAGATAGGTAACCGTAGCTGTCAAGCTCGCTCACTTCTCGTTGCACGAAGGCACAACTCGCAGTTGCCACTGCTGTCGGCCTAGCATGCGCAACACGAGAACTCTTCTCGAGCCGTTTTCTCGTGTTTTAATCATTTATCTCTAATGTCTATCGACACTCAAGGCACATGGATGAGCTAACTTATTTTTAATATGTCAAAAATAGACTTAATAGTAGTATTTGCATAATCTGTGGTATTTTGGTCTACAAACTTTAACATGACAACTTAAAATGATTTGTCGTCTCTCGTCCGCGACATATCTCGTGTTGCGCATAGGCCTGCTGGACAGCAGCATCAGTCATCTGCAATAGTCCACGTTTCACCATGCAACTATCAACTGCACATGTGCTCAGCGTGACAGGTGGTGAGTCCATCGCCGCTCTTTGCTGTTGGATGTACGTGCCGTCTTTTCCGGTAGTCGCCAGGGAAGAGATTAGGGTTGCTACCTTTTTTTAGGACGAATAAAGTATTTTTTCATTTTGTTACAACAAAAATAAAGTACCTACATAGCATTAAAAAGAGTATTTATTTATTTGTCCTTACAAACGTATATTTTGTTGCTCTTTGCGACATTTAACAAGTATTTGTCTTTTACGTAAATAGATTACTTTAGCGTACTGTATTGGTGTTGTAGATTAAAAAGTACGCCAGGATAATACTCTATTTTAGAGTACGGGTGGCGACCCTAGAAGAGATAGGTCGATAGTATTCTTTTAATGGGTCTTCACCACACAGCTCCAGGCTTTGCAGGCCAAGGGGATCCTGCACGAAATTGTGAAAATTTACGTATTTTTAAGTTACTAGTACTATGCCCTGAATTAGTTACTTAAATATATTAACAGAACTTACGTTAGTTAGCCTGATCATTGCACAAGGCGTGGTCTTGTTGAAATTTGAAACAAATTTTTTAAACAATAACAAACAATTGAAACAATACATATGTACATATAATGACTCTTGACATTTTATTTCGACAAATTTCTTAATTTTACGCATGAAACAATAATTCTTAAATGAAAATATTTTAAAAAAAGTAAATTTTAATTTTTAAACCAAGCACGTGATGGTTTTGTACCTACATTTCGCAGAATAAAAACATTGCTCTAATTAAATTACTAGTTCTGAAACTTCAAAGCAGAATTGTTCTAATTTTAAATAGCAATATGATTGATTTTGCTTTGAAGTTCATTATGAGACTTATGTCAGTTTTTGCAATCGCGCGGCACCCCTTAAAGCACCTTGCAAACACGACAAACGGACTTTTAGTCACTGGTAATAGAAAGAACGCAAGGTGCGGAGACATTGCGGGTCGAATCGCTATCCGCTAGAGCATTGCAGTGGCCGCGCGGTCATCATGACTCGAGAGTGACGCAACCGGGAACCTCTCAACAGATGGTCATGTGAAGCTGCGACCCGGATGCGTTGCTTCCTTCCTGAGACGATCGCTCCAGTTCTGATAATGGCGTCCATCACGCCAGATGTGAATGTGATCGTAACTGTACACCGGTAAGTGTGAGTGTCGACGTAACATACGTTTAACGAATTCGTATTTAAAAAAAATGGTTTTGTAAGGTTTTATTTTTTTGGTTAATTTGTGGAAGTTATTCGGCGAACGAAAATATTAAGCCAGTTGTTTTATTAAAACAAAAATCGAAAAAGTTTACATTCTTGACTCGCTTTTTAGCACTGGAAATTGATGCACCTAGACCTCGTATGGCAAGACGAATCAGTCTTGTATAATATTCTATCAGATGAATAATGTGCGGGTGTCGAAACCACGGAATAGATAAAGACTTATCAGTTCTGTGGTCGAAACCACCTGATCAAAAACTTTTTTGCCTCCGAGGACACTCCATGAAGTCTAATTTTATCGGGATCTATTATTCTAAGCTTAAGCAACCCTTTTGCTATCACTCTGCCTCCTCAGTGAAAATGGCTGCCATGTCTTTGAGGGCGAAGTGCCTAAAATCTTCTGGCTTCAGTTAGGCTCTGATCCCAGGAAACTCATTCTTTTCCTGGCATGAGAGTCATATTCACACAATAACTAGTCAGTTACTCGTGCACCTGACAAGCTTCTGATAGGAACTAGGTATAAGTACTGATAGTACTTTGCCACCCTTTTTACAAGCTTTTTGCTAGAGAATTTATATGGTATCGAAGTAGAGCATTTTGGTACGGTATGAAGAGTATCTCCAGCGAGAATTTTTTAATTTTGCCACACTTTTTGTGTCGTTATAAAAATGGTGGATACACCTCGCACTACGCACCGGATGAAACTAATAAACAATCTATGACATGATATTGTATAGAGCTTTGTATGAAGAATATTTGTATGATTTTGTATGGAGCTAAATTTTCTAACTATAGGCCAAACAACAGATAGATGTCAGCAACAAGACACTTACCACAAAACGGTATGCCGTCCGACCACTGGCCGTCGGCGTCGCAGGTGCGCCGCCAGGGCCCGAGCAGCTCGAAGCCTGGGTCGCAGGCGTACGTGGCCACCGTGCCTTCGCCCAGGTCCTCCTGGGAGAAGGTCACGGTGCAGTGCGCGGGTGCCCCGGGGAAGCGGCAGCTGGCTGACGCATAACCTGAAGCAAAGAGAATACGTTGTAGAACAAAATTTCCTATAAGTTTTAGCCGTTTGTGTCGCTAGGGGAGACACTTGCCCGCCATTTTTGTCTCGTACCAGGATACGTTTGTTTACACAGAATTCTATCGCCACTGCTTATATTTCGGTTCGACGCGATACTGTTTCGGCGTGCAGTGGTACTGAGGGTAGCGATGCGAGTTTGTCTGGCACAGACTATAGTTAGTTAGTTAGATTAGGTGTTAAGTCTTAACTAAAAGTTAGTTAACTGTTTTGTTATTATTATTAGTATTGACCTCAATAAGTGCCTGTAAAGGCTTACATTGAATAAATAATTTGGCTTTGGCTTAGAAACATATTGATTATACAAATATACACAGATTCATGACTATTATCCTCAAAGGGTTAATAACCTAAAACAGAGAGAATACGTTCTATCATAATGATTATACATCATCATCAGCCAGAGGACGTCCACTGCAGGACAGCTAGGCGTCCCCCAAGGATCTCCACTACGACCGGTTTTGTGCTGCTCGCATCCAGCGGCTTCCCGCGACCTTCACCAGATCGTCGGACCACCTTGTTGGAGGCCTGCCTTGCTGATTATATCATACATTAGGTTCACGACTGTTATCCATAAAGGGTTAGTCAGTCAATGAGGACCACAGAAGAAACCCACTACCACAGTCTACGATTTACCAAAACACCACACAGCACATGTGACAAGCGTAACAGCTATCCTATCGCCTAAAAAATATGAATATGGACATGGGCTTCATTTGACATTTGAAGCCCATAATATGTCCATATAAGGACAAAATATGGGCTTCAAATGTCAAATGAAGCCCATGTCCATATCCATATTTTTTAGCCGATAGACCCGCAGGTAAGTCCATCGCCTCTCTCGCTCTATGCTGTTGGATTAATAGGTATTCAGTCTTGTAATAATGTTTATGATAAGAGTACTTTCATACATGGTATTAAAGTGTATAATCATTTACCTACTGATTTAAAGGCATTGAATGGTCACATATTTAAATGTAAGTTAAAAACTTGGTTATTTAATTATGTTTTCTATAAGTACACTAAATGAATACTTTAGTTTCAAGACTAATTAATTGTTAAATTCACGATGAATTTTGTTAATATTAATGTTAAATATATTTATTTGTGTACATTGCATGCCTGATCATGAGCAAACTGAATATACTATTATTTTTTTAAGAACTTGTTACACAGTTTAAGCAATAAAGGAATTCTATTCTATTCTATCTTAGTCTTTACTTTAGTCGCATTGCGAAAGTTTATTAACTTAACTCAAACTAAACACTTTCGTTGCAGAAACGGAGAGTTACGTTGTAGAAGATAGTTATATAGATACATGGAAAGGGTTTACTTTCATGTCAAGTCATTGATCACGGCAAAAGATGAGAATTTCTGGCCTTCCTTCCTTCTATTGGTAATCTACTGTTGGTTGACATCATCATCAGCCTATAAACGTCCCACAGCTGGGCACAGGCCTCTCACGTGGACAATAGCACGTGGGGTAGTGGGCCATAACCCACCACGCTGGCTCTATGAGGGTTGGTGGGTTTTAAGGACTGCCATCTTACGATAACAACCGGGACCAACGGCTTCACGTGCCTTCGTAAGCACGGAGGAGCTCGAGATGTATTTAATTTGATCACCCATTCAGGGAACTGGCTTTGCGAAAGTTGCTTAGCGGGCAAGATCGCAAGCCGAACGCGCTAACCGCTGCGCCATCGAGCTCCTCGTTGGTTGACATATAGAAGACTATTTCAATGAACAGGAGCTATGATCAATGTTCCACTTGATATCCTATCATACCTAACCGTTTGACGGTACCCATCACCTTATACAACGTAACTTTCCGTTTCCTACTTTCTGTTTTCTTATATAGTAGTAGACATACACACTTTTCCAATTAGGCTAAGATTATAACGACTCAATGCGTATGGCCGTAAGTGACGATGCCGGTACGACGGCATAAATTTCTTGTTATGTAAAAGTGGTAAGACTCAAACAATTATGCTCGTATATAGACTTTAACTCTTGCGTGCGTACAGGGTAGAAAAAGGCCCTTAACGAAACCGAAAGCTGTATTAATACCATTATTATGAAGACATTCCTGTGTTGGGGTATACATCCCAAGCAGCAAAATTCTACTATAGTTGTTGACTTAGACGCTTTGATTAAAATCAATGATCTTGTAAAAGCAGCTTAAGAGACTATTTACGATACAAGCATTTCCGATCCTACTACGTAGTCTTATAAATGTTTACAGGATAACATTATATGATTCTTATAAGAACTTAAGTCATATTGTTGTTAAATACAAATAACAAAATTTATAAAAATAAATATCAAAGCTTCTATAAATGCATTTAATAAGACTTTTTATTCTTGTTCTCGTTTTGTTTTATTCTTTTATAAGAAAAGTTCTTCTGTAAAGGTTTTGGGTATAGCTACTATAGGTCAAAGATATTATAAGATTGATTTGACCTTGTCGTGACTTCTAATGGATTTCTAGCACCAAAGTTGCACGTCCTGCTACTATTATAGGTAAGATTCTACTTAGGTATATGTGACCTGCATTTGCTATTATTAGAGTGATCGGCTGTTGACAACCATTAAACAATATGGTGTCCATGACTGTGATCCTATAACTTTTACTAAAATGCATTGTAAAGCTCCTGATAAATGCATTACAATATGGACCGCGATCCGATCTGATGACGGCTGTGTTTACTAATAATGCCATGAGGTCTAAATTTTAATATAAATTTATGCTAGAACGTACCCAAAATAAATTTATAAGATTTCCTTACTGGAAACAATTTGGAGTATACACTGGTTATCACTTGTTGTATCCTACTCTGTTTTTGCTCGGCATGGTGGTGTACTACAAGCTAAAAGGTAGAAGAGAAGTCGCTCTCACTGTGTACTAGCTTAAGGTGATAAGAGGTATCACACACAACCCAAAGGTGTTGGAAATGGTGCTATTGAGCCCAGACATGTCTGAGAGACCCCTCACACTGGCGTCTTTCGACGTCGGCGTCGAGCCGGCGTTCACGCGGCGTCAGGGCAGCACTCGCGCGGCGTCGACGCGACGCCGCGCGACGCATAGACGCCGGTATGGCGCTGACGCTCGAAAGACGCCTGTGTGGGGGTTCTCTGAGACGGAAGTGCGGGTGCCGCTGCTGGTGGTGCCTGATTTATTTTCTTGTATGCTGAGTAAGCTCACCAAATTAGCTTTTAGGTATAGTAACTACATAGTAAATAACTATACACCGTCGCATTAGGTTTTAGCCTGTAAGGATTGTGTGTGTTCTTTTAATTAAATTATATATATTTTTTTATTTGTGCACCCAACATTGACCCGGCATTGCGAAAGTTGCTTATCTGGCGATATCGTGAACCAAACGCGTTGGCCGCCGCCATTGGTCCGCCATCGCTCCTCAAACTGAACGTGATCGAATGTCGATTAAAACTAAATGCCGCACTCATATCGATAAATTAGGATCTTAAATTTCATCATATTGAACTAGCGGTATCTTTGATTATAACTTGCGTGTATCGTTATTTTCTAATTGTTGAGAGTTTGTTTATATTAATTACTTCCTAACTACTTAAATTTCATAATTGCTTACTGTTAAATGTTTTATATAACTCGGAAAAGTTGTAAGCTGTTAAACTTTTTTAGAAAGTAATTCCATCTGATGACAATTATTATTATTCGCTTGATTTGAACCTTCGAATCAAATGGACTCGTGCGATACGTTGCGAATGTGCCTATTACATCTCGACTGTGGTTTTTGCGTAAAATGGCCAATTTTGGCGTTATGGATCTCAGAAACTAAAATACATTAACAATTATGACATATTGAATAGTATAGAATAGCTATTGGAATAGTGCGTAGCGGCCTCGCTTTTTGTAAATTTTGCTTAACTTTTTAATTAAACTTAAAATGTAGAGAAAGATTTTCACAAAGTACGCGAAGGCATTTTTTTGAGCTCATCGATTGAACTACTGTTCTAAACAAATGAAATAAAAAAATTATAATGTTATCTCTTATATAGTCGAATAGTGCGTAGCGGCCTCGGATTTTTTAGATATCATTAATTTTACATAGGAAAAAAAATTCTATTTTAAACCAAAAAACTTCGAAAATCGCTATAAGTTAACTGTGAATATCTCCTATCTACGGTAATATAATTGAGAAAAATGTATGCCAGAGTAATTGTTACTTCATGAGGGATAAAAATTTTATATTGAATTTAATAACCTATTTCGATAAAAACGATAAATACAACTGCAAAATTACTACAAAATGCTATGCGCCGTCCGTCCAAATTCAACTTATGCTCACAGAATGGAGATTTGTAATATTATGCACAAAGGAGAATGCTCATGAAGTATGGAAAAAAAACCCAGGCCCGGCGCAAAAGAAAAGTAGCTCAAAATATAGGGGAAAATATGTAATTAAATACTGCATAGGGGGCATCATCGAAATCGAAGGCTGTATATGTGATATTGCTATTCGAAGTTTTACAGGGGTAGCATAATGTATCTGTAAAAGGAGCAGCAAACAGATACAGTTGCGGTTTAAAAGCTTAGACAACGGGACCATATAAGTCCCCGGGCGTCACCCAGGTGGAGAACCTAGGTGAAGCACGGGTCCGGACCCATAATTACATGTTTATGGCAACTTCTCTACCACTCTACTACCTACTTTTACAAGGTAATCATTAAAAATAATGTCAGATAAAAGAAAAAACATTGTAGAAAAATGTTCTTTTTATTTAAATAATTATGCTTAAAAGTTCACGTCTAATACGACATGATCCAAAAATAATGCAGGAGGCTCTAACTGTTCCTCGTGTCTAGCCCACCCTAAATAATATAAAACGCTCATGACGTGGGCGCAACAGCCCAATATTCTCCTCCCGTGAATGCAGGAACAGTAATATCCGGATATGCCATTCCTGCCATTTTCCCTTTTATAAAGAACGTAGGTGTAATAAATGGGTCTTGCTTGTTACGTGTCTCGATTGTATGCGACATAAGGATTAACTCAGGATGACGAAACACTTCAAGCCCATAAACACCTGTTTGCTTGTCATGCTCACTGCAATAAGGGCGGACAATTTTCAGATGATACGTGCCAACAGCAATCAAAATCAAATCTTCATGTGTTAGTCTTGGGAAGTTTGTCAATTCAAGAACATCGGCTTGCATCCGTATAAACGCCACCCTTTGTCAATTTAATTTAATTTGTATTCAAGCACGTTATCACATATTAATGATTGTGGTTAATGTAATTAACCAAAATCGAATATTTATTATTTGAATACTTGGTTTGTGTACCTGCGGTCCTCGTAGGGCTCTTGAAAACAGTTGATGATGGCAGCGGCTATCTTAAAATCCTTATTTTCATCCATTATCTATATCCATTTTCTCAAATAACCAACCGTTGCAAACTCGGAATCAAAAAATAAAAAGTAATAGGTACCGTCAAACGGGGTGAATAGGAATCGAGGGGTGAATAGGGAAAAAATCGGGATTGAAATAATCGTGCTAGTAACTCTGAAAATATACTAACCATAGCCTATTAAAAGGCAAGACTGTATAGTAGAATAGTTACTTTTTGTACTGACAACACTTATTTGACATGAAAGTTGAAATAAATTGTCAAAACAACATTCTGAAGTTGCTTGTATATATTGGTACATGCTATTGAAGTGTTTAACTTTATCGATTAACATTATCTTGTGGTTAAATTTGTATCAATACAACTGTTTGCGAAGTTCGTGTTTATTCTAGAATCTGTATAACGTAATGAAAGTACAATTGAAAGACTTTTTAAGTCATTAAATCATATTTTAATAAGACTATTAAATTTATTAACATTTATGAGGTTTTTCGGTACGCGTCGGGGGTTTTTAGGTAGGGTTGGGGGGTCAATAGGGACGGGTTATTCAATAAATAGGGACGATGCAGTATGTCAAGAGACAGTAAAGGGTCTATAGGGACAGGGTTGTCACTTGATTTATGATATAATTTAAATAACTTGATGACAAATGTGACAAGGTATATGATAGACTAAGTAATTTCCATTGTATTAAAATATGTATGTTAATATGTAAAGTATATGTTCATAAAATACTAGTTTGCATCCAAAATATACTTACCTTACCTAAACTACATATCTACTTACCATAATTAACTCCTAATACTGAATAGGTACCTTATCTAAGTACCTACCTGTGCCTGTCAAAATTTTGTTAAGATAGGTAAGTACTTATATAACATAAGTGTGACAGCCCTGACGGTTTTTCCCTATAATGCCAGACACCGTCCCTAAAAACCCCACTTCGTGTTTGAATAGGGATGACCTATAATTTGAATAAATATGTAAAACTGGGTGCTTTACATGATTTAGCGTAAAGTCCATAAGAATCTTCAGGATGCGACTCAAGTTTTGATACCAAAATCATTATAATATTTTTAGTCATGATTAGTGATAAATTAACCCAAAGTTCAATTCTGTGCCTATTCACCCCGTTTGACGTCGTCTAAAATAGAATCGGTTAAAAATGACAGAAAAAAACCCACAGATAACAACGAATACTGCCGACCGATGAAGATTATTACTTGCTCGGTGTTTCAGATGGCACTTTAAACCATAGCTTCCCAGCTGCATAACCTCAGACCAAATATTTGGTCCGAGTGCATAACTATGTTACCCCTGTAAAACTTAGAATAGCAATTTCACACATATAGCCATTGATTTCGACGATGCCTCGTATGCAGTATTTAATTACTTATTTTTACCTATAATTTGAGTTACTTTTCTTTTGCGTCGGGCTTGGGCTTATAAAAATAACCATTTTTGAGCATTGTCCTTTATTATCCTATTTCGATAAAAACGATAAATACAACTGCAAAATTACTACAAAATGCAAAAATGGGCATTTTACGCAAAAATCACATTCGAGATGTAATGACCAAACTGGAATACGACTTACTCCGAGATTAGTCTATACAAATTCGGCGTTTAATCTAGGTATAAGATCTTATTCCAGCTTGGTCGAATCCACCCTTAAGAGTTAAGATATACCTAGGATTAAAAGATGCTATGAAATATTAATAGTAAATTAGTAGAAATACTTTCGTATTATTATACCACTACAGAACAATAATTCGATTCTCGTTTTAAACAATAATACTTAATAATAAGTAATTAGTCCACTCCGCATTATGTTGAGAATTTAATCGAATTCGAAGCTGTATGACTCAAATCCTTTCTTTTATAATGCTGACATGTAAATAAATTACAATAAGTAGTCTATGAACCTATCAAATCGCCTTATCTTTCAAATTTTAATCAGCTTATTTACTTGTAACATTTCCTAATTCCTACCCTCACCCAAAACAGCGATGCATTCTAAAACTCCCAACCCTGCAATGGTGGTAGCGGGTCAAAATTAAAAAAATGCCATCAGAATTGAGCAAGCGCAAGCTGCAAGGTCCCCTGCTGGTGCTGCGGCTGGTGACGCTGGCGGCGCTGGTGGCATTGCTCACCATCCACATGCGGTCGCTGAGGGTGTTCCGGTGGGAGCAGTCGGTGACAGGAGGCTTGCTGGTGACGTATACCATGGCCATGCTAGGGCTAGCGTTGAAGACAGGGGTGCAGTATGGTGGGGCGAATGCTTTCCAGGTACAGTGTAACCTATTTATATACCTTTGTCTGTCACGAAGACTCTTAGAGGTTGATAACAATTAAATTTCTATTGTGACTTAGGAAAAGAATAATCAATCGATCAGTTTTAAAGGCTCTGCAGCTGAGCGGTCAAGCTCGGCACGATGTGTCGAATGTGTTTTAAAGGCTCGGTTCGGCACCTGGGCGGTCAAGCTCGGCTCGATGTGTTGAGTGTGTTTTCGGATTTTTCGATGCATAGCCCGGTTTTGTGATCTGATCACCAACTCGCATTTGGCAAGCGCGCTGATTCAACCATTACTCATCAATTATAGAGTTGACTTGATTTCAATGACGGAGGAAATCAAATACTCTATTAAGGATAGGTAGGCCGCGCTTTGAGTTATTTCAAACCATCTGAGACATACAAAAGAATAGTTTAAAGTCTGGAAAAAAGTATGTATTAGTTAAGGATCTAATCTAGTCAAAGTCGCATTCAGTTACAAGATCCAATGAAAATCACTCGATAGAAAAAAAATTCAAAGTTACCCCTTTTTGTGTAATGTTTTTTCAATATTATGACTAAACTACTGATACTTTACATTTCATTTTTGTACTCAACTAAAGACAACTATATTTCGCAGATAAAGTCGGTCGTACCGTAAAGAGAGGGAGAGAGAAAACGCTCCGAATACCTGAAAGCCTACTCTCTTTCTCCGAAACGAAATTTCGGCCGATTTCCGTTTTGCTATTTATAGCGGTTTGCATTCCTTCCGAAATTTCGTTCATAATTTTGTATGTTTAGCATTTAGGTTTGGCATTTAGATTTGTAATTTTTAGAAAATTATTTGAAATTTTAAAAATAATGGAAAGACTAATAATCGGCCGAAATTTCGTTTCGAAGAAAGAGAGTAGGCCCCCTGGCCTTAAATAGACAAATATCAGACATATTGATTATTATTTTCGGCCGTTAAACGAGATGCTGTAACCGCGCCACCCTGCTCAAGTTCATTAGGGTGTAGGTACCTTTTCCGCCGGGGATCGAAGCCGGTCCCTCTTCGTCTGCGGTGGTGTAACCGCGGGATCATCGCGTTAGCTACCTCTCGTTTAATTAATTACACATGTCGGCACGAGCCAGCGCCCATTACCGCGGCCATTCGTATGGATAAATGCACGTCATGTTTTTGTCATGATTCTCTAACTGTTGTTTGAGTTCGCACCGAGTGTGGTCTAGTAACGATGTTGTAGAAAAAGCTTAAAGTTTGACTTCAAAATAACATTCTTTGTTAAAATGTATATGTTTCCATGTAATAATAAATTAAAGTTTAGTTTTAACTACATCGACAGATAAGATCTTGCAATAAACTCGGAATACGAAAATGAAAAAATAGAAAGCAACCTCACGCGTAATGCTTTCTATCGAAAAGAGCCGAACAAGAAACACATCAGATAATATGAAAAGAAAATAGATTTTTTCCTTGATTAAGTAAAAAAACAAACATTTACTAAAATTTTTTTTCTTAAATGTAATACGAATAAGTAATATGTACCTATAACATTCTTTAACCACGTATAAGTGAAGCGCATAGGGCTATATTTCTACTTGGGCGGACATTCGTAGTTTCATTCAGGGTACTGCTGTTAAATATCTCGTTAAACTTAGTTCTCTAAACCCGTTTGAAAGGCGCCGAGGTTGTTGGAGGGACCACACCATCTCTCTAGAATGTAGGTACTGTTGTATCAACAACCGTTTGTTTCGATGCCAGCTACACTAAAGCTTTATTTGCAGTAAGCTAGTAATTTTGCGTATAGCAATACATTGCTTCACTAGTTTGATTGCTTTAAAATTTGTTTTGAATAAGTGAAGTAGTGAAGCAATGTATCGCTATTCGACTAAATTACCTAGGCTTGCAAATTCATACGTTACAGTCACATTGTCTGCGGGAAAAAATATTATACTTAGTTTTATACAAAACTAGCGGCCGCTCGCGGTTTCACCCGCGTGTTTCCCGTTCCCGTGAAAATATCGGGATAAAAAGTATCCTATATGTTAATCCAGGTTATAATCTATCTGTTTACCGAATTTCATCCAAATCCATTCAGTAGTTTTTACGTGAACGAGTAACAAACATCCATCCATATACAGACTTTCGCGTTTATAATATTAGCAGGAAGTAGGATGAACTTCATACAAATCTCGTAAAGTAACGACCTTGTGCTGGGAATAAGCTGTAAGTAATTCTGTGTTGTCAAAGACATAGTATTACTGATCATGATGATGATGATGAGAATTATTAATCAAGTAAAAAACATAATTGTATCTCCTTGTTCCCTTTATCCCCTTGTCTGCCGCGAAGACTCCTAGGGGTTGCTAACAATTAAATTTATATTGTTTTTTTTTGTTCGGCAACCGGTAAGCGCTTGGCCCTCATCTCACCTGATGGTCAGTGACGATAAGGCCGAAGGTGGAAGCGCGCGAAGAATCCTCAACCACTGAGGAACTGGCTATCTTATCTCAAACTATCGGAACACAACAATGCTATAAACAATGTTGTTATGGCGACAGACTTAGATAAGATGGTGGTAGCTAGCCAGGCAGACTTAACAGCTCTACCACCAACCAAACCGAGCACACAAAGATGTATCCCCCGCTGGGTGTCTGGTATACGATAGTGCTACGCTCAGCCACTCTTGGGTTGTCTTTTTTATATTAAGCCCGGCAAATTACCCCACTCTATCTGATGTAAGTGATCATAGAGTCTCATTGTAGAGGACAACTGGTGCAGCGCTTAAGAGACGTAGCATCAGTCATCCTCACTCTACCGGCTCACAAAGTGCCTCTTCACGCCTCGTTTGAAGGACCCTATGTCGTAGGAGGGAATACGTCTGATATTGATACGTTCTTGCCGTTGCAGGCTTACATATGTGCGACGGGTAGCGTACTGCTGGCGTTAAACGCAGCTGTTATATACCAGCGCTGGCGGCGGTCCGGAGACCTGACGCGGGTGGTAGCGGAGCTGCTCGGCGCGCTGGGCGTGCCTCTCAGAAAGCAGATCATCATCAAGGCAACCCTCAGCGCCGCGGCCGCTCTGGCGATGCTGGTAGACCTGGCCATTACTGTGTGTCTACTTGTTGACAGTGCTACTGCGGCATAGTTTTTCTGGAGTAACTTAGTTAGCTATATCGAGGGAAATTAGAATATTTCCTTTATTGTAGTACCCTAAGCGTGTATGAAGAATGCTATGACGCAAGAGAAGAGTACCAGGATCGTAGCAAATCGGTAGCTGTGGTAGACGACGGGAATGGCGTTATGTGTGTCCCCATCAAGCCCGTTTGATGTTTTATGTATGTAATAGTAGTGAGCGACAATGGACTTTGTGAATGGTAAGTACCGTTGTGTGACGAGGGTGGTGGCTGAGCCTATTCCTTACTTAAAGGACGGCAACGCGTCTGCGATTCCTCTGGTTTTGCAGGTGTCCATGGGCGGCGGTGATTGCTTTCTATCAGGTGACATCTCCAGAGCTGGTGGGAGACTGAAAGTACCACTCAGGAAACGGTTCATCATCAACTTATTATACTTGGCGTCTCTTTGTTAGTGTGGTAGTAAGATATACTCAATTGTATCACTCAGGAAGCGGTTCATTATCAACTCATTATACTTGACGTCTCTTTGTTAGTGTGGTAGTAAAGTAAGATATACTCAATTGCAAGATGTCACTTATCAAAGTTTCGGACTTTGTTGGTCCAAAAGTCATGACTTCAAATTAACTAAGTTGGCGCAGCGACCCATAGTGAGTATTGGCTTATGATAATAAGAGCTTCCACCTGGGTCTGTCCTGCACCACCCCATTCCAGTCATTGTACGTGGAGCCCGCCCCTGATTTTTTTTAAAGAGATTAAGTAGCTGTTGCTCTTTGACAGCTTTTACAGCAGGCTTTTAGCCCAGCAAAGCATATCGAAAGCCGCGGCGTCGGGTTCCCCCGACTCACCTCGACACCGTGAAACGCGCTGAATTCGAAACGAGCCGTGATTTACGAGCCACACGATCTGCGCCCGCGCGGCGAAAGCGAGACATCGATATCACGCTTTACAACCGAAATGGGACGCTTTGTCGTTGTGACGCGGAGACGTGATCGACCAATTGCTTTTAACCCCATAACAGTCTGTGAGATGTGTCTTCATCATCATCACCAGCCAATAATCTTCCCACTGCTGGGTACAGGCCTTCCCGCATGGACAACATCACGTGGAGAGGTTGGGCCATCCATAACCCACCACGCTGGGTTGGTGGGTTTTTGCGACTGCCATGTTTCGAGGACAACCGGGTCCAACGGCTTAACGTGCCTTCCGAAGCACGGAGGAGCTTGTGCTTTTTTGTAATGTACACATAATCTAATATTGCAATCGCCATTGCGAATATATTGTAAATAAATACAATTTTGTATAAATCAATAATAAATTTTATTTTGTATGCTGATTTTAAATACTGTTTTTTTTGTTCGTATGTTACATCAGACCATAGAGAGTTTGGGTTAGCCTGCTGGTTAATGCGAGCATTTTAGTGCATGACCCTTTAGCTGGTAGTGGCAATGTACATGCCACCATAATTTGATCCTTATTCAATTGTAATAGGATGGAAAACCAATAAAAATATTTAATGCTGTATCAGTACAAGGGTTATAAAAGATTTTTACAGGAAGTGCGTCAGAATCATAGCAAATTGAAAGCTGCGGTCTCTGCCTACCCCGCTCCCCCCCTCCCCTAATGATGATGATGCACCTCCATCGGCTCTCTAAATGAGTAACTTACTGTTATCATCGTTCATAAGATCCCGATAGCTCAACGTGTTACTACAAAACGGGAATCTCAGCAGGCCCTACCAAGATAAGATTAGATGAATACTCATCATCATCGGTGTATACATGTCCCACTGATGGGCACAGGCACAGACTTTTCCACATGTACAACAGCACACAGGGAGTTTTGGGTATAACTCATCCCACTTCATTGTTTGGTGGGTTTTAACGACTGCCATCTTACGACTACAACCGGGATTCAACGTGTTTAGGCAAGATGTGATGTTGAGGTTTTTTCTGTAGGGTTTCTTCAATAAGACGCTGATTTATGATTTGACTAATTAACTTATTTCCTTTAGTTAGAATTACAAAGGAGTACGTGTGGGTGGCCGATCAAGATGTAAGTGAATGACGTACGACATTTTTGGGGTTAAAGTGAAGTCAGCGATTACTTCCCAATTCTTATTATTCCAAGCGAGAAATTTTGCTAATTATTATTATGACAAATTCTTCTTTTTGAAAACTCTTAATTTTGTTTATTCTTAATTTTCCGAATGCCTCATTTTCCTAATTATATATGGTACGTGGTTGTAGGTGTACCCTTGAGCCCCTACACGTGACCTCTGGGTGGTGCTAAATGAACTGACTGAGTGGTAGAGCCACGCTGCGTTGCAGTACGCATTGGTCCGGCTCGCCCTGGGTAATGCCACCCTCTCACGAATATCCGGCGTGAAATAATGGCACTTGGTGCTGTTGTGTTTCGTCCGGCCAGTGAGAGTTCCGGAGGCCCATCCCCCCCCCCCTCACAATTCCTATTCCTATTCCTTTCTTAAAGGTCGGCAACTCATCTGCGACTCCTCTGGTTTTGCGGGTGTCCATGGGCGGCGGTGATTGCTCTCCATCAGGTGACCCGCCTGGTCGTTTGCCTCCTTCTTATGTTGAGTAGTAACAAAAACGACAATTTAGAATTTACACCCACCAAACATTACATACAAAATAAAAATACCAATAAAAACAACGATAAATTCACGGAGGATTGAGTTTTAATTTGGTTACTCATCCTGTAGCTCGACATTGCGATAGTTGCTTGTCTAACTTAAGACGCTGTGCGATAGAGCTTCTCTCTCATGCATCTTTATTCCTAGACTAGCATCTATATCTAGACTTGAAGTAGGTCGCGGATACGCTGGTCACGTACGTCCGCCACTTTCGATGCTGCCGGTCAGCGGTCAGCCGCGGGTCAGGTCACGGGTTGACTCGCCACGAAATCAAAAGTGAATGTGAGCTATTGTCTTCCGTTGCCAAGTCTGGGAAAGATTTTATGATACGTCACTTAGAAATTGAGATTGTAATGTAATACTGTTACTGAGATTGATGTTAGCCATTTTCTTTTTATCAAAAATGTTGAGTTGTTGCAAAATCGAGTGTAAGAATAAGAATAAGAAAAAATTTATTGACACTCACACACATATTCACGCAATACAGCACATTAACAGTAATCTAATTATATAAATGACCAAAAAAAAAAGAAAATATTAAAAAATAACAAAATAACACAGGATCACAAAATGAAAATTATACAATTAAAAAAAAACAGGTGGCTATTTAGTGTGTGAGGCCAGCAAGGACCCTGTCTTAGCAATATGCTGCCACGTCCCTCTAAGTTGGGCAGAGTGACAAAGCAGCGCTGATATTCTGACAGAGCCTTTATAGGGAGGTGACGTCAAATAATAGAAAATGATTAGATGCTTAAATAATATATTGATAAACATACGTACAAAAATTTGTAAGGATAAACAAGTAAGATAAGGTATGGATAAATGTAACTAAATATTGCTGAACTACACAAATAATAATCGTGGCTGTATGCACTACATTCCTTGCATTGCGGAAAAAAACTAAATAAAATAAAAAAAAAACGATACGTAAATAAAAATGTCATTCATTCACTTCAATTGAGTGTAAGGTTTTAGTAAGAAATTGTAAGTTGAAGTGTTGGCATTGAAAGCACACTCTGAAAGATTTCCATATTACTCTCCCAGTTAGTTTTCATCGTTGCAATGTATGGTTATTGACTTTATGATGCTTTCCAAATGTCGGTTGGTGTTTAGATTAGCAAACCTGGGCTATGTAGGTACTTAAATATCTAAAACACACTTCGCCCGATCTTGGTAATTGAAACCGGAACCTCCGGAAACGGGCTGAAGAAAACTTTTCGCTGGTGACCAATCAAATCGTATTAGCGGCTCGCTTACGTCACTTTCCCACGAAGTCAATTCGTTTAATTGTAACAATTTGAATCGCTATTGAAGTACAATTAAATTTGTGTCTTATGCCCACTGCGGAAGTGGTATTATTCTGTCGTAAAGCCTTTAAGAAACTTACCGTTCTCGGTGGCGAGAAGCGATAGACGATCGTCACAGAAAACAATTTAATACCGGCATTTAGAGGCAGCCGCGCACATCAGACTATAACTAGAGTCGTTACGTGGCCTAAGAAAGCGTGGTGACCCCGAGCCGGCGAATGAGACTAGATTATATTGAAACAGATAGGTAAAAGTGCAGCCTATAAACTGTGCGAGCTGTGTTGGAAGAATAGTATCGACCCGTCTATATCTTTGCGTGTCGTAAAAGGCGACTATCCTTTCTACCATCGGGAGTCCAGACGTACGGCGGACCACCCTTACTTGGTTGATATTCCACTCATCGTACCAAGCGCTATTCGTCTTCATTCTTATTGCCAGTGACGGATTAAGACTACTTGATGCCCTAAGCAATTCACGCCTGTGGGCCCCCCTATCCGTATGTCAACTATAATCGGTCTTTAAACCCGTACCGCCTAAAAACATTAGTTTTTTGTAAAATAAGATCTTGAGATGTGACGTACCTTAGAAGTGGAGTAGGTGCGAAAACAATAAAAACCAAAGCATTATTTATTTATTAATGCTGATTAGGTATAAGTAGGAGCTCGATGGCGCAGCGGCTAACGCGTTCGGCTTGCGATCTTGCCCGCTAAGCAACTTTCGCAATGCCGGGTCGCTGGATGGGTGACCAAATTAAAAACATCTCGAGCTCCTCCGTACTTCGGAAGGCACATCAAGCCGTTGGTCCCGGTTGTTGTCGTAAGATGGCAGTCGTTAAAACCCACCAACCCGCATTGGGCCAGCGTGGTGGGTTATGGCCCAATATCCCCACGTGCTATTATCCACGTGGGAGGCCTGTGCCCAGCAGTGGGACGTTTATAGGCGATGATGAGGTATAAGTATGATATCATATAATTTTACATACATATACATACATATAATCACGACTATTATCCCCGAGGGGTTAGTCAGGGCAATGAGGACAGCAAAATAAAGCAGTCCTCTACCCATACTCCTTTTCACAAAATAGCGACCGTAGAGATTTGCTCAGCGTGACAGGTAGTGAGCCATTCGCCGCTCTATGCTTATGGAAGTATGTGCAGTCTTTAGTCCGTTAGTCGCCATTTACGACACCCAAGGAAGAGAGGGAGAGGTGGTAGTATTCTTTCACCGCCACGCGATCCGGTTATATAATATAATTTTAAGTGTAGTAAATTTGTCATAAGCCCATATTGATTTTTAATGATGGAGAACGGGGCTTAGTACAGTACGAGTACATCTACGAATATTCAACGTTATCTGTCTATAAACACCAACTCTCAGAACAATAATTAGTTATTGTTCTGAGCACCAAATCTTCCGACTGTCTTTCGTTTTCCTAACTATTTGTTGCATACACCTTACCTTTTTACTTTATTTTTCTTATTAAGACCTCCGTGGTCGAGTGGTTAGCTCGCCAGTTCCAGCGTCGCACTATCGATCTTTTAATATGCGCCACGATTATATTTTGATTGAACCAAAAATAAAACTGTATAGATTTATATATTATTTACTGATAGGAGGCGAACATACAACCCATCCCCAAAAAGAGGATCGCTCGGATCTGGCCAACTATCGACCCATCTCTGTAACTTCTGTACTGTGCAAGGTTAATTAATTCCCAGCTCATTCACTACCTAGAGGATCACTCGCTGCTCCATGATCGCCAGTATGGGTTGAGACCAAAGCGATCAACGGGTGATCTTCTAGCGTACGTTTCTCACGCGTGGGGTGAAGCGATGGACAAGCATTGCGAATCCCTGGCAGTTAGCCTTGATATCGCCAAAGCTTTCGATAGAGTGTGGCATCGTTCCCTTCTTTCCAAGTTGCCGGCCGTCGGTGTGCCGCCCCGTTTGTGCGCCTGGGTTGCAGACTTTCTAGAAGGGCGGAGGATTCGTGTCCTTTGTGAGGGTAGTTCCTCCCCGTTCTACAAAGTCAATGCCGGAGTGCCGCAGGGTTCTGTGCTCTCACCTACTCTATTTCTTTTGCATGTTAATGACATGTTGTCCTTGGGCAATATTCATTGTTATGCGGATGACAGTACGGTGCATGAGCGGTACTTGGGACATCCTGCGGCAAAGCAAGCCGATATCATGGTGAAAAGGCAAGAACTGGTTGCCAAACTGAACCTGAATCTCGATCGTGTCTCTAAGTGGGGATCTAAAAACCTGGTCGAGTTTAATGCTAGCAAAACCCAGGTTTGTGCATTCTAGTCCAAGGTAACTCCCTTCCTTACTCCTCCCTCTCTTTCCGTTACCCATTTCGGTGAACCTCAGCATTCTTGGCATGAACATCGGCCAGGAACTGAATCCAAAATGCTACATCGAGAGTGCTATTTCAACTGCCTCCCGGAAGCTGGGTATTCTCAATAAGGTGAGGCGGTTTTTCACTCCTGAGCAGCGCTGTTTGCTGTACAAAACTCAGGTGCGATCGAGTATGGAGTATTGTTCCTATCTATGGGACGGCTCCGCTAAATACCTCCTCGATGCACTTGATAGACTGCAAAGGCGAGCGGTACGGTACGCATTATTGGAGATGCTGAGGTTACAGCCTCCCTTGATTACCTCCAGCTGCGTAGAGACATTGCTTCTTTCAGTGTCTTCTACCGGAACTACTGCGGAGAGTGTTCTGAAGAACTTTTTGATCTTATCCCGCCCTCTCCTTTCCTCTCCCGGACTACACGTGCTGGTCTTAGGAACCACCATCATACTGTACTATGTGACTATCAGTACTCGTACCAAAAAATTTGGCCAGTCATTTCTCTGTAAGACCATTCGGCTTTGGAATTCCTTGCCGGCGCATGTGTTTCCCAGCTCCTACAGTCCCGGGTCTTTTAAGCAGGGCGTGAAACGGCATTTATGCAGGCCGTCATGAATAGGTGCGCTCGTTATCGTGATTATTCCACGGTAGGGAGCGCTCTCATTATTTTGGACTGCATCGGCTGCTTACCATCAGGCAGGATGCAGTCACTATGACGAGTCATAACAGAAAAAAAAACCTAACGAAAAAAAATTTACAGCTGCTACGCAACATTCCACGGCGCTTTGACCTACTAAATTGAGAGATGGACTGCGCATGGTATATATATTGCAAACGGGTTCGCCTCTAGAATCTTCTGCTGTATGCCATTGTAACGCCCAGACATATTTGAAGCATTGTCATAAGACTGGCCTCTGCATTTTGAAAAATCTAATCCACCATGTTCTTGAAGGTATTGAAGAGTTTGCTTTGCCAGGTCTAGGTCGGACTCTATGTCAACTTATAACGCGCAAATTTTCAAATTAGTCCTAGAATTTTTTTTTGGTTTGATATTTCGTGAGAGTGAGATGTGATGCCCTAAGGACGGATTTTTTTGTGCTTCTTCTGGTGCCCTCCTAGACGTGATGCCCTAAGCAATTGCTTAATATGATTAAGGGTTAATCCGTCACTGCTTATTGCGTACAGCCAAGGTATGAAATTCCCTGCTGTGTTCCCGAGCCCCAACATCTTTAAAGCCCGAGTGAATAGGCTGCTTCGGGCAAGCTCGCTCCATCGTCGGTCACTTCTTAATCTACGGATAAGAATGTGGCCAAGAGCAAGCCCATTTATTATTAAAAAAAAGACTAAAGGACCATAAACTGCACATACATCTATCAGTATAGAGCGGCGATAAGCTCATCACCTTGCACGCTGAGCACATGTGCAGTTGACTAAGTGACAACTCGGACACTTTAAATTCGGACACAGTGTCCGAATTGACACTTTTTAATTTTATTATTTTTCACTGACAATTCGGACAGTTTTTTTTTTCTACATAATAATATATTTTGAAACTTTTTTGTCTGACTGTACTAATAATTTAAGAGTGTCCGAGTTGTCAGTGAAAAAAATAATAAAATTAAAAAGTGTCAATTCGGACACTGTGTCCGAATTTAAAGTATCCGAGTTGGTCGTGCAGTTGTTATTTGGGGAGACGTGGACTTTTTGAACTGCTTTTGTGGTCCTTATTGCCAATAGTCTCTGGCTAATACTTTGGCTTTATTAGTCGTGAGTATATTTATGTGTAACGTGTAAACTGTCCGGTCCTTTGGCCGGGCAAAGGCCTCGTTACAATGGACGTCCATTCGGACAAGAGGAAGGCATGTTTTTAGGGTTCCGTAACCAAATGGTAAAAAACGGAACCCTTATGGATTCGTCATGTCTGTCTGTCTGTCCGTCCGTATGTCACAGCCACTTTTTTCCGAAACTATAAGAACTATACTGTTGAAACTTGGTAAGTAGATGTATTCTGTGAACTGCATTAAGATTTTCACACAAAATAGAAAAAAAAACAATAAATTTTGGGGGTCATACTTAGAACTGAAACACAAATTTTTTTTTTTCATCAAACACATACATATCTATGGATAGGTCTTCAAAAATAATATTGAGGTTTCTAATGTCATTTTTTGTCTAAACTGAATAGTTTGCGCGAGAGACACTTCCAAAGTGGTAAAATGTGTCCCCCCCTGTAACTTCTAAAATAAGAGAATGATAAAACTAAAAATATATGATGTACATTACCATGCAAACTTCCACCGAAAATTGGTTTGAACGAGATCTAATAAGTAGTTTTTTTTAATACGTCATAAATTATTAAAAAAAAAAACTCTATTATTAAAACATCGATCAAAGTTTTATAGATATGGTACGGAACCCTTCGTGCGCGAGTCCGACTCGCACTTGGCCGGTTTTTTTATTGAACGGGTGGTTGCACTGTAACGCATACTATTTCGCAATATCAGCCCTAACACTTCTTTAGTAACAGAGTCGTCGATGCTTGGAACAAGTTGCCATGCAGCTGAATTGGTATCCGCACAGAACACAAATCAATTTAAAAATAGAATAAACAAGTATTTATAACTGGAAGAAAGTTAATTCACGAGTATGAACTATAACGGGATAGTTGATTGAACAATACAATAAATCAAAAAAATAATAATAAAAGACAAGGTGCTCCATGTTGTTTCTATTACCGTTGTTTTCAAATTGGTATACAATATTTCAGATACTTGTCGAATGCTCGTATTTCTCGATCGCTACTACCTTTAATCACATGTTATGTGAAGCATTGCCTTACAATATTTGATAGTCCTCGCTCAGTAGTCATTTCAGCACAGAATAATACTAGCTTTCAGTGAAGCGTATTGTTGGACGAATAGCGCAAGCCTCAGTCGGACCATTCAAATACTACCTCTATTATATAGAACCTTTGATTCACAGATATCTGCGGTTTGATTGCCCTATCTCCTGTAGCCAGAAATTAATATTGGACTGAATATACGAGTAGGTACTTATGTAGAGAAACAGTGCATTCATGGATGTCCTAATTTGGCTTCTGATTGTGCTCGTGTAGTATTCAAATTGGCAATGTAATAATGCAATAATGAGAACGGTTATTATAGAAAGCTTTATATTACTATTTTATAAAGAAAATTATGACAACAACCGGGTTCTACGGCTTGAAGGCGGTTCCCCTACCAAAACCCTGCAGGAAGCTTTTTATACCTATCTTCTCGTTACCTAATGAACACTAAAAAAATAGCCTTGTGCTTTCCGAAGTACGTAGAAGCTCGAAATATCTTTAAATTGGTCACCCATCTTCGATTGACAAATGCATTGCGGTAGTTTCTAAACTTACAAGATCGCAAACCTTAGCCGCTGCGCTATACATCTCTGTCTGTCGACAGAACAGCTCGTTACGATCGTCTGCGTCTACAAATAATATGTTTACCAATTGTCAGTTGAGTGAGCATGCATCAAGCATCATAACACGTTATTAGAACCGCCCTCATGACGTGCTGTGTGTGATCAGCGTTCCAAGACCGTTAACTCGTAACAGGCCGCCCAACCGCCCCGGCCGCCCCGGCGATCTGGTTGTCCACAACTGGTTACATTTTAGTACGAGTTATAATGTTGCCACTCTAGTTAGAATTGGAGCAACGTGCACTAGGTTTTGCCACGAACAAAGATAATTGGAGCCTGGTACCTACGTTGAAACGCGGTTGGCCTGTAACTGCAAAGTCAGCCTATAGACGTCCCACTGGCCAGGCCTTCTTATATGTACAACAGCTAATGAAGAGATGGGCCGTAACCTGCCAGGCTGGGTTGGTAGTAGCTTTAGTACCATCTTAAGCACGGAGGAGTTCGAGATGTTTAATTTTAATTTCTTTTGCGAAAGTAACTTAACGGGCAAGATCGCAAACCGAACGCCTTATCAAGCTTCTCTAACGACTGAACATCCTAATAATATGTGCTGTTCACGGTTTATAAAATTTTATGTCATAATTTGACATGGCATACTTTTACTTATTCTATAAATATAATTACGAACAATATTAATCAGGAATAACTTTTACGTTTCATACTTTAGGCACTACTGCTTGGCACTAGCAGTTAGTGTCACGGAAAATTTTATTTTCCTATGATGCTACTTCTCTGATTGGCTCATTGGTTGCATACAACAAAATTACCCGTGATATATTTAATTACCCGTTGCACTACCATCCAGTGGATTTGGATTTAAATATTCGATTGTAAACTTTAAATTTATTGAATGAAAACGAATGTGACTTATCTTCTATTAAGTATTAAGAGGCCTATTACATATTGACGGTGATTTTTGCGTAAAATGGCCAACTTTGGCGTTATGGATCTCAAAAACGAAAATACATTAACAATTATGATTTATTAAGTAGTGTAGAATAGCTACTGAAATAGTGCTTAGCGGCCTCGCTTTTTGTAAATTTTGCTTAACTTTTTAATTAAACCCAAAATTGCAGAGAAAGATTTTCATAAAGTACGCGAAGGCACTTTTTGAGCTCATCGATTGAACTGCTGTTCTAAACAAGTGAAATAAAAAAAATATAATGTTATCTCTTATATAGTCGAATAATGCGTAGCGGCCTCGGAATTTTTAGATATCATTGATTTTATATAGGAAAAAAATCTTATTCTAAACCAAAAAACTTCGAAAATTGCTATAAATTAACTGTGAATATCTCCTATCTGCGATAATATTATTGAGCAAAATTTATACCAGAGTAACTGTTACTTCATGAGGAATAAAGGTTTTATGATGGATTTATTATCCTATTTTGATAAAAGCGATAAATACAATTGCAAAATTACTACAAAATGCGATGCGCCGGCCGTCAGAATTCAACATAAGCTCACAGAATGGATATTTGTGATATTATGGACAAATTTATTATCCTATTTCGATAAAAACGAAAAATACAACTGCAAAATTACTACAAAATGCGAAAATAGGCATTTTACGCAAAAATCACATTCGAGATGTAGGTAATAGGCCTCTTAAGCTTACATACCCAAATAAACAACTTATATTCTTTTTATTCGGTCTGTGGTATGAAGATAAAGTAAGTTTTGATAACTATGTGTTTGCATTTAATAAAATACCTTTCGTATATAAAATAAACATGTTGGCCCTTAGGCCACCCCCCCCCCGCACCCTAACCCTACTTACACTACGGTATCCAATTTATATTTGATAAATACCTACTTTAGGTTTTTCAGATTCAAATAGCTATCAATAAAATAAAAAATATTGCAAAGACTATTATTGATAAAAAAACCAATCCAAATAATAACGGACTTTGAAACTATAACCTCACCTTGTCTAATCAATCAGACTATCTTTATGCCTAATAACTATTAGACGAATAAACAGTATACTTACCTTACTTATAACTTTATGCAAATCAAAATTAGGGCAAAAACATTAGCCTAAACCATTTATGCTTACTGAAATAGTATGTCAAAAAACAATTAACAAAATATTAATATGATAAAAAAATATGCCTAACTCGTTATAACAAATTACATTAGGACAAAAAAATAGTCGAAAGTAAGGGATCCCGCTGTTCACATTTGTACGGGTAGGTTTTAAGGTTCCTACTCTTAGCCAGTACAGTTTTCTTGATTCAGGTACCTACTTCTGCCCTAACATGAATTTGCCATAAAAAGATTCTGCCGTAACCAGAATCTGTCATAACCAGGGTGCTTATTGGCTCTCTCAACATCTATCGCAATATCACGGTAATATTATCATGCAAAATCTTTCACGATACATTCCTTCGCTAGTTTGATTATTATACAAATAGTTATATATAAGCAAACTAGCAAAGCATTGTACTTGTACTTGAAAGGTATTGCGATAGGCGTTGAAGTTAGACAATTAGCCCCCAGAATATGCCCTTATCCGAATAAAGAGGTACAGTCGGTGTCAAGTGTTTCGAACTAAAGTTATTGTGAGCATGATTCGTTTCCACTTTCTACCCTGGCGCGGAGTAGGTGCGGCAGATCGGCAAGATCCTCTAACGACTGAACATCATAATAATGGGATCAAATGACAGTCGTACGGTTAGGTATTTATGTATACCTACTTAAATACATAATATAGGTGTATTATATATATATGATATGATATAGCATATGATCGGTGTCAAGTGTATCCAACAAAGTATTGTGACCATGAATCGTTTCCACTTTCTACCCTGGGGCTTGGAGTAGGTGCAGCGTCAGCCAGTAGGTCACCCGTGCTGGCAACGGCCGCGCGCAGTGACTCAGCTCTCGATTAAGTCCTCAACTTTTTGTAACGTCGACAATGTAGGCGGCGCGGCGTAGTAAAAATAAAAAGCTTTTATTCGCGTCGGCGTCGCTTTGAAGCCATTAACGCGAATGGGAAAGCACCGCGCGGAAGTAGCTAAATTATTTAGCACTATGTCATACCAGCTATTGGTTCATACCGGTGGTGTAGCTGGTCTTAGAACGGGCCCTGTATCATAATTGGTTGGAATGGTCCTGCCTGACCTTTTCATTAAATTATAATTTATTTTAACCGCCTATGTGGTCTGGCTAAGCCACCGGTGTTAGACCCTCCCGCGTTTAATACCCTGCGGGGAATACATTTTGTATACTTGGTTTGGTTGGTGCTAGGGCTTGTTAAGTCCGTCTGGTTAGTACCACCATCTTGTCTATGGCGATTTTCTACGATTTTAAATGTGGCCTAAAACCTGATGAGTCAATTGGTCGACTTCAAATGGCTCTCAATGTATGTGCAGTCTTTAGCGACACCCAAGGGAAGAGAGGAGGGTGGTAGTATTCATTCATACACACGGGTACACGGGTAAATAGTAGGTAAATTATATTCTAGTCGATCTCTGCCTTGCGCTTCACCAGTCGATATTGGCTAATAATACTACCACCCCCTCTCTTCCCTTAGGTGTCGTAAAAGGCGACTAACGGACTAAAGACTGCTCATACTACCAACAGCATAGAGCGGCGATGGGCTCACCACCTCTCAGGCTGAGTACATGTGCAGTCGCTATTTGGTAAAAAGTGGACTATGGCAAAGGGCTGCTTTTGCAGTCCTCATGCCTAGTCTCTGATGCGACTAACCTTTCGGGGATAATAGTTATGATAATAGTCGTGATTATATGGATATGGATGGATAAATTGAAATGCCACAGAATATAGAATCAAATAAATAATAAAAAAATAAGACATAGGTTCTAATAATAAAAAAAAACAAGAATTCATCTTTCGTTTTAAATTTCCATATCGATTAGCGTTCTTTGTCGTATCGTTGATATAAGTCAAATCCCATCATCCTATTCCTTAGATTATTAACTTATTATGCCACTTGTCTGACCCCTTTGAAAGGGTTAAAAGGTTTGTAGCTTTGACTTGATTGCTAAAACGCCGAAAATTCAAGTCTGTACTTAGTCTCTGTCCTCACTCAAGTCTGCCTCAAACATAAATTTCATATACCTTAGATTTCATGTTGAATTTACCTGGAAAATACAACAGGAATCGAGAGCTCTTATAAAGCTTATTTTCTGTGAACATTTGAGGTAACATAAATTTCAAATCGATGCACTGACAGGATCGTTTGGAGAATTCAAATTATCTCCAAGATTTTGTTCAGATTGTTATGTCTAACCGGTTTTCCTGAGAAACATAATCCTAATCCTTTTAAAGTACTTAAATAGTGGAAGCTTGATGCATCGAAATATTGTAAGTGGGTTCCCCAGACAAAATAACAAAAGAACAGCTAAGGTTGGCTGGAAGAGAAATCTTCTAGAGATAAGCACACTTTTGTATAGGTATATGTCTTGTGCAACCTGTGTCTAAATGTAATTTAATGTGCACTAAAGTATTGAAGCATTAACTAAAACGTTATCAGCAACTGCAAAACCTCAGTTCCGTTTAAATTCAAGAATTATTACGAATACTTACCCTTCACTAACAATGAGATTAATTTGTAATACCTCTTGAAGATAACGAGATAGGTTGAGGTGGTTGGGGCCGACATCTAACTCACAGGAACGCACGATCTAGTACGTCCTTTAGACTTTAAGCCGTGAGTCTAACTCCAAACTAACTTCACTGGTTTATTTGGCTGGTGTTTCATAGGGAACCTAATTAATGCATTTCAGTATTCCGAAGTAACATAGAAGTTTAATATTTTTAACAGCATCAATTTGACATTGTTTAGTTCGTATTTTTACTAATAGATGGCGTTGTACAGATCAACAAAAACATTATTTTGTTGTTTTGTACCATTTGGGTATTAGGATACATGAATTTGTCTGAATTATTTTCTAACGATTGTAAAAGCTCTATTTAGTATCTATAAACAGTATTTTTACACAGTACCTATGTACAATCACAAGCGCAAACATGTATATAGGTACACTTTGACTCTTAGTCCATTGTATTAAGTTACAATGTTGTTACAATTATTGTTTACATATTTTTGCTCGTGACTACATGTACATGACTACGACACATGTACATTCAGCCTTAAAATGATTGCTTTACACCCGGAATCCTCAACCCCTGAGGAACTGGCTATCTTATCGCAAACTGTCGTAACACAACTATGCTATTAACATTGTTGATTTGGCGCACGAAAATGTTATAATCCATTTTTAAATGAGACACGATAAAATTTAATTTGGCTCTCGAAAAAATGTATAGGGAAAATCAAAATTCGAGCAATGGCATTTTTACTTTTAAATAACCAAATTTTTCAAAATAATTACAGGTGGCCAGTGCCATAAAGATCAAAACTTTTTTCGTAAAACTTTCTGAGTGGCCTGGTATGTATGTACTATTGACGAACGCTAACAAACAGACAGCGTTTGAAACTTGTTGGGGGCAGAGAAGCTTAGTCATAATTATTCGCATAGCGTCTTAAGAACAGCAGTGAGATGTCTATTAGATGAGGAAGATGCGGATATCGACTATCATCAAAGCCGTGACGTAACGTGAAAGTGATTTCGCGATGACGCAAGCGGTGCCGTGCCACCATACTTACATATATATCCGTACAATCGGAGTTCCGAGATTATGGGAACTGAGCCTCCGACCACTTGTGACATGCGAGCGTAAGTGGGCTAAATATTTGGCATTAACGGCGAAAAAAAAACGTGTCATAGCATTAATTTAAGTCCAACTTTCTCTGTCAAAAAAGCTTATTTTAAACTTTAAGTAAGCTTATCTTTAACTCAACAGGGGATCGCAGAGTTCTGTTTTGGCCATGACTGCTAATTTGTGAACATTTCTCCGTTCACTTTGATTTATAACGACACATATTCCTGATTTTCACACAGGTGTGACATGTTGGTGTCACGAGTATGTACTCTATGTTTTTGTATAAAATGCTTACATGACATTTATTAATACTACTAACGGCCTGCCCGCCACTTCGTCTGTGTGAACACCACAGGATGCTCAAGAAGACGTCCCGGTTACGAATTTACAAATAAATTATTAGTAACTAACTACCAAGTATGTAGGTACCAATATTGTTCTGCCTAACTCTGGTGCTTCTTAGTTATGTTATGATGTGTAAGCTAGTAATCTTAATTTAATAGTAATCTCATTTAAGTTTATGAAACTTAAATGTTAATATTTTTGTTTTCTTTATTTTTATGAGATGTGAAGTCAAGCATGACAATCCTTATTATGTAAATAAATAAAGAAATGGGTAGTTAAACTAGTCAAGCATTGAGTAGACAACAAATCAAAATTGTTTCATTTTATTTCTAGACCCCATGGTACAATATTTAGTTTTTTCAATTCGCCTACAGAAATAATTCTGATTAGGCCTACCTAATTACCTGATTACAGTACATAAACTGTCGCGTCGTACCGAGAATCGAACTTGGAACCCCCTACAATGATTTTTAATTCATGTTCATAATCCCGGGGTTATCCCGGGATTACGGGATTGCCTATATACAATCCCGTCATCCCGGGATTGGAAAAAAGATCCGGGATCGAATCCTCTAGCTATCACCTACACCAATACTAGCCCCGCCTAGGTGCTGGAGGTCGACAAAACAAGGTCAGTATTAGAATTATTAAATAATAACGGAACCAGACACGTATCAATCGGTTAATACCCATCTGTTGGGCGGTCGCACCGTTAGCAGTATCCAACGCGCAGTTACTTAGCACTGAATTAGGGCAGCGGGTGCGGGCGCGGCGATGTAATGCGCGGCATGCGGCAGATCCGCCGCCGCCGCCGATGCGTGTCAATGTGGTAATGACTGGTTACCACAGAAGTAGATCAAGTAGAAGCGGCAAGTGTACGTACTTTGCGTGCCAAGAATGTCAAAAGGATGGCAAAATCTCATCTTTCGACTGCGTTAGAGTTAGCCGTTGTCAGCACTGGATTTAAGTAGAATGAACATTTTAAACTTTCATGGTCACTACAATTATTTTTATGAAAAAACGGGATTTTTACCATGTCTGGCGCAGTTGCATGCACCATGATCTCGGAGTAACTGTGATCATGGTGCATGCAACTGCGCCGAAATATCGGGGACTCAAAACTAACAACTCAGACATGGTAAAAAACCCATTTTTTTTAATAAAAATTAAGTAGAATTCATATTCAAATTACTACTTGCGCTGTATCGAGCTGTAAAAACTGTACAAGAAAGGTTAGCCGAGATAATTAACAAGTTTGATAGGTAGGTACATCTGTAAGGGGGGATTCGACCAAACTGGAATAAGCTCTTATACCTAGATTAAACGCCGAATTCGTATAGACTAATCTCGGAGTAAGTCTTATTCCAGTTTGGTCGTATCCACCCTAAGTAATTTTGTTATTAAATTCACACCGAAAAAAGTGACACGCTTGGCTATTAGGTATCACTTAAGCTAGCATGCCACTTCTATTTAAATCTATTTCTGTGCTGTTAACGGCACCGGGCCCGCGGTGGCAGGTGGCTTCGTTTGTCTGTGGTTCGAGAAGAAATGTGTCTGTGGTTTTTTGTGGCTTCGTGCGGTTTACGCATTGGCCAATGTAAAGAAGAGTTATTGTTGGATGTTGTTTGCATTGTTTGACCGATTAGCTGTTTATAATTTTACAAACCACGCCAGTTCTAAGAAGCGGTAGGCAGTGGCCACAGCTTTCATTAGTAATTTATTAAAATCAGAATCTTCGAGTATCACAATGACCTGTTCACCCGAAACATCAAGAGTTACAATCAATAGCACTATTGTGCACGTTCACAAACACTGAGCGGTTAATAAACCGCCATTATATCATAATACTTAAGATTCTTACCTATATTTATTCCAATCTATAAATCACGTCACGAAAATAAAAGATTTATTGAAAACATCCCATAACCGTGTCTCGTAGCGGTGAAAGAATACTACCACCCCCTCTCTTCCCTTAGGTGTCGTAAAAGGCGACTGACATGACGGACTCAATACAGCACATAATATCCAACAGCAAAGAGCGGCGATGGGTTCACCACCTGTCACGCTAAGCACATGTGCAGTCGCTATTTGGTGAGAAAACTAGGCTATGGTAGAGGACTGCTTTTGCTGTCCTCATTGCCTCCCTATCTACCGACCTCAATATATAGGGTATCGCAACTGGAACTACGGGTCCGGTTGTGTTTTCAGAGGTACTACGGGGTTCCGGTTCTAGCCCCCCGCTGGTCGTGCCTTTAACCAGGCGCCTCCGGCGGGATCCGGACATGGGTTGGACTCGTAGTGGCATGTGGTTAGCTGTAGAGCTTGGGAATGTTCGTTTGTCCTGGTATTGTGTGCCAGGACTTCCAAACTCGTGCACAGCGAGCGGGGCCTAGTAGCGGTCTCTGAGGGGCCAGAAGCGAAAAGTCCTGCGGGGAACGTGAGGTTCCCTTATAGTTGGCAGCTTTGTCCGGTGGTTTTCATTGGACATTGGTGTTGACATCTCCGGTACTAGTCTGGATAACTAGTAGAGACGGCCTCCTAGATGCCGTAGGTCTCCGGTCCAGCCAGCCGCGTAGGACGTGGGAACTGGCTAGGCTCCCGGATGGGTTCCGAGAAGTGAGTGTGCTTACTACTCCGCTACCAAGGTGGACACTTGGGAGTCGACTTTAGAGTCGACGACCCTAGCAGTGGCAACTGCGAGTTGTGCCCTTCGTGCAACGAGAAGTGAGCGAGCTCGACAGCTCCGGCTACCTATCTGGATAATAGGCAGTGAACTACACGTGTTCACGGGGATACTCTCCCGAGACACTAGTCTTATGAGTACCGAATGAAGAGCGCGCTGCGGCGGGCACTAATTTGGCGTCAAGACCTAACGTTGGTGGTCTCCTGCGCGAGTGTTCTACTGGCGCAGGGACGTCTGGCACTTCTTGCATAACCTAACGGTTGGTCTCGAGGTGCCAGTACAAATAAACTTAGTGAATTAAGGAGAGGGGATGTCCTCATTGCCTAGTCTCTGACTAACCCTTCGGGGATAATAGTCGTGATTACCTATATGTATGTATCCCATACCTACATCCACAAACCACACTACCATCTAACGAAGCACGGGGTAATAGGTACCGCCCTCTCACGAATATCCGGCGTGAAATAATGGCACTTGTGCTGTTGTGTTTCGTCCGGCCAGTGTGAGTTCCGGAGCCCCCTCCCCCCTCACAATTCCTATTCCTTCCTTAACCCTATTCCTTTTTTAAAGGTCGGCAACGCATCTGCGACTCCTCTGGTTTTGCTTTGGTTCATGGGCGGCGGTGATTGCTCTCCATCAGGTGACCCGCCTGCTCGTTTGCCTCCATCTTACATAAAAAAACGAGTACCTATATATTTTCTTTAATTTTGACCTTTACCAGGATCTAAGCACAATCTGACAATACCAAAATGAAAACGGTTATGATGACGCACAAAACGGCCAAATGTATGTAACATTAGTTTCTAGTGACGACTGGCCGGTACACACACATTCTCAAGGGTGTCCCTAAAGCTCGCTCGGCGTATTTTCTCTGCGATCGTAATACCAAACCAGTTGTCTCTGACAAGCGGCACAGGTCCAAGTTCATTGGGTCAGGCGGAGGATTTATGCAAACTAGCTGCGCTGCCGCTAAGCTGTACCGTTTCAAGCGATTCATTTGCGTATTTTATTGAACATTAAAAAAAGTATACGACCTTCTCGTTTTTCTTAACGGTTTTTTTTTGTGCGGTTTACTTTTTTAAATATATTAATTTTATGCAGTCTGTTTACTGTTTACCTATTTGAACTTAACACTCAGGTCATAACAACATATTTGGATACAATTACCTGTCCTGTCTTACAGCTATATACAAGTCTATTTGTCTATTATAAACATAATTATGTTTGTGTACCTCAAAATATAAAATAAACTAACATTACTTTGAATTACGTAGATGTGTCACGTTGTTAACCCATCAAACTGCATTGTGCCATCGTAGAGGTCTTAATCCAATTCCAATCTCCCCGTGTGCGGTTCTTCGAGAGCAGCCCTATGCCCAGTACTGAGATATTTATAGGCTGCTCATGATGATTTCTTAGATGTGGATCATAAAAAGTTTATTATTAAAGTTATTGTCAGCCTTTTATGTCCCACTGCAGGAAAAAGGCCTCCCCTCCTTCTTTCCATTTTTTCTTAAAGTGTTTAAACCTAAAAATTTATCCATATCTGGGTACTTGTCGGTATGGAGAAGTCAAAAACTATAAGAGATTGTGCAAGTTGAGCCATCTCCTCAATTTTAAAGTGGTGTGAAACTGCATTCAAATGTTTCACAAACTCATACGAAACCGGAAATCGGGCCCGGTCAAATGAACTGTGAATCAACTGTGAAATTACAACCTTAATAATAAATAGCTATGCCATGTCCCTAAAGCAGCATTTACTGCGAACTCATGACAAAGCCGTCATGACAAAATTACGTCAATTATCTACTGTCATTTCATTCTTGCAAGTAGCTGTACACACGTGTACAGCGTACGCCCTAAAAACGAATTACCATAAAGAACTTTCCATTTCCAAATACTTGTATGCGAGCACAGAGCCACGAGCGCAGTGCAAAGTGGCCATTCGCACGGACTGTGAGAAAATTCGCCACCCCATACTGTACTTATCAAAAGTGAAAAACTTTCGACATCATTGTGTAACTGTGGCAAATGTTATGGACGAATGCGTGAGTGAATGATTTAAAAATGAACGAAGCGGATATTCTTTATAGACCATCGAGACCGTCAAACACAATATTATTGTGAAAATGCGGACCGAGTAATGACCAAACTCTATGAGAATGATTTTTAATATCCTATAGCAACGCACTAATTATTCCCGTTGCTGCCTTAATTGGATAGCGCTCCCTCACCCTGCACATTATTGATTGAAACATAACATAACCTTCTGTCTATAATCATTCGATATTAGACTAAGATTAGATTTAGACTAGTTTTAGATATTAGACTAGTAACCGTGTGGCGTAGCGGTAAAAGAATACTACCATCCCCTCTCTTTCCTTGGGTGTCGTAAAAGGCGACTAAACGGACTAAAGACTGCACATACATCCAACAGCATAGAGCGGCGGTGGGCTCACCACCGGTCACGCTGAGCACATGTGCAGTCGCTATTTGGTGAAAAGTGGACTATGATAGGTAGAGGACTGCTTTTGCCGTCCTCATTGCCTAGTCTCTAACTAACCCTTCGGGGCTAATAGTCGTGATTAAATGTATGTATGTCATGTGGTCGGTCACATGACAAAATCTCACTATATGTGGGACTAACCCAGTGGAATGTGGTCAGGATGACGACGATGTTTAGTATAGAATACAAGCGGCCGCTCGCGGTTTCACCCACGTGGTTTCCGTTACCGTGGGAATATCGGGATAAAAAGTATCCTATGTGTTAATCCAGGTTATAAACTATCTGTATGCCGAATTTGATCCAAATCCATTTAGTAGTTTTTACGTGAAAGAGTAACAAATATCCATCCATACTTACAAACTTTCGCGTTTATAATATTAGTAGGATAGAATCTTACTTAGGTACACACATTTTGTACAAAGGTAGAGTGTGACTAGTATCAATTCCATAAATTGAATACTTACCTATTTTTGTCGCCAAGATACAATACAAGATAGATACAATTACACAAGATACAATTATTCAAAATATTATACAATGGCAGAGGTATAAGAGCTGAAGCACGGTAAAAGTGTTTACCGGATTACCGTGGCCAAAGCTAGCGTGTGATGCACGTAGCCGTATTATCGGGAGAAGGCTTAGTATCAAAAAAGGAAACATAAAAACGGTCGCTTTTTTCGAAGGATTTCTTCTGGTAGGTATTTATGTTCCAAAGATTTGGTGGGAACTTTTCTCAACCTTTCATATATATCTTAAACTACTAATATCTATATGTCTTTGAGGGTTATTCACGCAAAAATAACAAATATTACGAATATAGTAAACATGAATCAATAATGATTAAGTTTAATAATGTGAATTACCTAAACTATTCTATTGACAGTAAAGACCATTCAATTTGTGTACTCATCTATAATAATAAAAATCAATTGCCGAAATGTTTGCACGCGCGTCACTTCAGGGCCCTGATTTATATCGCAATCTATAGATTCCACACCTAAACCTTACCGCGCACAAACGTCAAACGCATACGTTTTTGGGAAGATATCGTAACTTTGTAAGGAATTAACGTGGTTTTGAAACAAGGAATCGATACAAAATAAGGGCCCAGGAGGCTGCACCTTTTCGGCTGATTTTTTTTGTTGTGTTTGTAATTGACAAGGTTTCTATACTTAAAAGAAAATTTATGGAAATTCGTCACCGGATACAGGGTGTGCACGCAGACGGAGTCGCGGGCGTACCACTAGTGTCCAATATAAGTAAATACAGAGCTCAGCTTTCTATTCGCTAAGATCCCGACACACTTCTTCTGTGTAAATAAATGTTATTTTACTTTGATTATTGTGTATTGCGCTAGATTCTTCTCGACAGAAGACAGCATTCCGTATCCGAGCTGCTGATACAATCATTGATCAAAAATGTTGGTGCGACTGAGCTTTTGTAAAGGATTACTTTCACTTCGACTAATCGAGCCATTCAATGGAACACCGACTGTGTGCTGATTGCCGGCGCCAGTGGGCTTTTACAGAACCACAAAAACCAATTTTAGAATATTTTTCAATAAATTTTAAAGTATTAAAAAAAATTTGCCGCGGTCTAGATTTGAACATGAACCCTCGGACATACACGGTCACTACTACAGAACAGTTAAAGCCATTCACTACAGCTGCCAAAGACGCCAATATTCAACGTATATTCCTCGCTTCGATTCTACGTCACCAAAATCCAGAACTGATAACAAAGTAAAAATATTTTAATTCAACTTGAACATGAACTAATATGCGTAGTAAGCCTTTCAGTAGTTTGGCGTTAAATCCCGTTTACATATTATGTGTGAATTAATTGAACGTCCTAATTAAAGCCCGGCTTTGTAAACCCTTGCTTGTATATTATTTCCGGTGTGGCTTACATTATTATTTCCCTACACGGCAAGGGCATTTTGGAATACAAAGTGGCAGTTGGATTTGCTACTGAACGGGGGAACCGATTACTACTGTATCGGCCAAAAATATGAATATGGACATGGGCTTCATTTGACATTTGAAGCCCATAATATGCCCATATAAGGACAAAATATGGGCTTCAAATGTCAAATGAAGCCCATGTCCATATCCATATTTTTTAGCCGATAGACCTGCAGGAGCTACGATATCAGACAGACAGGCAGACAGAAACACTCGTTGAACTTATTTACAATACCCCTATATTTGCGTCGCCGGTAAAAATAAACTAATTTATATCCTACTAGCGACCGCTCGCGGTTTCACCTGCGTGGTTACCGTTCCCGTAGGAATATCGGGATAAAAATTATCCTATGTGTTAATCCAGGTTATAAACTATCTGTATGCCGAATTTCATCCAAATCCATTCAGTAGTTTTTACGTGAAAGAGTAACAAACATCCATCCATACTTACAAACTTTCGCGTTTATAATATTAGTTGGATGATTGGGAAATTTAATTACAGGATTTTTATTATAGGATAAAATGATTACTACAAAAAACAACCAGTCTCTCTTTTTTTTTCTAGTAAACATTTTATTCTATAATATAGCATTGTGAATGCCAAATTTCAATAATAAAGATATTAATTTATTACGTTCAAGAATATAAAAAATATGTAATTTACCCTAAATTCAAGGTTCTAAATTAAGATATCAGCAGATCATCAACAATGAGCTAGCTCTACAACAAAAATAAAACAGACGCGAGATGATTTCGAAAGTGAATCCAAGTTCAAAGTACTTACTCGTACGTACCTGTGGCTACATTTGGAAGAGTTGCGCGCGGAATGACTTTGGCATTTATTTTTCGTACATCTTTGGTAACATGCCACAATATAATATTAAACTTCTATGTACTTACATTTTTTTTTTTTCCTTTTTTATGTTTCTATGTTCTAAAATTATTTGTGTTTGTGGTCAATAAAGGTTTCTATAACTTAATATAATGTTTTAAGTTTTAATTTTAAAAGAGCTACTAAGCATAAATTCTTATTATGTTAATACTTACAATAAAAATATCAACTGCTGTGATATTCTTAGGGGTCAAATTATTGTAGCCAAAACTGGATCTTGCTTAATACCGTTTTGGATATAATATTTAGGCTATTAATTTTGTGCTATTATAATAATTGGGCTATTATATTGTATTTTGGCGTTTTGGTTACAATATTTTGAATTTTAAATTACACTCTGTTCGTATTTTATTATTGATAATATAATAATGATGGATGTTCTTTCCAAGAAAGTGAAGAGTCATGTTTGCAGATTTGGTAAATACTTAAATATTCTACGAGTACTTTGTGTGTTGACCAGAATGTTTGCGAAATAATGATGGATTATGAAACGGTAAAGCCGGGTCTCCTGCGATACTGTTTTGTGTTTTCTAGCACCTAACATCAAACATTTAACAAAATATGTCATAATATATACGTAGGCCACGCAAATACTTGTCAGATGTTTGATGTTAGATGTTAGAAAACACAAAACAGTGTCGCAGGATATCCGCCTTAGGTGATCGCGAACGTGCACGCAAAATCAAAATGAACGGTCCAATCTCCATTGACCTAGAAATATAGACAGGAACGTTCATACAAACCATTTGTTCAAATTCTGGAATGAGGGACCTAAAGTTCGCTGCAGCCGCTGCAGCGCTTAAACATTTAAATGTCGTCTAATCAACAGACAGACATCGCAGCGCCGCAGCGCTAGATCGGTCAAAGACAACGTAGTGTGTATCAAGATGGCGTCCCAAATAGATTGTCAATAACAATAATTGAAAAAATATCTTTTCTATTCTAATAATACGATATAACTACATGATAATGACTTGAATGAAAATTAATTTTACTTACTTGACAACTGAATTGTAGTAAACGTCTAGGTGTACACTTTGGAAAGAAATAAAGAATTATTTTCGCCGCTCCGCACGCGCGAATGTCAAAGCCACAGGTGCCGAGTCGACTCCGCAGATGAGTGGAACATAGTGCGTGTTCGGAAGGGCCTATCTAGTGTAACGTATATATCGCTGCCAATCTCAGGAAGCTTGTGTTTCAATTCTGCTGTCTATCTATACTGGTTATACCCGTAGTAAAGTTTCACATCTTTCCGGAAACATAGGCAGTTAGAGGGGAATGCCATTTTATCATCCACCATCGATTATTCAATGAAAATGTTACAATGACTATGAGAATATTAAAGCGAATTGTACAAAAAAACGAAGGAAATAATGATATAAGTGTTAATAATGAGTAAAGTACCCTCCCGCATTAGGTCATGCATCGCGGTGGGGATGTACTCGTAATAGGCAGAAAGAATATGGTAAAAACAAGAATAAGAAAAATATTACTCCACTACTAATCCAATTTATCCAATCTTCTATTTAAAAACACTAATTGAGATCTTATAAATTATTCTGAAGTATTTTATTTAAAAGTCAATCCATTGAATTGTTTTGATAGAATCGTAATAGCCTCGTCGCTATGTGACCGTAAAAGCGTCCGAGGCTTCGCGGCCGCCGGCGTGTTCGCCAGCCCAGCCACTGTCAGTCATCGCGAAAAACGATACTGTCATTAGAATGTAAAAAAACTCTTTTAACGGATTGACTCGCGTTTCATTTCTGCTATTTTTAAAGCTTTAAAGTGTATCGTTTAAATATTTGGTGTTAAAACAATATATGTATTTAAAAGATTTCTTTTTTTATCCAATTTAGGCTTTGATGAAGATGATCGAAGAATTTAGGCTACAATAATTGAGTAGGTACCTACCTATATATACATGCATGTCTATGGATACTCACGACTATTAATTCTGAAAGGTTTGTCAGGGACTATGCAATGAGGACTGCAAAAGCAATCCCTTGTCACAGTCCACGTTTCACCAAACATAAACTGCACATGTGCTCAGCGTGACAGGCGGTGGCCCTTATGTGCAGTCTTTGGTCTGTGTCGAATGTCGATACGCCATCGGTTCGTAGGTTTAAAGACAGCAAGAGCATTTCTTTGATCCCTTTCTTTTACATCTAATCAAAAATTGTCACAGAGACACTGAGTACTCACACTCTGTATTTATGAGCGGGACATTATCCATTTTTTATTTTATGTACAGTCAGCATCAAAAGTAGCTAAGCATATGAAATTTTCAATTGATTGTTACGGTTGAAATGACTAGAATTGTCCGACATAGCTGTTGAGTCAAAAGTACATGACCATCACTATAGCTAATTACAGAGAAGTTATAAATATGAACACAAAAAATGTCATATAATTCTGAAATGTTAAATGATGAGTATATAAAGCCACTTACACGTGACTATTACTTTTGCCACCTTGTTTTTGTTCAGTTACTTTTGATGCTGACTAAAAAAAAGAGACAATAGAAAAACAAGAGACAAACAAAAAAAGGACATTGTTTAATGACGGAGTACATTTACGTGCGGTCTATTACCGTCTGGGGCCGTCGTCGGTGGCTACGCCGTTATTACAAAATCACAAATGACGTCTAATTAGAGTTGTGCGAATTAATCCACTTTCTCCGTCGAGTAGCGTGGGCCCGCCGTCACTTTTACTTCTTGTGTGCGTATCAGCTAAGTTCTGACGCACACGCCAGTCGCCAGCGTGCTAGGGCCTGAGCGGTTATTCTAATTATAAAAAACGCACTCAATCAAATGTCAGTTGCCTAAAAATAAATTAGTACAGTATCGGCCCACGACTTTGTCCGCGTGAACCACCCGTGACCCGTGACGAATTTCGAAAAATTTTCTTCCATACACACCTTGTCCAACAAAAAAGAATCAGTCAAACACACTGGCCCACAAAAATAAGTATCACACTTTTAAAATTGCATTGAATTTTTAAGTACCTACACAAGACATATTTTCGAAACAAAAAGGCCTTGAAAAAGAGTTAGTTAGTTACTATAGTTTCAAAGAAAGCTGATAAAAACTGCTGTAAAACCTTTTTTTTATTTTAAATCTCTAACTTCTATAGTTTAGAAAAAAAATTAAATTTTAAAAGTGTGATACTTATTTTTGCAGGCCAGTTTAGTTGCATCCGTTCTGAAGTGATGTGTGAACAAACATTTGTGGTTTTTTTTATACACTAATTGTACCCGGTGTGGGTTACATTACAATGCCACGTTTTTTGGGCCAGGAACCTTCGCGGAGGTCCCCAGAACACCCTACCGAAGTATCATCACAATCTGATCACAGATTCCAAATTCATTCAAATTCTAAATTGAAAACATTTCGGAACGCATACAGGACATACAATACAAACATTGATTTTGAAACAGCATGACTGTTTCACCGTGTCGCGTATCGGTATAAGTATACTACCACCCACTCTCATCCCTTGAGTGTCGTAAAAGGCGACTAACGGACTAAAGACTGCACATACATCTAACAGCATAGAGCGGCGATGGGCTCACCACCTGTCACGCTGAGCACATGTGCAGTCTCTATTTGGTGAAAAGTGGACTATGGTAGAGGACTGCTTTTAATTGCTGCCCTCATTGCCTAGTCTCCGACTAACCCTCTGGGGATAAAAGTCGTCACCATATGTATGTATATGACTGTTTATTACTATAGATAGATATATAAGGACATGCATGACTGATGATGCAACTCGTTAATTTTTTTTAAATATTATTGCTGAATGACCAGCTACCCTATCGGCTAAAAAATATGAATATGGACTCGGGCTTCATTTGACCATAATATGCCCATATAAGGACAAAATTATGGGCTTCAAATATCAAATGAAGCCCATGTCCATATCCATATTTTTTAGCCGATAGACCCGCGGTGAACTTCGTATCACCTACAATAAACTTGTGAAAAATATGGTCAAAACTTAATAAGTACAACATTTTTCGGTCAGCACATTTAGCCAGTGTCAAGTTAATAAGTAATTGCTTAAAGTAGATGATAATGAGTGATAATATGAGACAACGATTAATTATAAATGATATTCCCCAAACCCCTTGAGACTCAATAAAGCTGTGGGACTTAATTGAGATCTCACACGGACTTCTTGAGAGAATCTGATAAGTGATGTTGCACGATGTTGTTTTATTTGCCAAAACTCATGCGCGTTCACGAACACTTAACAGTTATTAATCCACCATTATTACACATTAATATTCGACGAAACACAAATTAAAGAAAATAAAACAAAACTGCAGACATGACGCTTCACTTTCCCGCCAAGAAGTCCACTTTTACACTTTTTTATTTCTGAAGAAAACTGTTTTGTTTTCCAACAAAACAGACCAAAGAGATCGTACCTAATACTACAGCTGTTATGTAACAGACAAATTCCTGAACGCACCTATAAATATTTGACAAACAAGTGTAATTTTTTTATTTTTGAAAATACTAAAAAAATCAAAGGTTTTTTTACAGCTAGGAACATTTAGTACTGGAAATTGAAATTTCCGTTTATGTTTCTCATCGTTTATGGCTTCCCTAAGCTTAAGGCTAACTAATATTTCAAAAACGATATTAGCCAAATCGGTTTAGCCATTCTCAAGTAGTAGCGAGAAAAACGCACAGTTATTTATTTTTATATATAATATAAAAGATGTGATGTACGATTTCACCATCGGCTAACGTCAATTGTTTATATTACACATACAAGTCGGCAAGTGTGCCAGCGGCCTTACACAAGAATGTCTATCACAGGCCGTTGACACAGCGACGCGTTATATCCAAGTGTTAAATAATTAAGATTAACGCCTCGTCTCAAGCAAACCTGCGGTGTGAATTTAAAAATATAAATTTCAAGATCAACACATCACTCAGGTGCCTTGCGCAAGTTTTATTTACCACTGGCTGCGTCGCGACTTCGCTTGCGAGGTCTACACTATCCCACAGGAACCTGTTTCCGGAATAAAAAGTATCCATGTCCCATACCGTGCCTAAATCTTATCTTAGGGTACTTTCCGATCCCCTATCGCAATAACGCATCTCATTGAGATCTTTTGCTTGCACAAAAGATCCCATCCTATCCCACCTACATCTTCGTTAAAAATGAATGCCATAAGCATGGCAATGTCTTTGAGGGCGAAAAGCTTAAAGTCTTTTTAGTTTCAGATAAGCCGATCTCAAGAGACTTATTCTACCTACCTATTTATTCCATGTAGATCCTTTAAGAAGGACATTGCCAAGGCGAAGTCATCATTCATAGGTAGAATTGGCGAGAGGCTAGTGCGTCTTCCTTCGGGGACGCGTGCGTTCTGGTCTCTCGCCAAAGCTATCTTAGGGAATTTTTGTCAGCCGTCCCTACCACCATTGCACAAGACCGATGACTGCCTGGCCTATACTGCAAAGGAGAAAGCCGATCTCTTGGGCTCTCTTTTCGCATCAAACTCGACCTTGGACGATGGGGAAAACTCTCCACCAACCATACCGCATTGCGCTTGTACAATGCCAAACGTTCAGTTCCTGCAAAGGTCAGTTCGTAAGGCTCTTTTTTCCCTTGATATCCATAAGGCGAGTGGGCCTGATGCAGTTCCACCCATTGTGCTTCGGACGTGTGCTCCTCAAGTCAAGTCAAGTCAAATTATTTATTCAATGTAAACCTTTACAGGCACTTATTGACGTCAATACTAATAATAATAAAAAAACAGTTAACTAACTTATAGTTAAGACTTAATAACTAATCTCCTGAATTGGCACCAGTTCTAACGCGCCTTTTCCAGCTCTCTTACACCACTGGCGTCGTCCCGAGCTCTTGGAAGACAGCCCTTGTCCACCCGATTCCAAAAAAAGGCGATCGCTCAGATCCGTCTAACTACAGGCCAATAGCTATTACCTCTTTACTCTCCAAAGTAATGGAGTCCATTATAAACCGCCAGCTCTTAAGGTACCTAGAAGAGAACCAGCTACTAAGTGATCGCCAGTATGGTTTTCGTCGCGGTCGATCGGCTGGTGATCTTTTAGTGTACCTTACTCACCGATGGGCGGAGGCAGTCGAGAGTAAAGGGGAGGCACTGGCAGTTAGCTTGGACGTAGCGAAAGCTTTTGACAGGGTATGGCACAGGGCTCTTTTCTCTAAACTTCCATCATACGGGCTTCCTGAGATATTGTGTTCATGGGTTGCCAGCTTTCTTACTGGGCGTAGCATCAGAGTCGCAGTCGACGGTTCGTGCTCCGACATGAAGCCCGTGAATGCTGGAGTCCCGCAGGGGTGTGTGTTGTCCCCTACTTTGTTTCTTCTGCATATCAATGACATGCTGCATAACAACAGCATTCATTGCTATGCGGATGACAGTACTGGGGATACGCTCTACACCGGGCGAGCTAATATTTCTCTGGGAAGCGTCATCGAGAGCCGGAATAAACTTGTGACTGACACCGAGAACATGTTAAGTCATGTCTCGGATTGGGGCCGACATAACCTAGTCCGCTTTAACCCCTCCAAAACACAAGTTTGCGCATTTACCGCGAAAAAACATCCCTTCGTCGTACCTCTGAACTTTGAGGGAGCTCCCCTTGATACCAATCCGATTATTGGAATCCTTGGCGTCGATATTTCGAGTGACGTTCAGTTTCGTGGTCATTTGGAAGGTAAAGCTAAATTAGCTTCGAAAAAGCTGGGTGTGCTTAATAGAGCGGGTCAGTATTTCACGCCGGCCCACCGTTTACAACTGTATAAAGCACAGGTCAGGCCGCATATGGAATACTGCTCCCATCTCTGGGCTGGAGCACCCCAATACCAACTCCTTCCATTTGACCGCATTCAACGTAGAGCTGCTCGAATTGTCGGCGACGTGGTTATTTCAGGTCGGCTCGATCCACTGGCTCTTCGGAGAGACGTTGCGTCTCTCTGTGTATTGTACCGTATATATCATGGGGAGTGTTCTGAGGAATTGTTCGGCTTGATCTCTGCCGCTAATTTCCTTCACCGCACTACACGCAATCGACTGTCATTCCATCCACATCACCTTGATGGATGGCGGTCTACTACTGTGCGTTTTTCAAGAAATTTCTTGCCTCGAACTACAGTGTTGTGGAACCAGCTCTCGGCGGCGGTATTTCCGGACCGTTACGACTTAGGGATCTTCAAGAAACGAGCCTATTCCTTCCTTAAAGGCCGGCAACGCGCCTGCGATTCCTCTGGTTTTGCGGGTGTCCATGGGCGGCGGTGATTACTTTCCATCAGGTGTCCCGCTTGCTCGTTTGCCTCCTTCTGCTATAAAAAAAAAAAAAAAAAATGTCCGACTCGTAGTCACACCAGCTTATAGCACACCAGTATGACAAATCTATCACGAAGAGAGTCACAGTCATACAAAATATGCTGCATAATAATTTTTGTAATTTCTACGCTCAAACCAATTATCTAGCCTAAGTTCTTTTAAAACTTTTTTAAATGGTTCACTAAAAATAACGGGCAAACATGCATAGACATCAATACCCAGACCAGAAACAGACCGGGAATCGAACCCGGGACCTTTGACCTCTGATATGGCGCAACGCCAGATCTGGCGTTATTTAGATTATTTTATTACCTAGATTTTTAAAATAGTTAGCCTTTTTATTTGTTGTGCTCTAGCAGGGTACAGCAAATAAAAGACAGGGACCTTATCTAATGTAATGTGATAATGCAATAAATAAATAAACCACTGGACCACGGAGGCCGCATGGACTTCGTTTTCTTTTCACGTAGATGACAATAACAATCCATCGGTAGTATAAATAACCCTCAGTTCGCAATGCACTCGTCTATCGAGAGGGCCCGGCAATGAAATTGATATTTGCTGGACGGTTCGTACACTGAATAAAGATAAACATTTAGGTAAGCAAGAGCGGATTGGTCTATGCGTTAATGAAACTACATAAGCAAGCACACGAAGTTGTACAATGGTGCTATACCTTATAGTGACATAAGTATGTCATTTTAAGATTTCATTTTGAGTACAATAATAAAATTATGAATAAGTTAAAATAGTTTTAATGAGAAATAAATAGAAACCGGTCAAAATAAAAATCAATCATTATTAGTTGCTTGCTTGCTTAAATTACGTATAAAATTTTATTAACGCAAAATATTCAACCATTAGAATAAATAACAGTTTACGGTTTACGGTTATGATAATAGAGGTCGCAAGTTATAATAAAACGGTAAGAATATGGTTTTAAACTCTATAGATAATTATAGCCGTTACGAAGCAAATAAAAATATTTGACTATGTTTGTTCGATTATAAAATTTTCATCAGCAATTGGGGTATTAAACGTAATTTTATTAACAATAAATTCTCAGAGGTTCGACTCTCAGCAGGGTTATGTTAATGTAAAGCCTTTTCCAAGTTTAGTTTCAAACATCTAGATCTGTCGTCATAACAACGATGAATAACAGCATTATTATACGACAACAGAGTCAGTAAAGTTACGCTGAATGCTCATATCAATATCATGAAAAAAATGTCTTTTATTACTCGTCCGCGGCTGAATGTACGAAATTGAAGCTTTCCACATGCGTAACAGCAAATTGGCTCAAGTCTAGATTTGCGCAACTTGTATCCAAGAGTTTTGTTTAGCCGGCATAAGCAGACACACAGCCGACATAGAAAAAGTCTTCTCTTTGTATACACTCTCTCAGTATTCTAGTAGGTAAGTATTTATAATATAATAATAATGATGAAGTGAGAGCCAAGTTAGCAGATTTGGTAAATAAATATTCTGTAATTTGTGTTTGGAGTAATGGTGAATTATGAACCGTTAAGTGTTGTGAACGTGCACGAGTGTTGGCAAACCAAACTAGATTTGCGTTAATGTATATCGAAGAGTTTTGTGTAGCAGGCATGCAGCTTACGACATAGAAAAAGTATAAACCTCTTTGGACAAGCGACAGTCCAAAGCGAATATAGTACCTACAGACAGTGTTATTGTGTTATTTGTATAAAATAGTTGTTTGCAGCAGCGGCGGCGGCAAACGGCAAATAGTACACTTTCTCGAGAGCATGACATTGAACTATTGCCGCGTACTTGCCTCGGAAACACGAAAGCACGAAAGTGCTGCCTTCAACTGCCTGCCTAGAGGAAAATTCGCGACGGTCACATCGCTTTTTGTAAATTCTTCTTTTTCTGTTAAGGCTTGAGAATGTTATCGAAATTCTATTTTGTACCTATGTCACATAAGAAAGACGTTAAAAGGGGTTTACGCATTTCCGTTTCCCATACAAACTTTCAAGTCGAAATTTTTAGAAAACCACTAAGCTAATTTTAATGAAACTTTGCATGCTAAAGTAATATATTTAGTTTAACACTCGCTTTGTCAGAGTGCATTCATCCCTCGAAATGGCATTGACGGCATTGATGGCATTCGACCCCAAATAGGGACAAGGGCAAAGAAATGATGATGATTTCGTGGGTAACTTATGATGGAGACAAAGATGACTTTAGTAGTACCAGTGATGATGATAATGATGATATAAACCCTGATTCAGTTGTGCACGGGTACAGGGATCTAAATGTTTGTTGAAAACATTTATAAAAAACGTTCATTTAAGTGAGTTATTGCGATTTTAAACTTTCCATAGTGGATTTTAAATCCGACCATTACTTCATTAAATTCCAAATTCAATGTCTGGTACCTTGACGACGGAACGTTCGGGGGTGATATGAAGTTTGTGCTCAGTGACCCGCGTACCCTTATTTAACGATTTCGCGTCTATCGGTCTCGATCAAAATTTCTCCAAATGTGAAATTTACTTAACACAAATAGACTTAAGTTTATTACAGTTTTATTTGACTTCTACCAAGACTTTGTTGAGAGTTTGAACAACTCTTAAGCTATTGATCTTCTCACCTGATGGTTAGTGACTAAGGTTAGTGATAACAAGGTCGGGCCGTGGAAGTGCACTTCACCAGATAATAATGTAGCACATAAAAAATCCTGCAAGCAGGGTGTTATTCAATAACTTTTCCGGGACTTGTTCCGGTACAAAGGTGGCTGTTCGCCGCCTGTTGCCTTTACTGTGTCGCCGGAACTTCAAAACAAAAAGGTGTGAACTTCCGTCCCTTCCGGTGACATAATATTGATGTCTTTATTAACCAATTAATATTATTTGATAAGTATATAAATTATTATTATTTCCAGGTCTCGTTACTTCAATTGTTATGCTATACCAAGCCATTGCCACTGATGGGCATAATATGCCTCCATCGTTCAAATCAAAATGTATGGGTGTTGGTTTAATCATCAAGCTTGCCAAATGCAGGTCGGTGATCACTGATCAGCCCCCTTACTCTTGAAACCGATCGCTATTGGATCGGATTGGTATTGTGAATTTTCGTACTCCTAAGTTACGACACCAGAGCTAATATGGATTCATATTGCGTGGATATTGAGTGAAAAAAATACAAAACTTAATGCCATTTAGTTCACCCAATATGAATCCAAATTAGCGCTGGTGTCGTAACTTAAAAATACGAAAATTCACAATACCAATCCAATCCAATAGCGATCGGAGTAAGGGGGCTGTTGATCATACATCCGGGCTTTGCATTGTAAATTGCAAAATACGAATCATACTTTGCGTAAAATGTGATTTGTACCCGTGGAGTTACAGTTAAAAACTTAAATTACGTAGTTTGAAACAAGACTAGCCAAACACCCAGCAATTGGAGCTATGATTAGATTTCAATGATATCTTTCTTCAGCAGTGGGAACTGTCCCACTGTAAACAACAAAAGAAAAGGATAGCCTTTAAACTAATATAGGCTATCCTTTACTTTTATTGTCATTCAAAGGGTAGCAGACGTCAAGACAGCAAATGGAGTGGTCAAATAAGCCTTTCGCAAGATTTGTCCTTTGGGTAGAATAGGACAATTGGAAGACTTGACAAGCGAACTTTTAACGCCCGGGGTCATGTGGACATAGTATATTAAATTACACTGCATGTTCACGACAAATCACACTAAACGGTTTTGATATGGCAACTTCGCAGCATGTCTGAAACAAGGAGCTTTCATGTAAACTCCTTGGTCTGAAACGGAACGAAGATATCAGGCTCTTAACTTTTAATTTTACGCGACCTCCGTCAAGTTCACGCTGGTTCTGGCGTCGCCATCTCTGAGGTACCGGTTTCGATTCCTGGTCGGATCAATTGAGAAAAAATTGTAAATAGTAAATTTATTTTGGGTCTGAGTGTATTCTTTGTATTTTAAGTATGTTTATCCGTTATCTAACCAACAAAACAAGTTTCAAAAGAGGCTTCACTTGGCTAGATAACCGGTGTGAGAGGGGAAAAGCTTTTTTTTCTTTTTATTTTGAGTTGCCCTTTCACATTTCATCGAACCTGCACTGTTTTTATTTCTTCTGCAACATTAACCTTTAAGCGGGGAAGGTCGAAACCCGCATGCTTTTACTACTTCATAGTTAACAACTTGTGTGTTCTAAGTTACCACTTAGAGTAAGGTTACCAACGTACCCGAGACGTACGGCGGCGACCCAAATATTCGGTTAGCAATTTCCTTTAGAAATCAGCGGGGGGTGACGAAACGCGATAGTAATGCTGATAATATTAATTGTTGGTTGCGTCGGCGCACCGCCATTGGCGAGGGCGCGGAAGGATCCGCCGGCCTTCCTGCCTGCACCAAGGGCGTAGACAACTGGCGTGAACGCTTGTAGAATAGAATTGATGTGGGGGACATAACGTCAGTGTCCGTGTGCGGGAATGCGTAATTAGAGCAGTTTGTAAAAACCAGGACCTCCATTATTAAAAATTAGTCTTCACTGCAATGATGAGTAGGTATTGGAAAATATATAATTAAGATGCTTGCCAAATGCGTGTTTGTGATCAGAAACCCGAGCAACGCATCGAAAACTACCAAACAGACTTTGATTTAACAGTTCTGTGCTTTTTGTCCAACGAGTGCTACGTCGAGTGCTTAGCCAAGAGTGGCTCCTCGTTGGTCTCTACCAACGAGGAGAAAGAGTCATAAAAAGCTCTTTTACCTTTATTAATTAGATTTATAAAATACAGTACAAAATTACGCAATAAATACATTATTATAATTTTGTTATTATCAACTTATCTTGTCCTACTGCAGGGAAAAGGCCTTGCTTCCTTTTTCAATAGCTACATACTTTGAAAAATACATAATACACTTTTTTCACTAGGAAGGTACGGTACCTACATCCGTACAAAATACACCAGCAATAATAATTATTCAGGGTACACAAATCAGTTAAAAATCTCAATTTCCATTTTTATTTGTAGTGTTGATTGATAAAAGTGGGTGGTATAAAAGTAGATTGTAAAAACTTTGACGTTTCAGGGGTAGGGTGGTCATAGTTTTGTCCGTACCATTCAAATTGCGGTTACCTACGCGTAACGTTAAATAAGTAAATAAAAAAACCGTTTTCCAAATAATCAAACAGGATGGCACCCTCGGCCCTCGGGCAATCCCGGTGCGTGTGGCGGGCACAAAAAACGCATTCCTCCGGCCTCCGATACTATGCCGGCACGGTAATCGATCCCGCCGGTTCACGGGCCCACCCGTTTTTGTCCGAGTTCCATGGCGGACGCTATCCGTATTTACACTCACAATTCTAATTTGTGGAATGTGTTAACTTAAAAGTGCTTACTGTCTCACTGCTGAGCAAAGGGCTCTATTATTAAAATTAAGTCTTTGTTTCAGTTGAATGGGTGTTACAAATGCGAGTTGGTGTTTACTCGGGCATTTTCATCCTCGCATTATAATTGATTTAAATGAAGATTTTAAACTATGGCCGCTAGAGTATTGTACTTATCTATGTAAATAATATTAATTATGTCGTAATTAAAAAGTACATCGATACCTCTATCATGAAATTCACAATTTACATCTTATTTTAATGAAAATAAGAAATCAGAAATATTAGGACATAGCGTTAAAATGAAAGCCATTCGTTTCAATGCTGAGAGACATTTGAAAACGGGTTTGTAAATGAGATAGCATTTCGTTTGGCTTTATTTGAATGGCTTTGTAGACGGCTCAGAAGTCGGAGAGTTTTCTCTAGCGATGCAGCCAGGTAAGAAACAGAATCTAGGAAAATAATAGTACTATGTTTCAGAAATATGCTTTGTCTTTAAAATGCTATTAAAACAAATCCAAAGTACCTACGTGGTAAAAAAGTTTATAAATTAGAAAAATATGTTTTTATTAGTAAAATAGCATTAGGCATTCATGGCAACCTCTTACCGTGGCCAATGGGCGTGTGCAACATCAGAGATGTACAGACATTATACACACGTAGACAACCTTTACCGTTCGCGGGTTTCTGACACTAAAATGTGTATATGAGGTTGATAGTGTATCACTTTAGAGATACACGCCAGTCAGCACTGTAAAATTTCTCTAATCAATATAAATAAAAAAAATAGACTTCAAAATTTATTTAAAAAAATCGTAATTTTGTGGTATTTTGATCAGGCGTCTGTACTTATAGAAAAGAAGTACATTTTTTACTAAACTTGTCTCACAAAACAAAAAACTGATGAATGAAATAGCCTTTGTCGATTTCTTGAGGCTTCTTCTCGGAACAAGGTCTTTGTTGTAAAGGTTACGAAGCCATAGTCTTACATTTTCCAACTTGAACAATTAAGTAGGTACTTAATAGTTTATTTGGAATACTGTTTCTTTTTATTGGTTCACATTATAATTGTTCATGTTTTTAAAACCTATGTAACGCAACAATGAGTAACTTTAGGGAGGACGAAGAAATTAATAAAAACAAGTACCAAACAAACAATTCCTTAAAATAAAAATGGAACGTATTTACACGTTCCCTAAATACGCCATGCCAAACGGCATCCACTCGGCATTTTAATAATGATTCTGTTTTGGGCGTTTGTCCTAAGTAAGTACAGAATCTAAGCAGACAGGCACCATACATCAGGCGGCCATAAAAGTCACTAAGCCACCGGTTAACAATCCTACATTAAGAAAAAAAACGGCATGTCTGTCCAACAAAGAAACTTAAATAAAGCTCAAAAATTAATGCAAAGTAACAGGAAGTGGGGTATCTGTTGACTTCCTGTTTTCAGGCGAGGGGAAAATGGTCCCCTAATGTTTGGATGCGTTTTGTTTTTTGTGCACTTCCGTGGCTGTTCATATTTATTTTATTCTTGATTAACACCTGCTTCATAAAAGTCAGTATCCATTTTCACCGATCGACCGCACGATTTACGATTTTTCCATACAAATATTATGTAAAACATTGATTCTTGAAAATTTAAAATGCCTGTACATTTACTCCGAACTTACTTTATGTTCTTCTCAATTATTATTTAATCTCCATTTAGTTTAGTTTATATCTAGTAAGGACATGACTTGGACGCTTGCATCTCGTAATATTTTTTTCGATATTAGTATGTGATGTGCGCTTCCACCATCGGCCATGAAGATGGCATGAAGGTCAAAGTGTGGAATTGGAATAATAGTACATTATGATATTAGTGCGGTAAGATGAAAATTACAGCCGAGGCGATATTGCTAGCCCGAGCCGTATGCGAGGGCTACAAGAAAGCAGAGGCTGTAATTATCAAAGCGCACGTATGCCATACGACGTTTTATAACATATTTGTGAGGAAAAAAAATAATCCGCAAATGACTGCGTTTTTTTGTTGTTTTTCTTGTGCATGAATCTCGGTAAGCTAACATATATTTTTCTTTGTCCAACAGCATAGAGCGTAGATGGGCTCATCATAATAATACTACCAACCCCTGTCTTTCCTTGGGTGTCGTAAAAGGCGACTAACGGACTAAAGACTGCACATACATCCAACAGCATAGAGCGGCGATAGGCTCATCAAAATAATACTACCAACCCCTCTCTTCCCTTGGGTGTCGTAAAAGGCGACTAACGGACTAAAGATTGTACATACATCCAACAGCATAGAGCGGCGATGGGCTCATCAAAATAATACTACCAACCCCTGTCTTTCCTTGGGTGTCGTAAAAGGCGACTAACGGACTAAAGACTGCACATACATCCAACAGCATAGAGCGGCGATAGGCTCATCAAAATAATACTACCAACCCCTAACTTCCCTTGGGTGTCGTAAAAGGCGACTAGCGGACTAAAGATTGCACATACATCCAACAGCATAGAGCGGCGATGGGCTCATCAAAATAATACTACAAACCCCTCTCTTCCCTTGGGTGTCGTAAAAGGTACTAACGGGCTAAAGGCCTATGTTGTCCATAGATTCAAATGATTACTAATTTTTAAATTACATTACTGCACTAGTGTGAAACTTATTACATTACGATGCTGAAATCGGTGTAATAAGAGCTACTTTACGAGCAAATGTGTTTTAAATAAAATATTCTATCAAATTTTATTTCATACCATTAGGAGTTTATAATTTAAACGGATTAACCATTTGAATTGTAAGCTTTACATACAAAAATCGACTCTACATTTAGTGATTAGAATTTAGACCAAACCATACTAATATTTCAGTCAGGAAAAACCTGGTGTTGTGAACAGGCCTAGTGTGATATTTATTCTACATTCGATCGCGTTTAAGAAAACGAGAAGTCGCAACATGGTAGACATAGAAGCAACGCCTTTAGCCATTGAAATTAGTTATTTTCTTAACATCAAGTGCTTACCGTTCCTGTTAGAATAAAAAAACAATATTTCTAAATAAGCCCATGTTATCTGCTGCGTGCAGCACTCCATGATCCATATGAATAGTAACCGTTTTCTGTGATCGTCGATAATTTGAAGCCGTTCTCACCACTGCGCTAAGTGACTGAGCGCGGCGACAACTGTAAATCGTTCTACAAAATGGAACTTCATATTTTAAGTCCGATTTTAAATGAAAACTTGAAAGCCTACAACTCGCATTAAGGTAAATTACTGTTGTAATTAGAAAGCTACTTTATTACATTTTGATAAGAGTTTTTATAGGACTGGACCTAGAAGTGATCCCTGAGGAACGCCATGTTTATTACCTTCAAAGCTGTTTGAAAGCTAAAATGCTAATGCCCCGTATAGACAGAAATTTTAAAGAACATTCTTTATTTACTTAAGTGTACATTTTATTTATATTAATGTTATTATGGTGAAGGGAAAGCAACACTATTCAGTACTGGAAAGTCTAAACTACAGAGATTTTTTTTTTACAAGCGTGATGACACTTTATAACTAAATATAAACTATATTCAGAGATTTAAAACGTGAAGGAATCAAACCCAGTCGGATTTATACTATAAAATAATAAGGCTGTGTATATTTTTAGAAGCTTTGAAGGGTCGTTTTTCTTTTTCTTGGCTTCAAAATGTATGTAAATAAGGTGTAATATCCTGTCATCGTACAAGAATCCCTATACTGATCACCTTGCTATGGTAGAATGAATTATAATCAACAAATGTAGAGTCTAAAATACGAGCATAGTTTTATTGTATCTTTTTGTTCTTTGACTTTTCGGCATTCAGTATACATACTTACTTAATTGTGTTTATTAATTTGTTTTTTTTTTAATTAAAAGCAAAAGACATTAATTTGGTAAAAATATTTATGTACCTACAAACAAGGCAAAAACAAACGAAACCGGAAACATTTAAAGTGAAGCACTTAAGACTTGATCTTGACTCGCCCATCTCAACGGGAGATTGGCAAGAAAGGAAGAAATCCGACATCAAATGGGTCATAAGTCGATTGTTATAGAAACTCTACAAAAAACGCCGCAACGCTGCTGACCTAGATAGCGTCTGCGTACTGGGAAAAGCAGATGCGACGAGAAATCATTTGACTTTCTCAACACTAAGATGTACAGATTGCCGCGCGAATCTTACGTTTTTAATGGAGAATTTTTCACATAAGTGCAAACACGGTTTTTTACGAAGATTTAATATACCCACCTGAATGAAAGAAAGCACTTTTTTCAATTAAAGTAAATAAAAGCTTAAATATTAAATTAAAATATTATGCAAAGACCTACCTTGAGTAAGGGCAAGGATAACACACAAATATAACACATCCATTGTAAAGTTTCACACAGAACTGTTTGTATTTATTACGACACTCGCGACGGTTTTCTGTGACAAAGCGGTGGCATGGCGCGTGCTACGCGTACGGCGGTCAGTGTGCGACTGAGCGTGCGCTTGCTCGATGACAGGTGCGCAAGCGCAAGACACCACGACCACGAGCACAGGTACAAGCCCCCCCTCCCTCCCCCCGTACCCGCAGCCTCAACCCCTCAGGAGACTTCGCGCGCCGAATAACGAATTTCATACGCTCCAGGCTCCAATCGTGATTTGAATATGTATAAAGAGAGTACCTTTATTACTGGGTTAGTAGGCATTGTAGTTAGGCATGGCTCGCCATACTATTTGCTGGTTGATTTAGGTCTGAGAAATTGGACATAAACCCACTCATTGTTTAAGATTAGACATAGGTAGAGACAAACTACGAAAAAATGGCATGCCCCTCCACATTTTTTTAAAATGTATATGTCACGTTGTAAAGTTAAGTACTAACTGCTCAATAGTTGTAATAATGTGCCAAGGTACCAAAAAGATAGTGATTGTTATGGATAAAATGGCTCTTATCACAATTATACTTAGCGGAAAAATACTTATTTCAAATAGCAATGGAATAATAAAACAGAAACGCAAAATTGGCTAAAGAATAAAAACATACTTAGGTACTTAGAACAATAACGCATAGAAAACGAGAACACGCACGATAAATGAGGCCAGTAAAACCAAGCCACACTGGCTTGGTACCGAAACGGCCCGCGTCAGTACAATAATCTAAACTTATCTATCTATCAACAGTTGCAATTTCCTTACTTTTGGGGCAAATCTGATTCCTCTAGCAACATTACTTGTACACTTGTGTGCGTGTCGCCGAGATAGTACGCGTAACTTACTCCTACATCCATTTTTTTCTGGCCTCACGCCATGACAGTTTTCTAATACGAGACTATGTTTAGGTACTTTCCTTTTGAAAATTCCATAAAAAAACTCGATCTGCAATATCTCATTTTAAGGAACTAATAGGACAGAAGGGCGTTTGCAATTAATTCTATTGCAAAACAGTACGAGTGATTAATTTACATATTATAAAATTTCGCCTATTTGAGAGAGTACCTAACTCAAATTCTAACCGATTTATTGCTCGACTCAAAGCTCGACCACCACTCATAATTAAATCGCCGCTCAATGAGGCGTACGTGAGTCAGTCATGCAAAAATGTCAAGAGGTCCGCCCATACTGATAGATTAGTGACCTAAGTTGACTCAATCTATCGAGTGACAGATTCATGTTTTACCATTGAAAATAGTTATCAGATGCATATCGCCTGAGAAGTATTTTTAGCCATAGCTCCGAGGATTTTGAGAGGATCGAGATGGAAATAGTACTATGAGTTGAGGAATTTATCGAGACACGTGCAAGCGTTTGAATTTAGAAAATTGGCTGGTTTTTTTTTTAAATATTGAAAATTGTAAAAAAAAAGTTTTTTTTGTTTTTGGGGGTGTTTGTTAACTACTTATATTGTAAATATTTCGAAAAAAACAGACTTAAGACCAAATAAAAAAATATGTTCCTAGGGTATTAGTTTAGCTACAAAATGGCGAAAAAAATGAATTGAAAATCGGTTAATAATTGGTCCCTTTAGATTTGGCATTGTAGAAAAACGGCAGATTTGGCAATGTAGTTGTGTAATAAAGTATATCTCAACAAAATTTCTTTTTATTCAGCTTGTAATGTGTTAAGTATTCAAAATAATTTATTTTTTTTCGCAAATTTTTGTGTTAATTTTCAATGCTCCGATTCTTGCGGGGACTGCGAAATCTGTGAATTTTTGTTTAGATTTGGTCCACGGTTGCCATAGCTGCAAAATTCACACATCTGCACATTAACACCAATGCATTGTAAATATTATTACGCACACACTTACCATGCGCCAAAATTACGTGGTGTATCCTACCTACTAATTAAATCAGACTTACATTTATGTACAAAATGCTTGCTTTTTAATATTGTCTCTTAGTTTAAAATATCTCCTCACAATACACAGCTCTACTAATTACTAATTGTGCACGCAACTTTTTGAAAATACATGTCTTTATTGGAAATTCAGGATACCTACAGAAACACTTTTGTGATACCAGTTAAGTTGAAAAATAGAAAACTTGAAATATACCTAAATATATTATTTTATTTCTATCGTACATTGATAATATTACATATCGAACCCTAGAATAGCACTTGAAAAAGGAAGACGCCCGCCCTGTCTCAGATGGGAGATGGGACTTGAACCTACCCCTGAGGACAATCTAGTATAGAGCTAGAATCTAGCTCTTCCAACTGAGTGAACGAAACAATTTATTAGCTGGTCGAGTATGTTATATTCCTGAGGCAACTCGTCGTGGTTCAAGTGTTATTCCCAGTTTCAGTATAAAATGTAGAAATTTCCATAGAAAATAACAATATCGTACGCTCAAGGACCCTCACCTGATGGTGAGTGACGAGAGGTCGAAGTTACAAGCGCACTACAACGAAAATTTCCTTTAAATTGGACATGGACTTTGTTATAATACCTATTTCTGCTATCAAGCAGCATTGTTCCGGTAAAAGGACGGAATATATATCAATGGATGGTTAATTTATCAAACCATTTATTATTTAAATTAAGTGTACTTTATATGATAACGTAAAGTAACTGTAACACACTGGTGGAATATAATTGAAGTAAGTACCTACCTTGAGAACTTTGTAGCCTTTTGCAGGTATTGCAAAAGGTGACTAAGTTACGTTTCGTTTTCTAAGTTACTAAGCAGGAACGGGCTGACGTGTAAGGGGTTCAGGTCCCGGTTGAGACAAGTCGAATTTTCCACAATTTCTATTGCTGTTTCGTACACAGACCATAAAAATAATGATTTAATTTCTCCATTTTGTATTACCCATTGCCAACTGAAGCGGTAACTCGGTCGGTAGAGAAAAACTAATTTCATAGATGTTATTGGAAATCATTCTATCACTTTCTAAACGTAATTGATTTGCGATTATGTTTGTAATTACGAAACACTCTTTGTTTTAAAGCTGACGGTAGTACGGTGAACAGCAAATTTCAAGATACACTTATAATACACCTCGCGTGTTTGCCTTTTTTCCCCAGTTGAAAAAACACCTCGGATGCTAAGTTTTTTTTTTATTCAATTCGGCTTCATAATATAATTTCAGCTAAAGATAAAATATGTAATTTTCTCCCACCTCCTCTGATGTTATTGGTGAGAGTCTACCCACTACACCGGGACCCTCACCGGAAGTGTAAAAAAGCAGTTTTACTAAACTTTACGAATGACGACGGTTGCTTAGTATTTTTTCTCTTGAATGACGCTGAGAGAGTTCGTTCAGCAAAACAGTAATAACATTTAAATAATAATAATTATTAACAGGCCTTTGTACTAAAGTGGGACAATACAATACTTAGCTACCAAGCTTGCTAAATGACCTGCATTCGCACCCGGTGATCACAAACCCGGGTGCATCGGAAAATTTTTAAAACACTTTGAAACCTGATACAGAACCCGAGAATGGACCCCGTGTTCACCAATGGTAAATGGTGATGATGCCAATGTATGAATGGTACTGACGCCAATCGATCAGGTTAACGAAAAAGAAAAAGATGTAAAGAACAATGGCTATTTACTTAGCTAGTTTTTACCAGAGTGCTTAGCTCAACAGAAGAAATAGGTTGCTTAGTGTTAGTTTAAAGCCTCCTGGTGACAAACGAGGTGAGTTGCTATTTCGCCGCAAATACTCGTTCTAGTTAAAGTGATCGAAGTGTGAAACATCTTTGATTCTACTGTGCCAGAGCAGTATTACTTTGCAAATTCCTGTAAGAATTTATCATGGTAAGATTAAAGTACCTAGTACTGCTCAAAAAGGTGCACAGTATGGCGCCACGCAAATTTTCGGTTTTGTACGATCGAATCTACATAAATCAAAAATAAATGCTGTTTGTTGGTTAGCGCATCAATGGAGAACCTCAGATCGGATTTGGCTAATTTAGTTAGGAAAGGAAAAATGGAAAGTTGTCCCGAAACATTCTCATGTCAAGTACTTACCTAATTTTGAACTATGGATCTTTTTTTATATGAATCTTTTTCATATCAACAAAAAACAATGACTATTTTTACGCATCTAACAGTATTTCTTTTACATAAACAGCGATACAATCAGATTTCATTTCGTTTTCTTTAAAATCAAACAAACTAAGAATACACACTTTGTGTTTTATTGTCCCTATCCATCAATCAGATCCATCTTTTCGGCGACATTCGATATCAGGGTTCGAAACTCGTTTCGAAAAAAGAATAGCATTTCGTCTTTTGAAACTCTCAAATCCATAAAGTTACTATAGGTATAGTAACTTTATGCTTAAATCAAAATCATATCAAATCTTTTTGGATAAGATTGATAAGATTTCATCAAACTCAAACAGATCTTTATTCATGTAAAGTCGTTACAAATATTTATGAATCGTCAAACATTTTTTTCCTACCACCCTTTCAAGACGTCTTTTAGCTGTGGAGAAGAAAAGGCGAAAGAAACTACACAGCTTTTCATAGAACTAACATCATTTACAAAATATATGACATTACTATTTCAGTTACAATTAACTTTTCTTGTGTAGAAATGCTGTTGGAGTGATTGGAGCAGTTTAAACCCAAGCAGTCTTGTCTTCCAAATAATCAGACACTTTGTAATATGCCTTACTATAAAGTTTATCTTTAATTATAATTTTGCACTAATTTATGTGTAACTCCTTAAAATGGCTTGGGACTTTATTGTAAAAACGATCACAAAGACCTTTAAAATGAATTGTTTACTCTATGGAGCCTAGTATTAATTATAGCTGATTTGTCGTTATTTTTAGTGTTCAAATTGTGAATATCACTGTTTTTGCAAAATATTCCAATGTTTTTATGTACATAAAATAGATTGTCGTAAATAAACTGCGACGCAAGAGTCAGTATAGTAACATGTTTAATTTTTTCCCTTAAGGAATCTCTACACTTTAAATTATAAATAGTACGAATAGCTCGCATCTGCTACAAAATAGTTTGAATGTCAGCAGCATTTCCCTACAATAAAATGCCATACGACATTATCGTATAAAAATAACTAAAGTATACCAATCTGGCTGTGTCAATATCATTCAATTGACGAATTTTCTTCACTGCAAAAGCTGCAGAAATGAGTCTACTCGACAATTTATCATTAAAATATTAAAACTAAAAACAATAGCGCAAATAAAAAGGTGCGATAATTTCGATGCAATGGAAAACCCAGACATCTCTTTTTTGTAGCTGTAGCCCGCTAGTTTTAAATGTGGCCAAAGCATAAAACATTACCTGTAAAACTTAAAATCCTAAAAGTCGAGTCAGCATTGAATAAAAGTGTGACTTAGCAGTGTGATCGTTCATAATTCCCAATGCAGTGGTCGCAATCGATTAGGCGGTGAATATAACAAACTGCCAAATTGTCCACAATGAGGCGCGTCCAAGCGGTCACCCTCCGCTGATTAACACGGCCAGTTATGAGCATTTGCACTAATAACCGTCGGCTTCACGTAATCTTTACAGCGAGGGTTGACATCGCGTGCCACATAAATGGAAACAATATACATAGACTAAAAAAAATTAAGTATGTTTATAACTATTGCGGCCAGCCCAGTCGTTCCGTATTCAGTGACGAATTACCAAATGTTTTTTTGCTGTTGGGTGATGTATTTTTTTTAGCAAGCCGCTAAACACACAATTAATTTTGTATGGCTATAACTATTTTGTATGGCTATAGGCTTATGCAGCTATGAAGATCCGTCAGTTAACTGACGTTGATACAACTATTATAGATTAGTTTATGACTTTCATAGTGTAATGTCGTACGGCATTTCACTGTGGGGAAAAGGGCTATTCGATCAATTTATAATTCTGAAGGCTGGAGACTATCTCAGAGAGAGATTTAAGGATATATATTATATATATATATATATATATATATATATATATATATCCCACAAGCAAACTTCCGTCCACTGAAGGCGAAATTACATTTAAAATGGCGTCCACCGCTATTTGACGTCCGCATACCGGACGCCACTTTTTTAATCGATGACACTTGGCGCCTCTAAGATCAAGCTAGCCGTAGAACAAAAATCGATGGAAGCCAAAAATTTATTGTAATGGCTGCAAATAAATACTGGATAGTTCCCAAAAAAATCTCAGCAGAGGTGCGGCGCTAGTGTCGTGCGTATATCCACAGCCGTATTAAACGCGCTTCTTTTCTGACGTATTCATATAAATTTGGCGTCCGCTAATGCGACGTTGCCAGCTTACTCAATGTTTGGTGCCTACTAAAATACAATATCACACTAATATTATAAAGGCGAAAGTTTGTGAGTGTGTATGTTTGTTACTTCTTCACGTAAAAACTACTGAATGGATTTGAATGAAATTCGGCATACAGATAGTTTATAACCTGAATTAACACATAGGATACTTTTTATCCCGATATTCCCACGGGAACAGGAACCACGCGGGTAAAACCGCGACCGGCCGCTAGTTATTATCATAAATCGTAATCTATTATACTTACTTATTAAAAATGTATTGTCATAAATGACTTTTTTTTTAAACAGGTGACATTTTAGCTTGATTGCGTAATGCTTTATCAGAAGGATAAGTTTTATCCAATGATTGAATAATCAGCCATAAAACTAATAAATAATTAATAAAAAATTTAAATGCAACCTATCCAAAACTGTAAAATTTCTTTAATACATTTTTAACCATATATTTAAGGCATAAAGTTCAAAGTCTATTGAAGAAAATTGGACATTTTGTGGTAGGTAGGTTGATGTGCTGGCGTGTGTACATGTTCTTTCATCATCCCACCTGTCGCATATTGTGTTCAGAATGCTCTTAGAGCTGGCGCAAACTGTGAAATAGCAATATACGGGCGCCAGATAACAATATAATAACTCCTCAACAAAGGGCCTACGCCTTTCAACTATAAAGACAATTAAGTTAGGAAGCCACTATCCGAGGCGCAATATGAATTCGTATATCGGATTGTCCGACTTGTCACATATTATGCTCAGGATGTTGTTAGAGCTGGCGTGAAATGTCAAATAGCAATATCCGATATACGGACGCCAGTCATCAATATACGGACGCTAGATGTCAATATACGGACGCCAGATGTCAATATACGGATGCCAGATAACAATATACGGACGCCAGATAACAATAGACAGACGCACGGTAAAAAAGGGCCTAGGCCTTTCAAACTATAAGGACAATTAAGTTAGGAAGCCAGAACCCAAGGCATTTACGCAATATGAATACGTAAATCGGACTGTCCGACTAGTTTTTTTTTTTCTGTAAATGGGTTTGCTCTTGATCCCAATCAAGCCGATTCACGATGGAGCGAGCTAACCCAGAAGGTGTCTATTCACTCTTGCTTTGAAGATACTTAAGATAAGTACTCGGAAACACAGACGCAGGGAGGGAGTTCAACTCCTTTTCTGTGCACAGTATAAACGATGTTGAGTAGTGCTTTGTGCGACATTTAGAAATATCCTCCAAGAAAGGGTGGTAGCCCGCAGTGCGTCTGGATGTCCGATGGAAGAAAGGGGATGGCCGTATGAGCTCATGGAGTTCCAGGTCTGTAAAAGACCGACAGAAAGGCAACTTTGCGGCGGTGAGCTAGGGTGTGAAACTTGCTCTTCACCAGTTCTTTGTCGCCAATTAGCCTCTCAACTCTGCGTTGTATCGTGTCCAGTGCAGTTACTTGGTATTTTTTTTTATATAATTCACCAACGTTTGTTTACACTGATACATTAAATTACTTAATTAAGTTTGTAACATTATTTAAATGTAACAAACACTTACAGGTAAATACAATATGGTAGGACTCCTTCATGTTAAGGATAATAATTTTTAAACAATAATAATCTAAAAAAGTAACAAGAAATACAAATATTCACGATAGATCGATTCGATCAGCGATAGATGTTCACTGTAGTAATCTTTGTTTTCAAAAAATCACTAATTTCATAGTTTTGAGACGCTTTACGGTCACTATCAATATACACAGATGCAAAGTACAAGTAATATTTCGCTGAGCCGTCCCATAGGTGACTGCAATATTCCATACAAGATCGGACTTCAGCTTTAAAGAGAGTTTAAAGCTATCCCGGCGTGAAATATCACTTGACCTTATTTAGGACGCCCAGCTTTTTGACTGCAGTTTGCATCCGAAAGGTATCTCTCTACGACAGTACTGTCATCTGCATACCCAACAATTCCTGGTATCAACAGGTCATTGATGTGCAACAGGAAAAGCGTCGCAGAGAGACCCCTGAGGAACTCCGGCATCAATAGCCACTGAGTCAGAGGACCAGCCATCGATGACTACTCTGATCGATCGTTCCGTCAGAAAATCAGCTATCCAACTACAAAAGTACATATAATAATATCTACAGCGAGGACACCATACGCAGAAAGGTTGCGCAGCAGACTTGCGTGCCAGACCCTTTCAAAAGCCTTCGAGATGTCCAGTGATACGGCAAGTGCTTCGCCGTGCATCTCGAGGGCCCACCCCAGTAGTGCGTCACATAAACTAGAAGATCCCCAGTCGAAATCCCCGGCTTCCTCGGCGGAAGCCATATTGACAGTCACTGAGGAGGTCATTAACTTATAGGTACATACCTATAAGTTAATGACCTCCTCAGCTCCTCATACCAACTTACTGTTTAGAACTCTTTCCATGACCTTACAGAGTATGGAATTGATAGCGATCGGTCAGTAGTTGCATGGGTCAGCATGAGACTTCCCTTTTAGGGTACTGGCTGCACATTGCCAAGCTTCCAGCATTTCGGTACGGTTTTTGTCTTTTTTTCTCTTGTTACATAATTATGCTCAGGATGTTTGTTAGAGCTGGCGTCAAAATGTCAAATAGCAATATACGGACGCCAGACATCAATATACGGACGCCACATGTCAATATACGGACGCCAGATAACAATATACAGACGCACGGTAGCTCCTCAACAAAGGGCCTAGGTATTTCAAACTATAAAGATAATTAAGTTAGGAAGCCAGAACCCGAGGCATTTACGCAATATGAATTTGTAAATAGGACTGTCCGACTTGTCACATATTATGCTCAAGATGTTATAAGAGCTGGCGTGAAATGTCAAATAGCAATATACGGACGCCAGATATCCAATATACGGACTCCAGACATGAATATACGGATGCCAGATGCCAACAACGGACGCCAGATATCAATATAGGGGCGTACGGTAGCTCCTCAGCTTAGGGCTTGGATAGTTAGTAGAACATCATCTTTAAAGGAAAAAGAGAATATAAGTACTTATTTAGGAAATCAGAACCCAAGGAATGCAAGCAGAACCACTTACCCAAAACTGTCAATTTTCTCGAATCGATATTGACCCTTATAGCTAAATAATAAATTGTGTACTTCAGTGCAGCGGCTATTTATGATGGCCGCTGCACTTTTATTTAGATCGAGATCAAACCTTAAGGCATCACATTGATGAACCCAAAACTGATGTCAGTTTCTTTAATGAAGCGTTATCGCATTTCAGTTTCCCATACAAATTTCCAAGTTGAAATTTTTAAAAACCATTAGGCCATTTTTGATGAAACTCGGCATTAATGTTTTTATATTTTAGCGTTTTATTAACGCTTAAATATACTTAAGTAAAATTTTAAACACTGAAAAAAGACGACAACCTCAGGCGGGAATCGAACCACGCACCTTCCGCATTCCGGGCGACTGCCTTAACCACTTGGCTACCGAGGTCTGGCTTTCAAACGTCGAAATTTGTCAGTGCTTGATGCTTATGTTTTTAGTCAACATTGCTTCATCAAATCTTAGAAGTTTTCACCTCTGAGATCCGAAAGAAATATTTTTACAAATATTTGAACATTCTGTTAAGATGAAGCTGCGTTTATAGATTAATGTTTTTATGTTTTAGCGTTTTATTAACACTTAAATATACTTAAGTAAAATTTTAAACATTGAAAAAAGACGACAACCTCAGGCGGGAATCGAACTACGCACCTTCCGCAAAAATTTTACTTAAGAATCACGGCATGCTGAGGTAAAATATAGAGATCTAAATAGTTTGTTGAAAACATTTTTAAAAAACCTTTATTTAACTGAGTTATTGCGATTTGAAAATCTCAATAACTCAGCCAAATAAACGATTGGATCCCTGTGTTTTACTTTAGCATGCAAAGTTTCATAAAATATGGCTTAATGGTCTTTAAAAATTTCGACTTGGAAGATTGTATGGGAAACCGAAATGTGTAAACCCTCTTAAATAAAAAAAAACTTTGGTTAACAATTTTAAAGACATCTGTCAAATTGGACCCAACATTAAAATATTCGGTGAAAGAAAGAGATAGGTAACGCATTGCTGGCAACGTCGCTTTTACAAAATCAGGAGGACGTGAAAATGTCAGCGCATTAAGTAAATGATAATCAGTATATCCAGGAAGCCAAAAATTTATCACCATGAAATGGAGTTCATAAATGTTTGGGCATGACTGCAAGAAGAATATTGCCACAATTAAAATAATCGCAAAATAAAATATCCTATAAAGAAAGGCATCAAAAAACTAAGAAACATTCGCAGAGAGATGATCTAAATTGTAAGCTGAACTGGAGGACGTCGTAATGATGCACAGCATGCATGACGCCAAATGCGTAGCTGGATGTAAATATATATATATATATATATTGACAGTTGCGTTACAATACATTTATGAGAATCTGATGTATGTTCAAAACCATTTGCTCCGTGTTCATAAATTATATAGGTACCTACATAAATAAATAAATAAATAAATATTTCCAACACTCACACCAATTATCTAGCCCAAGAGAAGCTTCGAAGAAACTCGTGAAATGGTTACTAGACAACGGATAAACATACTTAAAATACTTAAACACATACTTATTATACATAGAAAACACCCAGACCCGAGACAATTTAGAAAACCAATAATTTCTAAATTGACCCGACCGAGGATCGAACCCGGGACCTCAAAGATGGCGACACCATGAAAACCGGTGTACAAACCACTCGACCAAGGAGGTCGACATCGAAAACACTTCATTTATAAGTTTGCTTGAATAAAGAATTTATGACTATGACTATGTGTCCTATTGTTAGTATCATACAGGGCAATAAATGGCGCAATGATCAGCGACCCGCTTCGATATTGACAAAAGAAGAACAAGATTCTAACATCCTCGTCGTATAGATACTATCCAAAACCTTCTTGGCTAAGTAAGTTTGAGACGAAACAGCTAGTTGAAATGATAAATATACCGTATTAAGGCAACTGGTTTTCCCGAGCGCTCTGGCCGCGGCCCAAGAGGATCTCTCAAACACTCTAGAGTGCTCGTAACTAGACGGAGATATCAGTATGCTCAGGAATCCGTGAGAACGTTGTAAGTAAGTAATATACCAAAACAATTACGTTTTGGTATTTTGTATCTTATTTTTTATTTTATTTAAAAAAATATGTTAATAAGTCTTTTATTTTATCGCTTTCAAAGTATGCTCCTTCAGATACGACACAAATCCAATCATCAAATCATTTTAAAACGCTTTTTCCGGAATAGAGTTCAGTTCTCGCCGCGAATTCTCCTTTATGTCTTCTACCGAATGAAAACGGGTGCCACGAAGTGGTAATTTGAGTTAAGGAAAAGATAGGAAGAAAAAAGAAAAGTCGGCTGGAGCCATATCTGATGAATAAGGTGGTTGCTCGATGGTATTTGTTGAGTTTTTTGTCAAAAATTCGTTTACAATGATGACCTTGTGCAAAGGCGCATTATCGTGGTGCAAAATCCAAGAATTTTCATTCCACATGGCCTTTTTCGTCAAGTTTGCTCTCTTAAACGCCGCATAACGCTCAAATAATATTCTTTATTTACCGTTTGACCTTCCGGCAAGAATTCCGAGTGCACAAAACCGGGATAGTCAAAGAAAACAGTCAACATAACTTTGACTTTTGATCGACTTTGGCGTGGTTTTTTCGGTTTCGGTTTAGTTGGAAGGCGCCACTCCGAAGCTTGTTGACTAGTTTGCATGTCAAACTCGTAAACCCACGTCTCGTCACCAGTACCAATGAGTTGCATGAATGTTGGGTCGGAATTGACTCGTTCTAGCATGTCCTCAGCCAATCTTATGCGATTGAGTTTTTGGAGAAATTTCAGGTCTTTTGGGACTAGCCGAGCGGCGACATGTTTCATACCCAAGTGATTATTTATTTAAAATGGTACGGATCAACTCGTGAGACACAGAAAGTTCAGCGGCTATCTCTCTCAAACTTGAATGAGGATTTTCAGTAACCATTTCCTTCACTTTTGCGATGTTAACTTCAGTTGAAGACGTTTGATGGCCTACTAGAGCGAAGCAAATTTTCCATTACATCTCGACCGCTTTTGAACGCTTTGTACTACTCATAAGCACGTGTTTTTGATAAAGTCGATTCACCTCATGCCTTCTGTAACATTTTCAGTGACTCCGAACACGAAATTCCAAAATTTATGACAGACTTTCTGTTCGATGTTTTTATCCATTATGAAATTCGCAATACACACTAGATATAAACTAACTAAAAACAGCACTGTATTCAATCTAAATAACAGATGCAACTCAAACTCCGCGCCAAAACGGATAACAGTTTTGCCAATCTAACAACAAAAAAAAACAAAACATTTCATTTGGGATCATAAACAAATCATCCGTTCCCAAAACTTTTTTGATAGAATGTACATACATATAATCACGACTATTATCCCCAAAGGGTTAGTTAGAGACTAGGCAATGAGGACCGCAAAAGCAGTCCTCTCTCTCATGTCCACTTTTCACCAAATATCGACTGCACATGTGCTCAGCGTGACAGGTGGAGAGCCCATCGCCGCTCTATGTTGTTAGATGTATGTGCAGTCTTTAGTCCGTTAGTCGCCTTTTACGACACCCAAGGGAAGAGAGGGGGTGGTAGTATTCTTTCACCGTTACGCGACACTGTTATTCTTATTATTATATACGGTACGTCGATACCGACGAGCATGAAGTAATAAGTTTAAAGTTAAATGTTTTTTAAACACTTGAAAAAACGACAACCACAGGCGGGAATCGAACCACGCACCTTCCGCATTCCGGGCGGCTGTTTTAACCACTTGGCTACCGAGGTCTGGTTTTCACCCGTCGAAATTAATTGTCAGTGCTTGATGCTTATATTTTTAGTCAACATTGCTTCATCAAATTGTAGAAGTTTTCACCTCTGAGATCCGAAAGAAATATTTTGTAATTTTTAGTTTGCGAAAACGGGAAACAGGAACCACAAAGACGTTACAAAAGATAGATTGTGTAAAAGATAGGCTGGGTAAGTATTAACGGCGAAGAATTAACTCGCATTCAAAACTATTCAAATACTTAGTGAGGTAAAGTAAAGCTCATTTATGTCCCAAAACAATCCTGGACAGGTACTTCCATCATTGAAATTAAATGAAATCATTCGAAAAGCTAAATCTTGTGTTAGTTATGAGGATATCGCTTCAGTAATCTAACGGAGCTATGTGAGTTGAATCACTTTTATCGAACTCAACCCGAGCATTAAAACGAACGTTTGGTTATCCGTCTGAATCCTCGAACTAACGTAGGTAATTGGATTATGATTGCAGTAGAACAGCAACGTGAAAGTGCATGGTCTCCATTAGAAACCTCGTGCTATACATAATCATCGTACAAGCACGTTACGACCATTCAAAGGACATGTCACAGCGCCTCCTTTTAGGACTCAAATGGGTTGATAGATTAGTTGGGCGTGAGTGGCGTGACTCGTTAATAAATCAGAACTCACGATAACCTCGCACTCATGAGGCAAGAGCCTTGTCGAGTTTCTATGTTGGTGCACGAGAAATCTTTTGCAGAACCGACGGCAGTTGGGGTAGAACGGTTGCTGAGTGGCGACCGCGCATCCGAAGACACTGTGTAAGGCTTCCAACAAGGTAGACCGGTGATCTGCCCCCTTACTCTTGAAACCGATCGCTATTGGATTGGATTGCTATTGTGAATTTTTGTATTTTTAAGTTACGACACCAGCGCTAATTTGAATTCATATTGGGTGAACTAAATGGCATTAAGTTTTGTATTCTTTTCACTCAATATCCAAGCAATATGAATCCATATTAGCTCTGGTGTCGTAACTTAGGAGTACGAAAATTCACAATACCAATCCGATCCAATAGCGATCGGTTTCGAGAGTAAGGGGGCTGGCTGGTGAAGGTTGCGTGTAGCCGCAGGATGCGAGCAGCACAAAACCGGTCGTGGTGAAGATCCTTGGCGATGATGATGATGGACAGTTAATAGTGATTTCGAGCTAACTACCAGAGCATTATTTAAGTTTACACTGCCACTACTACCTGTTTCATCATTGAAATCGAATCAATTCATCGCTGCAATTGGTGGCTGTTGGTTTAATTACTGATAGGTATGATAGGTAATAAATCACAAACTCGGGTTATGCATTAAAAACTATTTTAGTCGGACCTGGGTGTTGAACCCGGGGCCTGTGGATATCGGGTCGAGCGCTCTGCCACCGAGTCGAGTGAGATTTACTTTTCTTAATTTTATTTTATTGTAAGTACAACAAACATCTAGGTACCTACAGTTTTAAAGCTTAGTAATAGGTACTTAAGTATTTTTTTACAATAATGGTGGAGGTGATACACATATATGCAACCCTGTTGTACACAAATTCGTTATAACATTAAATTCAAGTAGGTATTTCATGATAAGCTAATGGCTCATTTTCAATATTGGTAATCAGATAAGTCCCAATTAAAAACACTTTGAAGAGAGGCTTACGAATTCTGCGAAATACTCCTTTGTATAAGGATGGGAGATTAATTAGTCTTATATTATTTAGCTCCTATTTACTCGTATTTTTATACAAGGGCTCCCGCGCCTTCGCCGGGTCTACGCGGGCAAAGTCGCGGTTGGGGTGCTAGTATTACAAATACATACATACTACGCAAGGACGGCAGCAAAAGCCCGTCGTTTACGTAATTCACTTGCGTTAAGCACCCAAGTGAATTAAATATTCTAGGTATTTGTAATCTTAATTCACCTAGGTACATTATGTATATGTACTTCGTTTACTTAATACGCCTGCGTTTAATAAAAGCAGTCCTCTACCATCAAAGTCCACTTTTCCACAAATAATGACTGCTTACGTGCTCAGCGTGACAGGTGGTAAGCCTATCGCCGCTCTATGCTGTTGGATGTATGTGCAATCTTTAGTCCATGTTGACCTTTTACGGCACCCAAGTGGAGTTTGTGGGATTTTCATTAGTATCACCATCACTCATTATAATAAAAAAAAACCTCTATCTACAACGTAGAAGGTATCGAGCCGGGTCATTTTCTAAAGTCATTAAAATGTACAGTCCGTGGCAGGCAATGATTGTGTTCCTAAAGTGGAGGCTAATCGGGGCTCGGCCATTAGTTCGTGCGAGGATAAAAGAAAGTGCTTCCTGCATTCCTCACGCCCGTAACGTTAAGCCTCCACGTGACTAACCAATGAGGTAATGTAGAGATAGATGAAAAAGTTTTTTCCTCAGAACAATAACAAGGTTTTTTCACTCCTCTTGCTCAAAAAGAACGTCATTGTAGCGTTCTAGAGCGAGGCTAAAATAGCTTTTCTTGCCCTAGGGGATAAAGTAATTTTTTTAATTTTTTTTTGTCACATGGCAATGAGCCTACAAAAACGAAAAAGTATTTAGTCTTAGGTAGAATAATCATGAATAAAGACTCGACTTATGTATTACTGTTTACTTAGACCAACAACTTTTTTGAGATAGTTATTAGTAAAGTTTATGGTAAAATTAGTAATTATTTGAATCTATGGACAACACAGACCACACCCACGCAGTACACGCTTCAGCAAGAAACAACTGCACAGTCTGCACATGTGCTTAGGTGGTAAGCCTTTAGCCCGTTAGTCGCTTTTACGACACTCAAGGGAATCTCTATTCCATTGAGAGGGGTTGGTAGTATTATTTTGATGAGGCCATCGCCGCTCTTTGCTGTTGGATGTATGTGCAGTCTTTAGTCCATTAGTCGCCTTTTACGACACCAAAGGGAAGGGAGGGGTTGGTAGTATTATTTTGATGAGCCCATCGCAGCTCTATGCTGTTGGATGTATGTGCAGTCTTTAGTCCATTAGTCGCCTTTTACGACAACGAAGAGAAGAGAGCGGTTGATAGTATTATTTTTTGATGAGCCCATCGTCGCTCTATGCTGTTGGATATATGTGCAGTCTTTAGTCCGTTTGTCCCCTTTTACGACATCGAAGAAATGTGAGGGGTTGGTAATATTATTTTGATGAGCCCATCGTTGCTCTATGCTGTTGGTTGTATGTGCAGTCTTTAGTCTGTTAGTCCCCTTTTACGACACCGAAGGGAAGAGAGGGGTTGGTAGTATTATTTTGATGAGCCCATCGCCGCTCTATGCTGTTGGATGTATGTGCAGTCGTGAGTCCGTTAGTCGCCTTTTACGACACCCAAGGGAAGAAAGGGGTCGGTAGTATTATTTTGATGAGCCCATCGCCGCTCTATGCTGTTGGATGTATGCGCAGTCTTTAGTCCGTTAGTCGCCTTTTACGACACAGAAGGGAAGAGAGGGGCTGGTAGTATAATTTTGATGAGCCCATCGCCGCTCTATGCCGTAGGATGTATGTGCAGTCTTTAGTCCGTTAGTCGCGTTTTAGGACACACAAGGGAAGAGATGATAAGATTGCACATACCTACTATCCAACAGCATAGAGCGGCGATGGGCTCATCAAAATAATACTATCAACCCTTCTCTTCCCTTTGGGTGTCGTTAAAGCAACTAACGGGTTAATTTTTAATAAAATAAACCAATTCATATTGTATTGGATTGTTTTATTTTCTCGCATTTGTAGTGAAAAACATAGTGTAACACACGGCGCTAAAACCCATTAAAACTCGGTTTCTATACTTCCTCGCTAAAGCTCGGGAGTAAAACTACCTCGTATATAATGGGTCATTTTAGCCCCTTGTATAACAATCTACTATTATGTTTGTATTGGACTAGGTAGCTGCCCGGCGAACTTCGTACCGCCTGAATTAATGAATGTAGAGTGTCAACTTTTAGTTAAAGTTTACTTAGGATTTACTTAAGTTTTAAAATGAATACTAACATTTTACTTAGTTCAATAGTTATTGATAATAACATTAAGAAAAAAAATCAATAAACCAATAAAAAAGTAAGTATTTCCATTGCGTGTCGGCGATTTATTTCCTTTATTGAAGCACGAAAGCAATGACATGAGGAATGTTTTCCCACCGGAGGCATTAGGGAAAAATAAGCCATCATTTCCATTCTGTCTTCATTAAGAGGGTTTGCGCATTTCGGTTTCCCATACAAATTTCTAAGTCGAAATTTTTAAAAACCGCTAAGACAATTTTAATGAAACTTTGCATGCTATAGTAAAATACTGGGATCTAAATATTTTGTTGAAAACATTTTTAAAAAACGTTTATTTAAGTGAGTTATTGCGACTTTAAACTTTAAATCGCAATAACTCAGCTAAATTAACCTTTTTTTTACAATGTTTTTAACAAACTATTTAGATCCCTATGTTTTACTTTAGCGTTTATTAGCATGCAAAGTTTCAACGAAATTAGCTTAATGGTTTTTAAAAATATCGACTTGGAAGTTTGTATGGGAAACCGAAATGCGTAAACCCTCTTAATACACATACATTTGACGCTTTGAAATACTCGGGACCCATGGACCATTCTCCAGATGCACCGCCAAATGTACAATCGGCGAGTAAACTGCTCCTGAGCGGAAGAAGTTCCCGCTCGAACACTTTTCGGCGATATTCTCTTGCGCTCCATTCCGAGCGCGTACGTACTGCGTACAGTAGCGTGCGCGTAGGGATACCACCCGTCCGGATTAAACCGGACACGTCGGATTAAACCGGACACGTCCGGATTTTTAGACTCTAGTCCGGACTATTTCCGGCTCTTTTGTCCGGGTTTTGGAATATGAGTAACAAAACTACATTTTAAGTAATATCAAATAAGTCTTTCATCTTTATTAACTCTCAGTCTTGGCAACGAAATGTCTAAAAATTTTGACAGCAGGTGCGATTAGGCGGGAATTTAAACTTGCGGAAAAGGAAAAAAAAATTTAACGCAGTTTATGTTAAATTTTGCATTCACGATGCATAAAATATACCACAGAACCGAAATAATTGACTTTGTACATACAAAAGTAGTCTCTAAGCGTATCAAAACACGGTACAAAGTCAAGTGGAGAGCGCGGCCAGCGCGGCCATATATGGCCGCTTGGGGTCTGACGGAATAGCGAGTTTTTAGGTGCGGCCAAATATGGCCGTTTGGGGCTTGAGGGGTTAACTTCTCATTTAACTAAAAACGAATCATAAAAAGTGAGTAATGTTTTCATTTTGTGACAAAAAGGCCGGACTTTTTTCGAAATGTCAGGCTTTTCAAATTCCTAAATGGTAAGTTGGTAACCCTATGTGCGCGTAGTAAGTCTGCAAGCGAATAGCCGAATAATAGTGCTCGACGGGGAACTTCCTCGACTGTACAACAGTGGGATGACCATATTATTTTTCTCTATGGGGATGACGTTCGTGAATCTATACTAATATTATAAAGAGGAAACATTTGATTGTTTGTTTGTATTGAAAATGTTTCGAAACAACTAGACCGATTTAAAAAATTCTTTCACCGTTGGGAAGCTAAACTATCTCCGGGTGACATAAGCTACATTATATTTTCAAAAAAATTAGGGATCCTCACTAAAACTCCAATAAATTCCATAAATCTCGTGCGCTAATAAAACTATTGATGATAGAATAAAATAATGTACTATGGCTTTGCAGAACACACCATTATCTACAAAAAGTGTCGCGTAAGCATATGTCTAACTATTTTAGTTACGTCCACAGACGTGGTTACGTCATAATAAGTGTTCTTGGGAGGGGAGTCATTTCGAAAATTCGTCACGGAGTACGGGGTCCACGCGATCGAAGTCGCCGGCGGTCTGCTAATATATTATATTTGCCAATATTCTGCCGTCGTAAATGAAAACATAATTTTCCCAGATAGAGCTCAGTCTCGTATAATTATAAAGAACCAAAATAAATAACTCGCTCCGTCGTCGGCCACTTATTAATCCTACGGATAAGAATGTGGCAAAGAGCACGCCCATTTATTATAAAAAAAATAAACACAGTAGGTAACTGAAATTAGAAAACTTGCTTTAGACCATCATCAAATTATTTTGTTTTACTTACTAGGTATTAAAAGCGTTGCAGAACAGACGTCCTGTCAAAATCATAATGACAATTCAACTGTCAGGAAAAAGATAAATGTAGCGGAAAAGAAGTAAGAAACAGCAAAATCTTTTTATCGACCAAAGGAGATCATTCAGGCTCCATATATTTTTGGGCCTTTTATAAAAGTGCCGGCAACAAAAAAAAAATAGTACGTATTGTTAGAACTAGCCATTTGGAGTAATAGTTAATATTGCACAAAAGTTGTAGGATTGCTCTGAGCCAAGTTATACAAGTTCGATGATTCATCATTTTCATACATTTACTGATTTCTGAAAGTGCTGGAACTGGGAAACATAAAATAATGATAGATATTGCTAGAATTAATGATCTGATGTCATTGCAGCGCAAAAGCTGTGGGGTCATCATCTGTTCCGTTTATACAAAAAAATAATTAGGTATCAATAAATGTATGAAAATGATGAATCTTAGAACTTGTAAGTATAACTTGGCTCGGAGCAATCCTACAACTTTTGTGCCATATTAGTTAATATGGCACAAAAGTTGTAGGATTAGAAATAGTTATTTCTCCAAATGGCTAGTTCTAACAATACGTACCACTTTTTTTTTTGGCCGGCATTTTCAGAAAAGGCCCAAAAAAATGATGTCCTTTATGTATATTACTGGACAACTCTTTTTTTAAGTTTTTCTTTAGGACTTTCGCTATTATTTTTCTTAGTTATTTTTTTTTATTGTTATTTTTTCCTGTTTTAAAACGAACAAAACAAAACAAAAATATTCAATTTGGTCAAGCCGATTTTAAGTTTACTAGTCAAACGAACAGCGATTGATTCTTACATTTATGAGAAGATAATAAAATTATGTTTTCTATGGCTTTTCCAAAAAATCGAATACTTATGTATTTTTATAAAAATGGATAATATAGACAAATGAAAATTATGTCATCTGAAATTGTTCAAACAAAAGAAAATATCACAAAAGCAAAACATAAAAGTAAGCCTTAAAAAGATGGAATTTGAATGAAAACGAACTTTTATGAACTTTTTACAGAAATTTCAAGTTCCCTTATATTATTATTTACACAAACAAACAATTAGAATAATCATCATCAACGTTGATGCCTTTAAAGGTGGCTTCGCACACATCAGTGAATTCACAGTTCCGGCACAGTACCGGCACAGTGAAAAATATTCTTTCATACAATTTCTATGAACGTTGTCAAAAAGAATACGTCCGTGATTTGCCGGTGGCGACACTGACACTGAGAGCAATATCACTGACAAGTGGGGATGCATTCATGAAGAAATCTTTAAGGTTGCTTTACACACATCAGTGAAGTCGCAGTTCCGACACAGTCCTTTTCATACATTCTCTATGAACGCATCCCCACTTGTCAGTGTTAGTGCTCTCAGTGTCAGTGCCGCCACCGGCAAATCACGGACGTATTCGTTTTGACAACGTTCATAGAAATTGTGTGGAATAATATTTCCCACTGTGCCGGTACTGTGTCGGAACTGTGGCTTCACTGATATGTGTGAAGCAACCTTAAACGTCCCACTGTTGGGCAGACGCCTACAATATCTACATTTTGAATATGGCTTCACTCGACCCTATACATATATAAGGTGACTGCTAGATACCCTTAATTAAGGGCTGGTCAGGTCAAGTGTTTTAAAGATGACAAAAATGGAATTCGTATTTTTTTATTTTTTAAAAAAAATATTCATTTTGTGAATTTAAATTAGATAGTCTTTAAGTATCTAATTTATTTTAAAGTATACGGCCGTCTGTTGACCCGTCCGCGTCAGCTGGGCGATAAGTACCTACGTTGACGGGCCAACAGACGGCCGGCTGCCCGTTTCCCCCGTCAGCTGGGCGATAAGTACCTAGGAAAAAACACGAATTCCTTTTTTGTCATTTTTGTCATGTCTAAAACACGTGACCTGACCAGCCCTTGAAGTTTCTTGCGGATTCTAGCAGTCGTCTTTTATACAGGGCGTCCCACGGATCTGCCACATGGAGGGAAAGTACCTTGAATATTGTAGATGGAACATTTTACTGAAAATTAATTGAATTTAAAAAAAAATTTAAACTGCATTAATGGATATTGAAATAATTACATGATTGAACCGGAAATCGAACCCGTTACATGAGAAAAATAATCACCCCCTGTAGTTTTATCATACCGATCGAAAGGCTTCATCATAAGGATTATTTTTTGCTAAGTAACATAGTGTCATAAATAAAAGGAAGACCATGAATTTTAACATTTTTAATACAAAATTAATCAATTTATCAAATGCTCAAAATGAGTCTTTCTGTTGAATACAAAGTCGCACTCTTTTGATTATTTCGCTCCCTGTCGATTTTTTGATCTCGTTGTAGTGGATATTTAGAATTATACGTCTAAGTTCTGCTTGTAGCTCGTGGACACTTTCATACTGGTTTCTTCTCAAGTGGGTACATTTATTAGTAATAGGTACTTATGATAATGTTAGTTGTATGTCCTTACGGCAATGTCAGCTTTTCATTTTTCTGAACAAAATTTCACATCAAATGTTAAAATTCATGGTCTTCCTTTTATTTGTGACACTATGTTATTTAGCAAAAAATAATCCTTTTGATGAAGCCTTTCGATCGGTATGATAAAGCTACAGGTGATTACTTTCATAATGTAACGGGTTCGATTCCCGGTTGAACCATGTAATTATTTAAATGTCCATGAATGCAGTTTAAATTGTTTTTTAAATTCAAATAATGTCTTTTTTCAGTAAAATGTTCCATCTACAATATTCAAGGTACTTTCCTCGTGGCATATCCGTGAGACGCCCTGTATATACCTTATGGAAATAGTGAATATGTTAATTCTATTAAAATTAATTTTAATGTAATGATAATGTATCCAATGTGATTTATTTCTTAAAAATACTTATTTGATTTGATTTCTTTATCAAAAAATTATAAAATGATTAGTAGGTAACTACTAGATCTTGTCGTTGAAAGTCTTGAGTATTTTTGCACACCGTAACCAAAGTAATCTAATAAGGAAGTGGTCAATAGCAGAAATGGTCTATAAGAGAACTAGCCATAACAAGAAGTGATCGAACACAGAATAGGTCATAAGCAGAAAAAGACAAATTAAGAACTGGTCCATTAACGTCAAAATGTTTTAGTCTAAAGGTGATTGAAAAAATAAAAGATAAAGACGTTTTATTGTTTTATTATTTTATCACCGGATTTTATGACAAAAGTGGGATATCTTTTATTTTTAGTAAGTAATTATAAAAAAATTAAAAAAGATTAACTTATTATTATAACACTGTATGTTTAGATGCTTCATAATGTGCATTTACGATTTTTTTATCGTAATTTAGTCTTAAAATACTGCATCTTCACTTTATTGAGCTAAGTAATTAAAGTTTCTTATTATTAGGTTTGAACCAAGTATGTATATAGTTACTGTGTTGAAGAACACTAGACTCTTTAAATGAACACAAAACACAGAAACATGTAAAACTAAGTTAGACCACAGTAACCATGCAGTTACTGGGATTTAAATTTAAAAAAAAATTGTTATTCTTAACACATTAACTGATTTTATTATTTATTGATAATTAAATCCTAGTTATATATATGCAGAATTAAAGCTATAAGCTTTTAATAACATTTAAACTTTAGATGTAAGTATTTGATGTAGACTTACTTAGCATTGTGTTTAGATATCAGAAACAAAAATAGGATATTTTGATAGAACTCTCCCGCTCTCCCTTATGTGTGAATAAGAAACTGGTTCACTGCTGTAGGATCACTGTAGTAGCAGGATAAACCGTTGTTGGCAATCTAAACATTATTAGCGAAGACAAAACAATGTAAAAGGAAATACTCATAAATAGAATTAGCTAAGTACCTTTGTAAAAAATAAAAAATAAGGAACATAAATGTTTTATTGAGTACTAAACAATTATTACATACAATGTGATACCCCCTAGCAAATACATTCACGAATGGAAGATCTTTCTAATCAACAAAATGTTAAGGCCCCAGTACACATTGGCGTATGTTGGCCCACTGCCTGCAATCGCCATTGTGTAGGCGGGCAATTTGTCGATCTACACAATGGCGATGGCCGGCAGTGGGCCAACATACGCCAATGTGTACTGGGGCCTTTATATTCAATACATAGACGACATAATACACAAATATACGCCTTAATAGACCATTACATGCGAACAATTTTCTTAATTCCGGTCACCGTAGTAGTCGATGAACGTTTCGAGTACTGAAGGAACAAGATACGCGAAGCCGACCCTGTAAAAATCATTTCCAGCCGTTTTGTAGGCATAAAAAACGCCAACGCATACTGCCTGTACGGCATAAATGAAAAACTGACACAAAGGAAAAGTGACGGACATCCAAATCACTTTTAACGAGGCAAATAAACACACAAATGCACAAAAACCTATGCAATTTGTACAATGTGTAACTTTTTGTTTGCTATCCGATATCCAGAATGTCAGACTCATAACATGTCTACTGTTTGCAACAAAAAAACAAAAATTTGGACACTTGTTTTAAAAAGGGAAAGAACTTTTAATATCGCTCTTATTGAAGTGCCACACAGCTTAGTATTTTTAACAGCAGGACAGCTTGTTAATATTTAACAGCAGAACAGGTTTTGAACTCTAACAAATTTTTATTATGTACTTTACTAAAAGGCTCAAAGTCACGCAAAGAGCAATGGACAGAGATGTGCTCGGGGTTTCTCTGCGGGATCGAATCAGAAATCAGTGCATCCGTAGAAAAACTGAGGTAGGTACTGACATTGCCCCAAGAATTGGTAAGCTCAAGTGGCAGGCAGGCCACATCGATCCTAGAAGCGTCGCGACGGACGGCTGTTGGGGCAGAACGGTCTTGAGTGGCGAACGCGCAGCGGAAGAATTCAGGGGCGAAGGCTTCATATAACCCGATTCAAATCGGCTTCCCTGTACAAACTATTCAACATCAAAATGTAGGTACTGACATTCATCATATTTGAATGACACCGATATTAGTATTGGTAAGTAGGTACATAATAATATAATAATAATTACTTAAGATAGAATGTTGATTATAGAGAATAATAATAATAATAAATGTTTTTTATTTTCTCATCACAAAGTAAGTAATAGTTTAATATAACACAAACAACATCGGGTGGTGACACTTTGTGAGAGACTGGAGTCTGAGCTGGGATAAACCTGTCAAACAGAACTCCAGGCTCCCATCCCATTATTTAAATTGTACAACAATTAATCATCTTGCAATGAGAACCTTTAAATAATAATAAAAAAGAAACAAACAACATTATAGTATGTGTGTGAGTGTGTGTGTGTGTGTATGAGTGAGTGTGTGTGTGTGAGTGTGTGGGGGTGTGTGTGTGTGTATGAGTGAGTGTGTGAAATAAGTAACGGAGAGTTCTGAAGAGAGGAAGAGAGGAGTAAGGAAGGAAGTTACCTTGGACGAGAATTTGCAAACTTGGGTTTTGCTGGCATTAAACTCGACCAGGTTTTCAGATCCACATAGAGACACGATCGAGAGTCAGGTTTAGTTTGGTAACCAGTTCTTGCCTTTTCACCACGATATCAGGTTGCTTTGAAGCAGGATGTCCCAAGTACCGCATGCACCGTACTGTCATCCGGATAACAATGAATTTTGCCCAAGGAAAACATGGCAATGATTTGCAGAAGAAGTAGGTGAGAGCACAGAACTCTGCGGCACTCCGGCAAGTTCGCTGTTGGCAGCCTCATATCGCAAACTATTTAATCCTAGAGCTAAAATTGAAATCAAATATATTTTGAATACCAGTAAATTTTGTAATGCGTTTTATTATAATCCCCCTACCACCCCCTTAAGGCAGTGGGATGAGAACAGGATGGAGAGGCGTTGCGTTGCATGCGCGCATTGGCTGGCACGGGCGCGGCGGGAAACGCATCCACCAAAGCTCCTCCCACAGCAAGCGAACGACACACAGACACTGATTTCTACAAAGCATAAACACTAATGTTTTATTATTCATGTAGTTGACTGAATTTAGATGCCGATACAAGGAGGCAATTCGGAACATATTCCTTTGACTTTTCGCTAGTCCGTCAAAAACGACAGTGACACTTAGAAATGTAAACTGAAAGATTTTGAATTTTTTCACGAGCTTTCAATCGTAAACAACTCATTAAACCATTTTATCCATTGATCTTTTTTATACGACTTAAGTATGTTTTATCAATGAAACTATCATTGGCATTTCAGTGTTACCTTAGTTATCTTACTGCGCAAATGTCGCCCAAAGAGAATTTTCTAATTGTTTTCGGAAGGCGCGTCAAAAAATAATATCATCCAAAGCAAGTAAGTTTCCCAACTGCATGATATCGACAAAATGTTTATAAATAAAGTGGGTTGGACCCGGGCATAGGGGATGGAGATGTAGGTGTGTCCAGTAGTAGTAGATAGAGGTGATGCTGGGCGCTGCTCACAGCATTGCAACGGAGGCTCTCGCGCGCGCTGCACCGCTGTATTTGCGTTGCGAAATTTCCAGTACAAAGTGAACTTAAATAAAAATTCCTTACTAACTGAAAACGTATTCAACTATTTGAAAAACTGTAACAAATAAACTATTTTTGTCGAGAACGAGTGCGTGCAAAGGTACTATTTCTTTCGCCCGAGCCATCTCAAAGTTCGTGCAAACAAAACTTTTGGCACTTTTGGTCGGATTCGTGCGCGAAATAAGTTTCGGTCTTATGGGAATGAGAGAGCCCGTTGAAAACTTTCAATATAATGTGCCGTAAGGGTGTACATTTGTTCAAATTCGTTTAGTTAATTTATTTTGTTGAATAAAAGTGTTAATAAAGTGTTAACAAGACGAGTGAAGAGACTTCAACAGCAGCTGAGTTGTGCCGGCCAGCAACAGGTAAAAACGTTTCCATATTTTAAACATTGTATTCTTTTAGTGTGAAAGTTAGTAGATTACTTATTTAATTAAATAGTTTTCTCGCATTGTTTTAAATATGATTGTTAGTAAAATAAATAAAAATAAGCGGTTAAAATGCGATTAAACATTCAAAACATTAGGTAGTTTTATCTTCATACTTATTTTTTATTATTGCATAACTTTTACGTATATTTTCAATTAAATAAAACTTACTGTCTTACTTTGTAAATAAGTCAAATAAGTAGCTAATACTTCTTTAAGAGGGTTTAAGCATTTCGGTTTCCCATACAAAATACCGAGTCGAAATTTTTAAAAACCAATAAGCCAATTTTAATGAAACTGTGCACGCTAAACTAAAAATACAGGGATCTAAATAGTTTGTTGAAAACATTTCTAAAAAACGTTTATTTAACTGAGTTATTGCGAATTAAAGTCCACTATAGAAGTTTAAGTTTTTACTTTAAGTTAACAAACTATTTAGATCTCTATGTTTTACTTTAGCATGCAAAGTTTTATTATAATTGTCTTATTGGTTTAAAAATTTCGACTTGAATGGTTGTATGGGGAACCGCATGCGTAAACCTCTCATGTTTCGTCACGGCGACCGAGTGTCAAGCGCTAGGCTCTATAAACGGGGGACGCGGGTTCTTGTTTGCGGAATTTTCGATGCGTAGCTCGGGATTGTGTCCGCATCAACGATAGAGGCCTTTGACTTGCACTGGGACAGTACACAGAATCTACTTTACACCTTTTTAAAGATACAGTTATCGCTATTTGTTGTATAAATGAAATAGGCGCGTACTTTTAGTTGTTAATTTTTTATTGCCTTCTGAAATCTGACTATGTTAACAGACTGGCACTTTCTCCTAATATAATAAAGAAAGAAAAAAAAAGATAAAAGGCGCGTAAATGTGAGGCTTATACTTACTACTCAGCTGTGGGCAGATATAGGCTGATTATATTTAGTTTATTCCGTGTTTTGTAAACGTTAACACAGTGTTTATTCGAATGTAAGCTAAGTAAATCAATTGTTATTTGACTGTATTGCTGGTTGGGTTTAATAATAATCAAAATATTTTTACTACAAAATAAAAGACTAGCCCATAAGGTGGCTACTAACAAGACAATTATATTAGACACAGACAGACATAAATTTAAACTGTTGTTAAGAGCCAAAGCTGCTATGGAAATTAGAAACAACAGCTGTGTCAAGGCAATGTCATGCATCTTGAAAAACAGCGTTCCGTCAAAATCGACATTGAAGTTTGAAAGGTTTTACTATCCTAGGTCTTTTACATGAATACTTATTTACATAGTTATGGTTAAATTATATTCTAAAATCTATCTTGAAGAAGGCTTTATTAATGTATTTCATAAAGAAGTTATTACAGTTAAAAGACTTGGCCCTTACAACCGTTTCATAGACAACCCTGTCATGCGCTCTGTTGCATCTTAAGTTACAAAAGTTAAGCTTTACAACATAATGTGCGGCGGAGGGTGGCGGCGTGGTATCGCGCGGGACGAACGAGCCGGCGGCGGCGGCGTCGCTTGTTACGCACTTAATATATTGCAACAAATAGGTAACTTATAAGACACACAGGTGTGTTTAGAGATGGGGATAACGCACATATCTCCTGCAACTAAAGACTAGGTTTTTTGAAGTTACATGAGTTAGGTGCTGTCATATTTCGGAAACTATACAAATTAAATGAAATCTTATTTCGAGTACCTGGGTGAAAAATTCGATATACCTACGCTTGTAGGGCGTAACTCAGTTATCATAAGATAACAGACTTGCGCTTGACACGGCACTGCAGCACCATAACAAGGGACCTAAGAGTCGCCGGGGACACAGGCACCCAAAGTTTGACGTTCGTGTTTAAAAGGAGGAGGTTCTCAAGTCGTCTGAATTTTTAATGTATGTTCCACGATAGCTCCACGATAGCTCCACGATAGCTCCACGATAGCTCCACGATAGCTCCACGATAGCTCCGCCAATGTGAACTGATTTTGATAATTCTTTTTTTATCTGATAGGCTAAAGTTTCAATTAGGTCCCATTAAAAATTTACAATAGACGGTTCAAAAGTTTTTTCAGAATTCTGAAAAAAACACATTTTTGTCGACTGGTTGACCTGCTTTACGCGTCAATATCTGCGCGAACTATTGACCAATTTTAATGACTCTTTTTTCATTCGAAAGAGTATACTCCTGAGGTGGTCCTATTGTAACCAAGTTAGGATCTGATGGTAGAATCAAGGGGAATTCGAGGATATTCCAGAAATTTCATTAAATCTGATTAGAGAAGAGCGGTTAACGCGTGAACAAGTGACAGACGTACGTCTGTATGTCTATACAGACGGACATAATTTTCTCATATAATATTGGTATGGAATAAGCATGGAAAGTGCACAATCTACTAATAATCATGACATACATCAAATAAAATAAATTAGCCGTTAACATTGTAATGATATGTGTGTGGTTATTATTATAATTTAATATTATTGGGCAGGTAGTTACGCAACCTTATAATTTCAGCTCAGCAGCTAGAGCTTGCGTCATGAGGATTTCTCAAAACTTTATTCGAATCTAAATCCGACAAAGGAATGCCATCCAGTGTTTTTACTCTACATATGGCGACATAAATTTGACCCTTAGCAAAATTTCCTTCAAAATGTTTAAAATTAAAAATAATTTTTAATCAAAAAACAAAACCGACTTAAAAAAAGCAGATAAAACAAAATCAAAAAGAAGAAGTAAAAAATCTTAACCACTTAAAAGTAGTCATGGACGCCGAGGGCTAAATCCACGCCGGCGGCGGCGTGGACTTCTAATTTCCACGACCGACGGCGGCGGCGGCCGGCGTGGCCTTGGTCGTCAAAGATTTTCATCATCATCACCATCAGCCTATAAACGTCGTACTGCTGGGCACAGGCCTCCCACGTGAACAATAGCACGTGGGGATATTGGGCTATAACCCACCACGCTGGCCCAATGCGGGTTGGTGGGTTTTAACGAATGCCATCTTACGACAACAACCGGGACCAATGGCTTAACGTGCCTTCCGAAGCACGGAGGAAGCTCGAGATGTTTTTAATTGTTCACCCATCAGGCGACCCGGCATTGCGAAAGTTGCTTAGCGGGCAAGATCGCAAGCCAAACGCGCTAGCCGCTGCGCCATCGAGCTCCTCAAAGATTTTTTTAAACATTAAATAAAACCATTTTTTGTTCGGAATTTATAATATTTCAAAAGCATAGTAAGGATCCAAAAGCTACTTGGAAGCTTATCAGAAACATAGCTAATTTAAATACTAATCTTTCCACATCAAGTAAACTTCTTTCTTTGTTGGATAACCCTAATTTAGAGGTTAATCTTGTAAATAATTAGGTAAAGATCTAACCTCCAAAATAACTGCAAATCACAAACCTCAACAACGCAGTTTAAATTTCAGTTATTCAAACTCTATGGCATTGTTTATTACCGATGAAGATGTAGTCGAGCGAATTACTTGTAGCCTCAAGACTAACTGTGCTGTGGGTTGGGATGGTATCTCCGTCAGCTTACTTAAATCTGCTAAGGACGTACTGATGCTAATTGTCACTCACGTTTTTAAACTTTCCTTAACCACAGGTATATTTCTGAGTGTTTTCAAGAATGCTATCGTCCATCCGATTTTCAAACATGGTGACAAAGCTAATGTGAACAATTACAGGCCGACTTCTGTTATGACTTCATTTTTAAAAATCTTAGAAAAAAAATCTAAAGACTTTTACAATATTTATATAAATTCAATATCTTAACCAACAACCAATATGGCTTCAGATCAACAATAAGCAATGAAGATGCGGTGCTAGAACTTACTGACACAATGGCCAAGGGCTTTGAGAAGAAGACTAAAATCCTTGGCGTGTTTCTCGACTTATCAAAGGCTTTTGATACTGTGTCCATTCCCATACTTATATCTTAACTTCAATCCATCGGTATTCTAATACCGATGGATGGATTGGCCTCTAGGCCAACAATCTAATTTGTTTGAAAGTTATTTAACGGGCCGAACTCAAAGTGTTCTAATTGACGGGTCTGCTAGTGAGGAAAAATAAATTATATTTGATGTACAACAGGGTAGTATTCTTGGACTTACCCTGGTACGTATCAACGTAAACGAGCTCTGTAACCTCTCACTTGCAAACACAAATTATATAATAGCATACGCTGATGACACAGTTTTGCTCGTCCAGGGTACTTCTTGGGATGATGCGGCCAAAAATGAGAATCAGCACTATCTACCGTCTGTTCTTGGTCTTTTATTTTTGTTTTGTAAATATTATCAACACTAGTCGAAGTATTCGCCGCCGCCATTGTAAACGAAAGAAATACGCAATTACGCACAAAACACACTTATTTAGTGAAGTTCTAAACTTGACTAAGCGAGCGCGGGCGGGCGGGCCGGGCTTGCGTGCACGTGTTGCTATAACTTGCTACCAGTGTTACCTCCTCAGATTTTTTTCTTTACCCTAACGCTCGGTTAAATTACCCCAAATTAGGCACTTTTATTTTTTTTTACCCTAAAAATTATAAATATAAAAACAAATCAAGTTTCGTATAAATGCAATGTATTTATAACAACAAGCTAGGTACGTTCGGAACCACTTTTTTATTCAATCACCAATTTGCTTGCAAGGAGTTTCAAACATTCTCTAAATATTTTTACCCTGAAAAATACCCTAAATAATTTTCTACCCTTAAGACGTAAAAATACCCTAAATTAGGGGTAAATTACCCTAAGGTGGGGACACTGCTTGTTACTCGAGAGCGACGGGCGCGTCGAGCTTTCGGCCCGGCGGCGCCGCCCGGCCGGCGGCCGTTTATATTCGCGGCGAATGGCGGCGCGCCGGCGGGCGCGTATCTACTAAAAAGTAAAAAATAATATTACCCCCACAATTAAAATCAATATTAAAATAAAAAATACAACGAATTAAGAACTAATTATTATTCTAAATCTACATTATCAGGAATAACAGAAGACAGTACTTATCTATATAAACAAAAAAATAAATTTAAAACGAATTTAAAAAGGCGGGCGGGGCATTTCATTAAAAACTGAAGTAAGCAAGTAGTATTACCTTAAAAGTATTCTATGCTAAACTTGTAATAAATTATAATTGGGAAAAAAATATTATAATAAAATAAAACGATGAAGAAAAACTCGAACTCAGGGAGGTAATCCGCATAGGCAAAGCCACAGTCTCAAGAAGGTAAGAGTGAATTATCGTGAAAAGGCTCAAAGACTATATTATGTGCAGTAAAACAACTCCATAGCGCGAGTCAGCTGCGGATAGCGCCATCTTTATAAATAACCGAGTGTAACAATACTAAAACACAAAAGTCAACTGAAAAGAGAATGAAAGACAAAACGAATTACTGACAAGCCGTTTACAATGAAGCTCCCCCCCCCCCTCCCGCCCAACGGTTTCAACATTCGTTTTAAAAATATTTTTTTTGTTTATATAGATAAATACATTTTCTGTTATTTCTGATAATGTACATTTAGAATAATAATTAGTTTTTAAGTCTTATTTTTAATTCGTTGGATTTTTTTATTTAATTATTGATTTGAACTGTGTGGGTAATATTATTTTTTACTTTTTAGTGGTTAAGTTTTTTTACTTCCGTTTGATTTTGTATAATCTGATTTTTTTGAAGTCGGTTTTGTTTTTTTGATTAAAACTATTTTTTTATTTAAAGTTTAATGGAAATGTATTTGTGTTCTAAAACAATAATGTTATGTGCTCCTGATGACACAATAATGGCTTTTATAGTTTGATTATAATTAATTAAAACATTTAAAAGGCGAGAAAACAGAATTTGTGTAAGTCAAAATGCGTGTAAGTCGATATGGTTGAAAGAAATTTCTTTCAAAAGTCATTATGCGAGTAACCCCTTTTTATAATACTAATACCTACTTACAGAAATTACGTTATAAATAAGAGATAAGTACCTTAGATGATTTAGGACTGCATAAACATTTTAGGAAATAAAAAACTGGAAACTTTTTATGTTTTAAAAAATATGAAATGAAAGGCCACTTATATTGAACACGGACGTACGATTAAGGACCAATATTTACCAAGTCTCGGCTGCCCAATTAAAAGGGGTAACTTTTAGAAGTTGGTAAAGGCACGGTAAAATGATATTACCGTGATAAAGGCGTGCCGCCCGCCGCATGGCCGGCTGCAATTACTATTGTGATGTTGGCAAACTTAAAACCTCACCGCGAGAACCGAATTCTTTAAATTGCACTCTATCACAAAGATGACCTTTTGATCGGAGCCGTGTGATTCGAATTGTGCGCGAGTTTACGTTTACGAACGAGCGTTAGATATTAACACCCTGTTCGTGTGTTAGTGTAATCATCCGAGTCGCGTAGCGGTGAAAGAATATTACCACCCCCTCTCTTCCCTTGGGTGTGGTAAAAGGCGACTAACGGACTAAGCACTGCACATACATCCAACAGCATAGAGCGGCGATGGGCTCACTACCTGTCACGCAGAGCTTATGTGCAGTCGCTATTTGGTGAAAAGTGGACTACGGTAGAGGACTACTTTTGTTATCCTCATTGCCTTGTTTCTGACTAACCCTTCGGGGATAATAAGAAATCGTGATTAATAGTCTGTTAGTGCGCTTAGGCCTTTTTTAATTTGTGGCTTAGAGCCAAAATCTGCACCATTTGGGACTCAAGGAAGACCTTCGAAGAACCATAAATGCAAGGAGGCAGCGCGGCAGATCGGGTGACGATGGAGCGGGACGAACTGCCCCTCTAGACAATCGTCAATGTCAATTCGTTAGCGTTTGACGTTGGTCAATAGTGAATTGGTAGACAAGTTTACAAACATTTGGCAAATTCCCACTCACTCTCACTCTATTCGATCGAATCGATCCTGATTTTTATTTACTACTTCATCACGCACGACCATGATAACACATAATGCCAGGTAGGCCCAGCATGTGTAACATGAGAAAATTTTCTCGACCCGTTTTCTCGTGTTATGTCTATACCCGATATGTCAAAAACAGACATAATAGTAGTTTTTGCTTGTCTGTGGTATTTTTGTCTACAAACCCTAACATGCAACATAACTTTATTGAGTTTTGACAACTGTAATGTAACCGAGATAGTTTGTCGTTCCTGCCATCGAAGGAAGAGAAAATATCGTCCACGACATATCTCATGTTGCGCATGCTAGGTCTGCAGAAGACGGCGCGGTAGCCCAGGACGAGATGGCCAATCCAAAAAACAATATTTCAGCAAATAAAACCAAAAGCCGATCAATTCTGTAGGTGATTTTTCCCATAAGTAGTCTTACTTTTAAAATGACGTCGCTGAGACACGAGCTCGGTGGCGCAGCGGCTAATAAGGCGTTCGGTTTGCGATCGTCCCCGTTATGAGGGTTTTCCATACAAACTTCCAAGTCGAAATTTTTAAAAAATAATAAGACAATTTTGATTAGACTTTGCATGCTGAAGTAAAACACAGGGATCTAAATAGTTTGTTGAAAACATTTATAATAAACGTTTTTCTAGCTGAGTTATTGCTATTTGAAGTCCACTATAGAAAGTTAAAAATCGCAATAACTCAGTTAAATAAACATTTTTTTGAAATGTTTTCAACAAACAATTTAGATCCCTGTGTTTTACTTCAGCATGTAAAGTTCCATCAAAATTGGATGATTGGTATTTAAAAATTCCGACTTGGAAGTTTTTATGGGAAACCGAATGGCGTAAACCCTCTTAAGCAACTTTCGCAATGCCGGGCCACTGGATGGGTGAACAGATTAAAAACATCTCGAGCTCCTCCGTCCTTCGGAAGGTACAAGCCGTTGGGCTCGGTTGTTGTCGTAAGATGGCAGTCGTTAAAACCCACCAGCCCGCATTGGGCCAGCGTCTCCCCATGTGTTATTTTCCGTGTGGGCTGGTCTGTGCCCAGCAGTGGGACGATTATAGGTGGTGATGATGATGAGGCAAGATCAAAGAAGGCAAAATCGATGCCCTGATTGGCAAAATGACAGCAACAGGAAGAATGAGAAAGAAAAATAGGAAGGGAGGCCTTTGCCCAGTCGTGAGACTAAATGTGATCGATCACACAATATTTTGCAATGGAAATACTTACTTCGAATGATTAAGAAAAGCGACAAGATGACTTTTGTGTTTATATTTTGTTGAATATAAAAAAAATGTTTTTATTTTTAAAGATAACTTTTGATTTCGTAATGTGTGTATAAACAGGAAAACAAAGAAAAGGATAACAAAGTAAACACGCAACTCACTGCCGCGCCATCTAAAATAAAGTCAGTTGAAAAAAGTTTTTATTGTACCTGTACCTTTCAAGAACATAATAGGCTTAGCCACAGGAGCCATAGAATATAAACTAAAGCATAGAAGGAGTCCAAATGAGGCTCGTATAGTTGTCCTATTTTTTCAAATGGGCCATAAACGTTGAAAGAAAAGAGACAAAATAAGTTGACAAGACGTCAAATGTCTAGCGAAAAAAAAACCGGTCACCATTTATGATACCGAATTCAAAAGCGACTATACAAATTTAATTCGAATGGTGACCAAACGGAGTGCCCATTTAAGTGTTATAGCACTCTTTGTATGCTTTAGTTATTATTCTGAGACAGGAGCATAAAGCTGGAAACTAACTATCGGACGCGACTGACGGACGCGGCTGACAGCCTTATCAGTCGCGGCTTCAAATGTGTGCACAGCCTTCAAACATCCAGCGCGCCAGATTTCTGTCGGACGTCCGAACGCCCAAGGTCACGTCCGCGACTTACGTCTGATAGTTTGCACAACTTAATGTACATTCATTGACTAGATTACCTATAAGTCGTAGCTGTCAGCCGCGTCCGTCAGCCGCGTCCGATAGTTTGTTTCCAGCTTATGAGGCCTATTACATCTCGAATGTGTTTTTTGCGTAAAACGCCCTTTTTCGCATTACTCTGGTATACATTTTGCTCAATAATATTATCGTAGATAGGAGAAATTCACAGTTAACTTATAGCGATTTTCAAAGTTTTTTGGTTTGGATAACATTTTTTTCCTATATAAAATCCATGATATCTAAAAATTCCGAGGTCGCTTCGCACTATTCGACTATATAAAGATAACATTATAATTTTCTTATTTCACTTGTTTAGTTCAATCGATGAGCTCAAAAAAGTGCCTTCGCGCACTTTATGAAAAACTTTCTCTGCAATTTTGGGTTTAATTAAAAAGTTAAACAAAATTTACAAAAAGCGAGGCCGCTACGCACTATTCCAATAGCTACTCTACACTACTCAATAAGTCATAATTGTTAATGTATTTTTGTTTCTGAGATCCATAACGCCAAAATTGGCCATTTTACGCTCAAAGCGCAGTCGAGATGTAATAGGCCTCTTAAGAATATGCTCGTGTCAGTCGGCATTTTAAGCCGAGCGGTACATTATACTATCGAGATGAAACCAACAGTTGGTTCTTAAAAATAGTGTAGTGCGTATTTTTGTAGTTTAACTCGAGAGACGGGTAGATAAACAGGGTTGTATCCGATATTTGCTACAACATTTTGAACATTTTTGTTTAAATTTAATTTGCACTTGATATGTTCCGTTTAATTGATTGTAATTGTGTGTGATTGGTAGGTATATTTGAAATTTTTTTAGTAAATTTATTGCCATAATAAAAAGGGCAAGGCCTGTTGAAACAATATTAGATTGCTCTAATAAGAGCTTTAAGAAAGACACGCCTCAACTGAGTAAGATAGTTTAGTTTTCTTAAATTTACGCAAACACCTCCACATTGGAATATACATAGGTACTATAGTCACGACTATTATCCCCGAAGGGTTAGTCAGAGACTAGGCATTGAGGACAGCAAAAGAGTCCTCTACCATAGTCCACTTTTCACCAAATAGCAACTGCACATGTGGTCAACGTGTCAGATGGCGAGTCCATCGCCGTTCTATGCTGTTATGGATGTATGTTTATAGTCTTTAGTCCGTTAGTCGCCTTTTACGACACCCAAGGGAAGAGAGGGGTGGTAGTATTCTTTCATCGCTACCTGACACGGTTCTACCCACATTGGAATAACAATAATAATAATTATTGCAATACCAACTACGTAACATTTTTGAATGCAAATAAATTAAAATTGACAAAAGAGCAAAACATTACTAGCGGCCGCTAGCGGTTTCACCCGCGTGGTTCCCGTTCCCGTGTGAATATCCGGATAAAAAGTATTCTATGTGTTAATCCAGATTATAAACTATCTGTATGCCGAATTTTATCCAAATCCATTAAGTAGTTTTTACGTGAAAGAGTAACAAACATCCATACTTAAAAACTTTCGCGTTTATAATATTAGTAGGATATTTTACAAAAAGATTGAATAGCTAAAAGTTTCGCCACAATAATTGATGCCACGCTTGCCAAATGCGGGTAGGTGAACAATGATCATAAACCCGGGCGGGGCTATTCATCGAAACATCCGGAACACACTTTGCTTGACCCGGGAATTGAACCTAGGACCTCCGGTTATCGGCCCGGCCGCATAGCCACGCCAACGAGGGGTTCCAATCGTAGCGAACACTCGATTTTAATGATGGAGGACTTTGCACAGCAGTGGGAAAGTATGTGGGCTTTACGTAGTTTTTAATTAACTGAAACTTTTGTGAGTGTTTTGTTAACTAGGACGAACTTGACTGCTGCTAGCAAACCATAATATGCTCTCCGTCGCTGAATAGCATAAAAGCAAAACGTGATGTTCGCAAAATGTCATATTCGCAAAAACTCATAATCTCAAATCACCACATTCTTACAATATCATATTCTTGAAACATCATATTAGCAAAATAACATATTAGCAGGATACTACATTTTTAGTACAATTAATGTCATAATATTTAAGTAAATACTTTTCAAGAAATAAAACAATCCGATAGCATGTAATAACCGTTTATTAATTAACAATTTCTTCGCTATTTTCTTACTTTTTTTGTAATTTATCAGCCTATTCCTTTCTTAAAGGCTGGCAACGCGTCTGCGATTCCTCTGGTTTTGCGGGTGTCCATGAGCAGCGGTGATTACTTTCCATCATAGGCGACCCGCTTGCTCGTTTGCCTCCTTATTTAATAAAAAAAATGGACAAGGTTTGTGTGAAAGAAAAACTTTGGAAATTCCTCACGGGGCACGGGGTCGACGCGGACGAAGCCGAAGTCGCTGGCGGGTCGCTAGTTATTAACCGGTTCACTGTCCCGCAGACATCATAATATGGTTCATAACAATTGATTAGCCTATTGTTTTATTTTTTGCACAGTAAACCTGTTAATAATTTATTTTACCTCTATTTAATATTTTATATGATCCACGTTCCCCCGGATGCCTGAAATTTAGGTTTCAGTTTCTTAAAGCCTCTCATCAGGGTGACCTTTGCTTCAGTAGCAACCTTACTCTCCAAATTCCTGCTCATCATACTGGCTTCCTCTCCAGCTCTCACTTTAACCGCTATCCGTCTCTGGAATGCTCTGCCATTGCATAGCCGTCGTGCACACAGCAAAGTAGTGTTTAAAAGACTAGTGCATGAGCAGTTTTATATGTAAAGAAGATTAAATAAATAATAAAATGTAAAAGATAAACACTATTTTTATCATAATTGTACTTTTTGTTAAGAAAATGTTGTTAACCACTTGAGGATCGTAAAACCAGACACACCGCCGGCGGTCTTATGATCCTTGACCTATTTCACGAATAGGATGATAATCGAATATGTTAGTTTGCTAATATGATGTTCCAAGAATATGATATTGTAATAATGTGGTGAATTGAGATTATGATTTTTTGCGAGTATGGTGTTTTGCTAATATGATTTTTTGCGAACATCACGTTTTGCTTTTATGCTATGCAGCGACGGAGGGATATATGATGCCAGCAATGCGTCACTATTAGTGCATCAAATCATTAATTTGTCAAAATTGTGATTTGTTCTAAACAAAATTAAATAAAAATCAATTTCCTCGAATGTTTGTCCGCGCGTCACATTTTTTTCTCTTTTAAATAATGGTGAGATTATGTAATTTGAAGTAGGTAATTAAAAATCAAATTTTCCATTTTCCAATTGAATTAAAAATATTTTATAATTTAATGGTCAGTACCCGAAACTATCAAGTTACCGAAATCTTTACACAGAAATAAAATTTTAAGAAATATAGTAATAAGCTCACAAGCTGAAATAAACGATTAGTTATTTATTATAGTTTAAGTATCAGGCGGCGGCTGCGGCGCCAGCGCGCATAATGTTTTATTCTAAAACCTAAATTGTTGTATAATAATAGGTAATAACATTTTTGCTAGTTCTATTTTAGTTAGTTCGTTTACATAAAATATTCACTTAAACAATTATGTTTCATCATTAAAATTAGAGATTATTAAAATCAACATTTAGACGGGAATTAACACTAACTACTAGTTATTGTTTAGCTTTAGCCACTAGGTAGAGCAACTCGGTTGAAACGTCGGGTATATACGTCGGGTGGTGGCGTATATATAAAGTATAGGTAATTTACGCCAAAATAAAAATATTTTCCCCAATAAACAGTAGTATTTTGTCATTGGTTTAGATTTTAGTTTTTCAAACAAAATAATTTATTATTTAATTGGCTAAAACTGCATCATACTGTAGATGCCTTCACTCACAGATGCGACTGCATTGTGGACGTCGTTGCACTCACACTGACGGACGACTGCGACGACTTCCACAATGCAGTCGCTTATTGAGTGATTTCATCGAGCCATCTAATAGTATGATGCAGTTTTTGCCAATTATACGATAAGTTATTTTGTTTGAAAAATTAAAATCTAAACCAATTACAAAATACTACTGTTTATTGAAGAAAATATTTTTATTTTGGGGTAAACTACCTGTACTTTAAATATACGCAATTGGTTTAAGCACCTTTTATAAAGGATCTTTTACCAAATTTTGCTATGACCGGAATGAACTTCACTTAGGTTGTAAAAGAAAAAAAAATGTTATTCTCTGTGTTGATTCCCTTTAGATTTGGAATTGTAGAAAAACAGGAATTTCCGCAAAAGATGTAGCTTCTAAGATTATTGACCGATCATCATGGTAATGATGTTTAGTTTAGAAGTGCATTCGAGTTGGAAACTTAAAAATATTATAGTCTTTTAAAATTTAATGCGAATGTTAAAAATTGTGTATCTAAGTTAAATTGTATTTTTTTTTGACACAGATTGATGAAATCACACGGAAACGAGACCAACAGGGGCTAAAATGAAGCGCTTCTATTACGTGAGGTGCCAAGATGACGAAGAGGGTCGCCCGGCCCGGGCGGACACCCGGGTGTCTGATGATACCTCGGCGCGGTTCCTGGACGAACCGATGAGGCCCGGGCGGTACAGACGACAGCTGCTGAGCTTCCAGTAAGTAAAAAATCTTCTTGCGTTGTAGGTACTTTTTTTTTTAAGCTAGAAGTTAAACGACGCGCTGGGTTGATGACATCGTCAGGGTCGCTGGCAGCACCTGGATGAGATCGGCACAGGACAGAAGAGCTGCCACATATCAAACTGGCCCATCTGTGGGTGGTTACGAGCTGATTGATGATGACGAAGAAGTAAAAGCATGAGTCGAAATGTTCTGCGGAATCAAAAAATTCTGGATAGAAATTAAAATAAATTTCCCACTCTCACACTTTATTTAGCACAAATTAAGCTTCTCTTGAAACTTGTTTTAATGGTTAAACTAGTTATCGGTTATCCGTTACCTAAATTTTTGTGTTAAAAACATACTTGGGTATTACAATAATTTATATTTCTAAATTGACCCGACCGGGTACCGAACCCTAAGAGACGGCGACGCCATGAACCGGCGAATCAACTCGAAGCAACTCGACCATGGATCGTGATGAATTACATTGTTTTTGGTGATTTTATACATACAACTAAATTTTATGAAAGGACATAATTTTTTTTGGTACTACACTAAAAGAAAAATTAACATTAACAATTCATATACTTCTTTGTCCAAGAGACTAAATGCTATCATTCTGTATATTTTACAGATTTTTAATTACCTCCGTTACAGAATACTGCATTTTAATAAGTTTTGGACGTTTCTGAACGAAAGTTCCGGTTTTTTTAATGTTAACGAACGCAGGGTTATTAAGTAGGTAGGTATAAGTCTATGAGGTCTATGGTAATGTAGAAACGTAATCGTTATCATAGTTATCTTTTTCGCACTTAACGTATTTAGCAATACACAACTACACAACGAAAGCGCGGCCGGGAATCGTCTGCCGGCTGACAGTCTGACATCAGTCTACGATGCATAGTGACATATAAAACGTCAGACAAGCGTCACTTTTCCATTTTTAATAACAGAAAGTGTCACAATCTTACTATAATGTTGCCATTTTCGAGTAGAAATCAATGTTGGTTGTTAATTTATATAAAAAAACGGAGGTCTTTAAATTAATGATACGGTCATTAAATATGTTGATAATAATGTGTTCTATAAGTATTTATACATTGGCGTCAAGTTAAAAGACTTTGGAATTTAGTACCAAGTCCCATAGTAAAAAAAATATATTCTTTGCGATTTACGCTTTTACTTCCTAGCATGGCAGTATGGAGCTCGATGGCGCAGCGGTTGAAACGTTCGGTTTGCAATCGCACGAAAATCCCGGGTCCCTGGATGGGTGACCAAATTTAAAAAAACATCTGGAGCTCTGGTAATTCAAGCCGTTGGTCCCGGTTGTTGTCGTAAGATGGCAGTCGTTGAAACCCGCATTGGGCCAGCGTGGTGGGTCCAAGATGTCCTGTGCCTATCAGAGGTACGTATTTAGGTCCAATTTAAACCATTGGTCTCTTTCCTTCGCCACCTCATGACATTCGGTCTGATCAAACTCTTTCTGGGTCAAACTCTCCGGCATCGTCCATCTCCAGGGACCTATTATAGTTACCTTTACCTAATGGACTTGATGTATTCGGCTAGTTCTCCAAACGGTCAAAAAAATTGCGTCTACCTGGAGAAACTTCTATAAAAAGATAAATTTGTAATTTAAAATATTGTCTATGGCATGCATGCTGCATGACATTATTTTAGGTACATAAAAAAAATCGCAAAGCACCAAAAATTGATCGCTCTGGTGTGTCCTGACTCCAGTTTTGTTAGAATTATGTTTCATAAGTTTTTTTCTATTACCCATATTTTACAAGGAAAAGTTCATATACCCATTAAATAATGCTGTTTTGATGAAATAAATTAATTTCATGTTAATACTTATTAGTTTTGCGTCAATACAAAATTAAAGACGTGTCCGACGATTTTGGTTGATTATCTCTGGAGTGACATGAAATAGTTTATGCGTGTAATGCTCCGCCCTCCCATTCGATACTTGCTCTAGTTGCGCTTTATAAGCTGTGGGGGACTGTTAATTGTGTCGTGCGTTCTCGCGTTTTCGGTGAAGGAAGGTAAACAACTGATTGCACTGTTTTTCGGTGTGTTTGAGGTGCGATCGAGTATGGAGTGTTGTTCCCATCTATGGGACAGCTCCGCTAAATACCTCCTCGATGCACTTGATAGACTGCAAAGGCGAGCGATACGCATTATTGGGGATGCTGAGGTTACAGCCTCTCTTGGGGAACTCCAGCTGCGTAGAGACATTACTTCTCTTAGTGTCTTCTACCAAAATTACTACGGAGAGTGTTCTGAAGACCTTTTTGATCTTATCCCGCCCTCTCCTTTCCTCTCCCGGACTACACGTGCTGGTCTTAGGAACCACCATCATACTGTGCAGACTATCAGCACTTGTACCTAAAAATTAGGCAATTGGTCATTCCTCTGCAAGACCATTCGGCTTTGGAATTCTTTGCCGGCACATGTGTTTCCCAGCTCCTATAGTCCCGGATCTTTTAAGCGGAGCGTGAGACGGCATTTATGCAGGCGGTCATGAATGGGTGCGCTTGTTACCGTGCTTGTTCCTTATTTTGGAATGCATGGGCTGCTTATGCCTGATGGCAGGCAGGATGTAGTCACTATGACGTGTCACAATAGAAAAAAAAATAACAATAAAAAGGCAAGGACGTTGAAAACAGTTCAATATCAGTTGTTCAGTTTCAAACGGTAATGTTAAATTCACCAGACAGCCTGAAAACCATGTACCCGATGATGACGAAGCACAGAATCAATTGGATTTGGGTCTGTCAGTTAGATTTCTGGAAAAAAGTGTCCTCCATTGACTACAAAAACATTATTAACGAAAGAGTATTGTGTGTGTCATTTTAAATGATATGTTAATGTTATAAGTCGCCGGTGAACTACCAAAGCGTTTTAGTTTTGTTTTTAACGGGTAGTTATATACCTAAAAATATAATTGTTACTATTTTTAGAAGATTTGATAATGTCTTTTTTGGAAAAAGTAACCCGGCATGGAACACTCAAAATCCTTCATAGGCGGAGATGCTCTAGAACGGAGTAAGAGCATAGCGCAGGTGGAAAAAAAAAGGCGAGATCAATCATCGGAGCCCTGACTGGGTACTATGCCACAACACAAACGCTTCATAGAATGCGACTAACAACATACATAGCTTATGCATGGCATGTGGAGAGAAAACGGAGTCCATGCAACACTAACTGCGACTGTGACTCTCATGCTAAGAAAATAATGAGTCTCCTGGGATCGGCCTATCCGAAACCAGAAGATTTTTGTCCCTTCGCGCTCAGAGACATTGCCAAGCTTTGGCAGTCATTTTCACTGAGGAGTCAGAGTTATAGGACGGGGTTGCACAAAAGATCCCAATGGGACGACGTAATGCTGCGTGGAGAATTCTGCAGGCCCCATTCTGATAACAAGATGAATTCATTAAAAATGCTCCTATTTTCTTATCGTTTTTAATTATTGTCCATGTTTAACATAATTCTAATTGTACGGTGATCTTGCAAATAACATTTTATATTTTTTTACTGGTGCCTTTTTAGATCTATTAAATATAAATAATATTACTTTTTAAAGTTTAATTATTTTTCTATAATAATAAATAGTATTTGTTGATTGCTCTGGCTTCAATATTGATCGCTGTGGTCACAAAAAATTCAAATGTAAATATCTTGTCAAACGTTGGTAGAAATAGAGGGACAACAAGAAATAATGTATTTTCATACGGTATTATAAATGTAAAAATATATAAAACACATTAACTATCTATAAAGAAAAAGCACCAGAGCGATCAACAGAAAACGTTATTCAGCTAAAGTGACATATTTTTTACACTTCTACGGCGGCCGGTGGCCAGAGCTCGACCGAATATTCAGAGGGCCCGGGTTTAATTCCCAGGTCAGGCAAAGTGTGTTTGTGAACACAGCCCGAGTTTGTAAACACCAACCTGCCTTTGGCAAAGCCTGGTGATTAAGTCAATACCCTTAGATGAATGATTGGTCTCGCAGCGCTCGACTAGATACCGCCCTATCTAGCTCCGTAAATGCGGCAACTCAATACAGAATGTATACAGCATCGCTAGAACACGATAAATATGCGGGCCAGCATGCAGAAGATGCTCGACGGTGAGACCATCGTGTCCCGGAGATTTACCTCCTGACAATCCCTTTACTGCTTTCTTTACTTCTTTAGCAGTAAAGCCAAGAGGCGAACCCCAAACAGAAGTCACACCCCCAAGCACCTCCTGCCCCAGACTAACAAGAGATTGCACCTTAAAAAGATTTTTAAAAACATTTGCTATTTTCTTTGTATCTGTCTCTCCACTAACACTTACAGGGAGCCCTACCTTAGGATTTCATTTATTTGTCTGTTTCCAAAATTTTACAAAATTCTTTTTTTTTGTGTTGTTCAGCTATCAAGTCCATTCGTATTTGATCTTTGTGATTTTGACAAAACCTTAACTTATTATTAAATATACTTTTACTTTTTTCATTTTATTGTAAATTGGCCCCGAAGTAGGCGTGTTATGGCTTTTCCAATTAATAAAGTTACGGCGGGCCTCTCTGTGAACTTGCTTAGCATAATAATTAAGAACGCTGAACAGTTTCTTTTTTTATTGAAATTAAATATCGAACACTGTGTCTATGTCACTCCTAGTATAATAATGGTACCATTTAGTTAAGCAATGTTCGCCGAGGTCGCCATGGGGATGGGTGACCGTAGGTTCATAAAATCTCGAGGTTTTCGATCGCGAAAGTTAAGCAATGTTGAGATTTTATGAACCTACGGTCACCCATCCCCTTGGCGACCTCGGCGAACTTTCACGATCGAAAACTCGAGATTTCTATGTACTTACCTACGAGTGATGTATAGTGTAAAAACAGATAAAACTGTATAAGCATCTTCCATTTATTCGCATAAAACGATTACAAACATAATTCCTATGCTTTGTCGCGATTTCGTGCGTCGATATTACGTATTACATTCTAGAAATATCGTTCGTTTGGCAAGACAAGATCCTTTTATGGGGTCTAACGAGATAAGACAAACATATTTTGGAGAAAACAACCCTTTAGCGATCTCGGCACGCACTATTCGGAGACGTTTAGCAAGAAAGGTAGCCATGTTGAAACAGTGCCATAGGCAAGCCCGTCTTGCATTTGCATGAAAGTATAATTCATAACTCATAATAATTCATAATTTATTTCTAATAAAATATGGTAACATAAATAAAATGGATCAGTAAAAATTTCGGTATCACATACTTTGCCGTAAAACAGCGTAGAAATGTTTAGAAATTAAAAGTTAATACAATTAAAACATAGAATCATAACAAAATTAAATAGTTTAAATATATTTGTCATACATGTTTAAAATAATAAAATAAATTAATTATTATATAAAAGATTTGATTGGATATATTGCATTGAATTAACTTATAAAAAAAATAGCTAAATTATAACAATATAAATCATCATTTAAAAAGTCACTAACAGAATAATAACATCTGTCCAACAAGATGGACTTTAATCTCTTCTTAAAGAGTGACAATGGCAATGCCCTAATATTATTTGGTATCTTATTATAAATGACTGGTGCCATACCAAATATGCTCTTTTTCAACAGTTCTGTGCTATATCCACCAGTAACTAGTAAGTTTTGATATTGAGCACGCAAATGTCTTTTTGTTGCATCTGTTCTTTTTACAAATTGATGTTGGTTTGTTTTTACAAATATACTAACTTTTAAAATATAAATAGATGGCAATGTTTAGCGATTTAAACACAGGCACACAACTTTCTCTGGGATTTATACCACAAATAGCTCGTATACATCTTTTGTGTGACTTGAAAATGCTCTCTCTTTCACAACAGTTACCCCAAAAGATAACTCCAAACCTCAAAGTTGATGCAACCAGCCCATGGTATGCCACTACCACTGACTCAAGTTTTACTTTTCTGGACAAAGAATAGAGAGCATAAGCACATCTATTAAGCTTCTTACAAATTTCTTCTGCTTGGGGTTTACAAGTAAGCTGACTGTCCAGTACAACTCCCAAGAATTTAATCACATGCACCTCTATAAAAACTGGAATGATCTTTTTTCTAATGAAACCAAAATAAACAGAGTGTGTTCTGATGGCAAACGTTACGTGCTGAAAGCATGGCGGTGGAAATGTGAAAATTTGGGGGTACTTTTCTGGTCACGGAATCGGACCTATTAAGCTCGTAGAAGGTGGATCAACTTCAGTACAAAAATATAGTGAAAACAACAATGTTACCTAATGCTGAAGAGGTTCTTCCGGTAATTTGGATATTTCAGCACGATAGTGATCCTAAAGATACGGTACGCTTAGTATATGCTTAGTAGCTTCTCGAATCACAATCAGTTTCTGTCTTTTAATGTAGGTAAATCGTAGTCGTTATAGTGTTTCTTCCTTCAGAACTGGACCAATTTTAATTACTTTTTCAGCATCGGTTAAAGAAAGAGATTTTGTATGTCTGTACTTTATGTTTCTGAAGGCGCCTTAAAACGGAGTGATTTCGCTAAATTTTGAAGGCTCCTGGTTATTAAATAAATGACTTAATGCAAAAATGAAACATACATACATAAAAACATGTGTGAGAGAAAGAAAATTCTCGCGTCGCGTCTGAAGTGGTGTCAAATCCATCAAGACCAATTAAAGATGAATATACTAGCCGCTAAACATTGTAAGAAGAATTTCAGTGGGTTCTGGCAGAACACAAATCGTCTGTAGAATAGGCCTGATCTGCCGGTGACTGTGGATGGTACTAGTGATCCGGAAGGTATTGCAAATAAATTTAAAAACAGTTTTATTGTAAAGTCACCGTTGGGACCGTCATTGTTACCAGTATCTGGGAGAGTTAATGAGAAACATGTTAATATTAGAATAACGGCCAGCGAGGTAATGAGGGCAGTAAAATCAATTTCGAAAGGAAAATCTCCTGGACATGATGGATTGAGTGAAGAACATGTGGAGTACGCTGGTTCTCATATTTATAGGGTTCTAGCTATGCTTTACAGTCTTTGCTTGTCTCATTCATACTGTAACGGTACAGAATGAATGGTATCCGTCCGTTAGTAAGGAATGTGTGGGAGTAGCACTAAAATAAATATTAATGCGTAGCACCATTAATATAATAAGCATGAAAAAGGGAATAATAAACTAGTTCAGAATAATGGTCAGTGGTCTAGCGCTTTATCTTTAGTTTGAACTTCGCGGGGACTGCTCTGTGTGCTCCTTGCGACATAGGCGCCGTCTTGTGTGAGTTATTTACTTGAGCTTCGCATAAGGTTGCTAGTTTGACTTCTTTATTTTGAATTTCGCGGGGACTGCTCTGCGCGTCCCTTGCGACATAGGCGCCGTCTAGCGGAAGTCATTTACTTGGGCTTCGCGTAAGGTTGCTAGGTTGACTAGGACTTTATTTTTATTTTGAATTTCGCGGGGCTTTGCGAGTCGGCAAAGTGGTTCACCTACGGGCGGACGCCATCTATGGTCGGAATACGGAACTTTTTTATAATTTCCCAAAATATAGGATTATTGGCTTAAGTGGAGGATTATTGAGAGGGAATTGTTAATAGAAGGCTACATTTAGATATTCAAAGATGTAATATTGGCTGTCGGACGAGATTTGGTTAGATTATGGAAAAATTTTAGAATTGCGCGGCGAAGGCGGCAATGAGCGAGCGAGAGGTTGAGAAAAAGATAGAAAGAGAGGTCGGATGATATCTCCACGTGGCGCAACGCGAAGTTCGCGTATAACAAATTTTAAGCGACGCGAAGGCGAGGCGCATCGAAAAACAGCTAGGGATTGGTTGAAGGGAGGAAAAGCGGACTCGCGCGGGGGAATGGTAGGCGCGCATGGCGCGAAAGTTAAGACGCTTGGGAAAAGGGCGGAAAATTAGCGGGCATTCAATTTTGGGACGTCGGCTGTGCGGTCCAATTTAAGAGTGCGGTACTACTCATACGGGAAAAATAGTGTCCGAGCTTTGATAGTGCGCTAAGTGATATTCGAGCTGCGATATTAATTAAGATTTGTGAAATTGAAAGTGATTAATAAAGTAAAACTATTGCGGTCGCAACTCGAATCCGTTAACGGAATGAAGTATTCCGGGGTACATCGGCGGAAACGCGTAACGGTGGCAACGAAAACCTATGTACCTTTCAACAGACTTCGGTCTGGATGATCTTTGATTGTATTTAATAAGATCGGCGTTTTATATCATTACGCTAAACAATACACTATCTTCGACGGAGTAATGGGGGAGAGACAGTTGTCTCCCTAGTGAAAGTTGAAGATAGGTCAGACACCATTTAGCTGGAGGTAGACCCGTATGACCCAGTCCAATTTCGAGTCTACCTCCGTACATACAGTGTAGTGATAGGAAAATAACACACTGAGTATACTGGCTCGACTGATAGAACATTTAGGAGTTAGTTGCTTTCAGGGGCAATGCGACTCTCACCACACATCACGAATTTAAGTTAAATGTGGCTTGGGCCTAGATTGCAAGGTACACAAAAGGGACTGTTAGTTCGACAAAATATAGGCATTTTCAAGTGAGGAAAGTTGTAGGAATCTATAGGTAGGCGGATATATATATGGTTAGTTATGGGAGGGCAAGGTATTTGCACGCTGTGCGTACATAGGATGGGGCTTGAGCCGCGAGGCCAGGCCGGATTAATTCAGACTAATAAGGTAGGGATAATTAAGTTACGGTGCTAAATAAAATTATGATGAAGTGATGTGGGTCCTAGCTAGGCAAGTAATCTGTTACCGCAGGCCGATAAAATTCTAATTGTTTTCCTAAAGTTGTTACCAATTAATTATTCATTTTAAATAATTAACAGAAGTATGATAATATTGTACCGTCATTACTTGGAATACCTAAAAGTCTAGACTGGTTTCCTATTACAAGAAAAATACTAAAAAGTTATAGCAAATAAGCATAACTGTACTGTGATGTTTGATTTCTAATACTGAAATGACCAAACAGGCATTTTTAGCTTTCCCTGAGGTACAATACGGCCTTAAAATAGCTACACTCTTCAAAGTATAAAAAAATTATACATCCGATACCTATTAGTAAAAATAAGCTGATACAAACTGAACAACTTAAACCAGTTTAGAACCTAGGATAATTCGTTGAAGGAAGACATTGCAAGCTATGAGCTTCTAATAATCTGAAACATAGAAATAATTAATTGATAACAACCTGCTAATTAGCCTGACAATGGTCTACTAATACCATTTGAATTCACCTTAATGGTCAAAGACCTCTTAAGATATGTAAGTACTTACTTCTAATAATATGAAACATAGAAATATTTGATGGGAACAATCTAAATCAATCAGACTAATACCTAGTACAGTCAGCTTTATACTTATTAAAGTGAGTAAAAGATAACTTCTAAATGTAATTGATTCAATTATTAACAGAGATAATTACCTGATTTACTACCTACTACAACATACTAACTATGATTTATTAGGCTATCAAATTAACCACTCAGTCTGAGAGACAGGGGGTGGAAGTTAATGGAAAAATAATTAACTTAAGTTCACTTCCTAAAAGTCAAGGATATTGAATAAATTAAACATTTTTCAATAAACTTGAGATGTACTTATACTTTATAAATCTGTATAATGAACACTAAGAGTAACCCAAAGTAATTTACTTCAAATGATAGTATTCTATTTAAGTTCACTTCCTAAAAGTCAAGGATATGGAATAAATTAAACATCTTTCAATAAACTTGAGATGTACTTATACTTTATAAATCTGTATAATGAACACTAAGAGTAACCCAAAGTAATTTACTTCAAATGATAGTATTCTATTTAAGTTCACTTCCTAAAAGTCAAGGATATGGAATAAATTAAACATCTTTCAATAAACTTGAGATGTACTTATACTTTATAAATCTGTATAATAAACACTAAGAGTAACCCAAAGTAATTTACTTCAAATGATAGTATTCTATTTAAGTTCACTTCCTAAAAGTCAAGGATATGGAATAAATTAAACATCTTTCAATAAACTTGAGATGTACTTATACTTTATAAATCTGTATAATGAACACTAAGAGTAACCCAAAGTAATTTACTTCAAATGATAGTATTCTATTTAAGTTCACTTCCTAAAAGTCAAGGATATGGAATAAATTAAACATCTTTCAATAAACTTGAGATGTACTTATACTTTATAAATCTGTATAATGAACACTAAGAGTAACCCAAAGTAATTTACTTCAAATGATAGTATTCTATTTAAGTTCACTTCCTAAAAGTCAAGGATATGGAATAAATTAAACATCTTTCAATAAACTTGAGATGTACTTATACTTTATAAATCTGTATAATGAACACTAAGAGTAACCCAAGGTAATTTACTTCAAATGATAGTATTCTATTTAAGTTCACTTCCTAAAAGTCAAGGATATTGAATGAATTAAACATCCTTTAATAAACTTAAGATGTGATAATCTGCCAATGCAGCCAATCCAATGTAGTTATATTGGAACTTTATAAGACCTGTATAATAAATACTAAGAGTAAATAAAAGTAATTTTACCTGTATTAATAGCATTTTACTTTAGCCACCGCCTGAAGTGGCGTTTGATTAAATTATCCACCCTTTATAGAACTGAATATAAGTTATTGCATTGAATAATTAAGTTCTTAATGTGAAAAGGATATTTGGATGATAGCAAGCCTTGAGATAAACTCTATTGATTTATGTGGAATAATAAGAATTTAAATTGCTAACACATAGTTCATAATGTAAAATGAAATTAAATTTTGAGGAGAGATGTAAATTCTCAGTTTTAAAGAATTAAAGGCACAAGCTAATAATTAAAGTTAAATTCAATCTGGTCAGGGCTGATATAATACAATGAGCTGGTCGGCATACTAATAGCGGGGAGGGGCTATTAAATTACCAGAATCCTCTAATATGTCATGTAAATTGCACAAGACTTCTTATGTATCATGCTACTTTTAATAAATAATAATACCTGCAAGCTAAGCTATCATCTGATTATCTTTGAGTGGTTACAAATCTTCCCCGCAGCTGCAGTGAAGGATTTAGGTCACAGTTCAGACAGAGTCTTTGCTAGGCTACACATATCTATGTTATGATCTATAGACTGGTAGGTAATTAGGTCAGGAGAAAATAATTTAACACAGGGATAAGCCAATTACTAAACTTTCACTAAAGAACTTGAGTTACTTAAATGCGGTTAACAACGGAGGGTTCACTAGACGATCTGGCCAAAATAGTATTTATTACAATATTACATTGCTTGACTGAAATTCACTGCAAATAGAATTAAGCTATGCTAAGGTTTCACCATCATACAAACACAACCATTAGTTTGTAGATAAATTAGGTTAAATAGTTTTATGAATTAGATAATAAGTTAAGTTAAGGTAAAAGCGGCGAGGATGTGTGTATGTATTATAAGGTAGCTAGGCGATGAGGTGTGAAAGGTTGAAAAGAAAGGCATTAGGCATTTTAGGTTTAAGAGGGGAGGGGAAGTTACAATACCTCCCCGCCGCGCCGGTGGTGAAAAATAAGGCCGGTGACTTGTCAGACATGTCTAACTATAGGCCAATCTCTCTTGCCACAATAGTTGCTAAGGTGTTTGACAATCACAATTAAATAGTTATTTGCACTTAAATGACAGACAATTTGGGCTTCGACCGGGACTGTCTATGGAAAGTGCGATATTGTGTATGAAGAGTGCTGTCAAATACTACACTGCTAGAAAAACATCTGTCTACGCTTGTTTCCTCGACCTCTCGAAGGCCTTCGACCTTGTGTCACATGACATACTGTGGAAGAAAATGAGAGAATCCTATATGCCGGATGAACTTGATGAGTATTGGTACGCGAATCAAGAAAATAACGTGAAGTGGGCGGGCAAGATGTCGGATCCGTACAGGCTAGAATGTGGAGTGAGACAGGTGGGGTTGTCATCTCTTACTATTTTTAGCCTCTACGTTAACGGTCTGATTGAGGCGCTCAGCAGGCAACACATAGACGGCGTATGTTTTAATAGCATCAGCTACGCGGACGATATGGTGCTGCTGAGCGCCTCGGTCTGTGGACTAAGAAAGCTGATGAGGATATGCGAGGTCTATGCGGCTGATCATGGTCTGCTGTACAACAGCAAGAAGAGTCAGTGTATGGCCTTTCAGAGTGGCTCAAAGAAAGTGACTGAAATGCCACCGTTATTACTAAACGGAACGGCGGTGACGAGGGTAAATCAGTTTAGATATTTGGGTCACTTGGTGACGCCCGCTCTGAGGGATGATGCTGATATTGAGCGGGAGCGGAGGGTGCTTTCGGTCAGAGCGAATATGGTAATTCGTAGGTTTGCGAGGTGTTCCACTGGGGTAAAGATTACACTCTTTCGAGCTCACTGCACCTCTTTTTACACGTGCAGCCTGTGGACTGACTTCACGCAGAAGACCTACAGCGCCCTTCGAGTCCAGTTCAATAATGCGTCCAGGATGCTGTTGGGTCTCCTCCAGTTTTGCAGTGCGTCTACAATGTTCGCAGAAGCGCGTGTAGATTGTTTTCACACCACTATGCACAAACGAGCCGCCTCGATGTTGCGGCGTGTGAGAGGGAGCTCCAACAGTATCCGCACCTGCTGACAGGCTCGACAATCCCTACATTAACCATTGCTGAAAACTGCAAATTTCGCACTGTAGTTGGACTGTCTGAACCTTTGTATATTATTTAATAACTGGCATGATATGAAATGACATGAATTAATTTAATAATAATTGAATGTATGTAGGTAATATGGAATTTTCGGAATAATTAAGTAGTTATTTAATATTTGTATCAATGATATGTACCTAATCTTATAATTTTGAATAATGTGACTGAGAATGTATTAATGTGTAAAAAGTGATGAGTCTTGTTACTTGAATAAATGATTTATATATATAAAAATCTCTTTCTTTAACCGATGCTGAAAAGTAATAAAAATTGGTGCAGTTCTGAAGGAGTAAACAAGGGATTACGAAACGTCGTTTTTCTGTGTTTTGTATGAGAATTATGCATGCCACGTTGACGTAGTGTTTCCTCCTAATTATTTGTCCAGCTATGGGATTCTCTAAGCGTACATATCACGACTATTATCCCCAAAGGGTTAGTCAGAGACTAGGCAATGAGGACCGCAAAAGCAGTCCTCTACCGTACATAGTCCACTTTTCACATGTGCTCAGAGTGACAGGTGGTGAGCCCATCGCCGCTCTATGCTGTTGAAAGTACTTATGTGCAGTCCTAAGTCCGTTAGTCGCCTTTTACGACACCCCAGAGAAGAGAGGGGGTGGTAGTATTCTTTTACCGCTAACGCGACACGGATCGATTCATGTCCTAGGGTATATTCAAAAACGGCTTGATCAATTTGATTATTTTTTTGTTTTGTTTTGTTCGTTTTAATACACGGGTGGTTTAGGGGTATTCCTCGAAGCGCACCCATTTCGAAGCGCACCAGACCAAGCGCACCTAAACTATTCCTCCAAGCGCACCCCTTGGGTGCGCTTCAGAATAGGTAATTTAAATGTTATATTTTTATTCCTCGAAGCGCACCAACGCTAAAAAATAGAGAGGAGCTTAAAAGATTCGTAATATTGATGTCGATAGAAACTAGGACTAGGTGTCTAAGCTACGTCACTTACTAAGTCAATAGAAAATTTAATCATGGCAGTCATATTGATCTAAAAGTACCAGGGAGATATAAATGAAAAGAGGTAGATAGGCGCCTTAGCAATCTTACTTACCTTTAACTATCAAAAAAAAAAGTTATAAACGAGTAGGACTAGGTGCTGCAACTTACTATGTCAATAATAAATTGAATCATGACAGTTATTTTGAACTAAAAGTACGGTAGTACTATTACTTATTCTGTGCCAAAAGTACCAGGGTGACATAAATGAAAAGAGGTAGATACTCTAAAAATAAACGTACCTACGTTATTGTTATCGATATTTTCTGTTAGTTACTACATCTCTTTCCACATTTTATCTGCAGGTGCGCTTCGAGGAATAAAAATATAATATTTTAATTACCTATTCTGAAGCGCACCCAACGGGTGCGCTTGGAGGAATAGTTTAGGTGCGCTTTGGTCTGGTGCGCTTCACAATGGGTGCGCTTCAAGGAATACCCCGTGGTTTAGAGAGAAAATAATACAGAAAATCGTAAAGAAAATCATAAAATATTAAACGTAAAATTTGCATGGAAAAGCGTCTAACTGACGTGCGATACAAAACTGTCATTTCTACCATCGATTACTTGGTACCGTAATGCTTTTTTGTAACAACTTATCAGATTTAAAAAATTCTTGCACATTGCACCTTTAGGGTGAATATAGGCTGTATTAAACATATAAAAGCGCGGGCAAAATCTAGATATTTGAAAAAAAAATGGAATCTGATACTAAATGTCTCTTGTGTTGTTGGTGTAAGGCACTGCGCCAGCTCAGACCTTTTTTGTTAGATATTCAATCAAATGACTTCATTGAATGAACTTCTTTACTGCATAGATTTTGGAATAACTATTTTTATAATAAGATGCGAAATGTACGATAATATTTGCTTTTTGTAAACCCCCCGCACTCCCCTTAGACCTTGGGCCGGGAGCGACATTTTCGCGACGCCTGCGCACCTGAACATACAAAACACAGCCACAGTTAAGTTTCACAAAGAACCCAACACGCCGATGCAAGCCGTGCAAGTCAAAATATAAGTGGCTACAAAGATATTTATGAACATTTTTCAAATTTTACTCTTAATGCTGGATTATATTATATTAAGTACTAGCGGCCCGCCCGCGCCTTCGTCCACGCTAACTTAGAAAAACCGTCATAGTTCAGCCATTTAAAAAAATATATCTACAAAATATAAACAAACCATCCTCAGTTAACGCTCTATCCTTTAGTGAAAACCGCATAAAAATCCGTTGCGTGGTTTAGAAGAATAGTGCGGTGCTACAGACAGAAGAAAACGGCGAGTTTACTTTATAATATTTATAACACATTTGCTCGGTAAGAAGCTCTTATTACACCGATTTCAGTATCGTAATGTAATAAGTTTCGCACTAGTGCGGTAATAAAATTTAAAAATTAGTTATCATTTGAATCTATGGACAACATACGCCTTTAGCCCGTTAGTAGCTTTTACGACACCCAAGGGAAGAGAGGGGTTGGTAGTATTATTTTGATGAGCCCATCGCCGCTCTATGCTGTTGGATGTATGTGCATTCTTTAGTCCGTTAGTCGCCTTTTACAACACCGAAGGGAAGAGAAAAGTTTGTAGTATTATTTTGATGAGCTTATCGCCGATCTATGCTGTTGGATGTATATGCAGTCTTTAGTCCGTTAGTCGCCTTTTACGACAACCAAGGGAAGAAAGGGGTAGGTAGTATTATTTTGATGAGCCCATCGCCGCTCTATGCTGTTGGATGTATGTGCAGTGTTTAGTCCCTTAGTCGCCTTTTACGACACCTAAGGGAAGAGAGGGGTTGGTGGTATTATTTTGATGAGCCCATCTACGCTCTATGCTGTTGGACAAAGAAAAATATATGTTGGTTTACCAAAGATTCATGCACTAGAAAAAACAACAAAAAACGCAGTCAATTTCGGATTTTTTTTATCCTCACAAATATGTTATAAAACGTCGTATGGCATACGTGCGCTTTGATAATTACAGCCTCTGCTTTCTTGTAGCCCTCGCCTACGGCTCGGTCTAGCAATATCGCCTCGGCTGTAATTTTCATCTTATCGCACTTATATCATAATGTACTATTATGTGCGCTGTAGCAAGGCTGTAGCGCATATTATGTACAGAGATTACACAAATTAGGGTAAACAGTACTTATGTAAGCTTCCAGTCTCATGACCAGGTTCTAGTTGCCTATAAAAAAAATTGTAAACTTGGCCTTTAGAGGTGCTCTGGGGCATTTTTCTTTAAGAGAGGATTACTTACTATTTTTTGTTTCTAAACCGGCAATAAGCTTACGGCCTTTGTGATATTGCGTGATCACCGCAAGCACGGCTCGCGAGCCGTTTGGCTTGGACTTCCTGCTTGCGAGTCGTGGCACCTGAGGCAAATTTGAAAGGTGGCACTGGCTCACTTTGTCTCGAGGAGACCGCTCGCAACCTTTCAAATTTGCCAAGGCTTAAGCAAAAAATAAAAAACAGTAAAAAATACAACATAGTCCTAAAGTAATTGTTCCACATTATCTAATTCATGTATTATTGTCGATGTTACGTTCGCTCACGTCACGTATTTCTCATTTAATTCCTGAATTTCATCAATGTTATAACAATAAATAAGTTATTTTTGTGTTTTTGTTTTTTTCTGCGAATGATTTTGTAAAGGTGCGGTGTTAGGAGATGATTGAAAGACAAGCGTTGGTAATAAAGTGTTTACTGAATAGCAACACACAGTTATATATAAGGATTACATGGTACATAATATAAGGTAAACACATATGTATAGGTGTATAATTCTCCCTTACACCTTCCCCCTTTTTTTTTAGATTTATTTACTTATACAAATATGTTAAAAGACGTCATTTAACATAATTAATGCATTATTCATACATTTTACGATACATAAGTACATGATGTGTGTATATTTTTCTTTATAATAATAAAATGTAAAAACAGAAATTAGTACAATAAATGATTTCTTACACTTTTACATGTTTAACTATCAACATGGTACAGTTTAGTACGATTTTTATGTACTACATCTTCTTTTCTGTGTTTAGAAATCTTGGCATTATAGTTTAAATCTTCCAAAACTAAATATGGTCCTAAGTATATTGGATCCATTTTATTATCTGATGGATTTCGTAACAATACATAGTCTCCTTTCTTATAACATATTGGGTTTACATTAATGTCATATTTACTCTTACGTTTAATTTTACTTTGTGGCAAACTATCGCGAGCTTCTTTCTGAGCTAACTGAAGGCTATATTTTAATTCTAAGGCATAATTATCGTGAGCGTATAATGGAGCTACTACGTCACCACTAAAATTACTTGGTATAATACATTTCTTACCAAATACCAACTCGTGTGGCGTATATCTGGTTTCAGTATGAACCGTATTATTGTAGGAAAAACATTTTAATTAATCTCTTTTTTTTCCCACTTTTATGCCAAAAATTTAAAATATGTTTCATTAATGTGTATTATAATATAATATCTAAAGTTGTATAAGTAAGTTAAAATTGTATGTTGAACGAGGTACTTATGGAAATATTACTCGAATTCTATCGTCGTTTATTGCTGCCTACACATAGTCGTCCTCTCGTTTGTTCTTATTTATGTACGAGTAATGGTTATATATGGTATTTATTGTCTATTATTTGTATTTGTGGATAACGGTGTTGATTGTCCAATTAAATATTTTGTTACACTATTGACTTAAGTATTTCAATGCATAGTACCAGTAACGCAAGTTACCGTGCACGCTTAAGACCATATTCCGAATTCGCAACTTGCCAGACTTGCAAATTCATTTCAGGTCGTATGCGTACATGGTCGACGCATACGACCTGAAATGAATTTGCAATCGACCAGCCCCTAATGAACCCCTTTGAACCCCAGGAGCTCAAGTCTGCATAAGACAATACTGGCATAATAGCATATCTGTGGCTCCGTAATGGTGACATTTCCCATCACCATTACACCATAATGTCCACAGCATTTATATTTGCAAGTGGCCACTATCATTATCAGCAAAAATTATAAGTATCAAGTGCCATGATAAATGTGCGACCGAAGATATTATAAAAAGTACGACAACCTACATAAACGGACTAAGTCCTCTTTTGCGAAAAAATCGGGTCATTTGCAATGGTCATTTGCCAATAAAAAATCTGATCGTCTGCATATCTGGTACTACGCTGTTGAAAACGTGGTCTTAAGCGTGCACGGTAACTTGCGTTTCTGGTACTATGCATTGAAAGGAAGTAAAATATATTAGTGAATTGTTTGCTAATCCAAATTAAAGAAAAAATCACGCAGACAGTTCACTTTACCACAACAAAAGAGCTACCGGCATAATTATGATACAAAATAACATAAATGGAACACAGACCGAAATAAAACTAATGTACTAAGGGTGGATTCAACCAAACTGGATTAAGACTTACTACAACATTAGTCTATACAAATTCGGCGTTTAATCTAGATATAAGACCTTATTCCAGTTTGGTCGAATCGGCCCTAAATGTTTCAAAAAAGCCATTTGCTTTACGAGTATTACGAAAAATCGAAACATCTCCGCAAATTAGCACGGGTTATCAGGCTAATTGACCCAATACTTATTTAAACCCCTCAGGCTGAGAACGTCAACTTTCTAAAATGAAAAGTTTTGAAAACGAATTCCTAAAAAAAACGACAACTTCCTAAAATGACTACATTTTAGTATGACAACTTCCAAAAACTACAACTTTGTCATTATTAAAAACACTATAAAAAACAAAAAAAGTAATTCAAAGTTACGAATACGCTATACGCTATTTAAACGCTACGACCTAATACGTATTCACAACTGAGGGTCGAAATTCACACCCCATAATAAGTACCCCCTTATTAGTAAGTTGTCTTTTTCGGAATTTGTCATTTTCGGAATTGACATTTTTGGAATTTGACACATTCATAATTTGTCATTTTCGGAAATTGTCTACTTTGGAATGGACGTTTTAGGAAGTTGACGTTCTCAGCCTAAGGGAATTAAACCCTCAGGCTGTGAACTGTATAACTGTATTTGCCCTTAAAATAATACGCCAGACTATTTCTTTTGACGCGGCGGTAGCAGCGTATCACGGTCATGTGTTGTCGGTACTTAGATACGGTCTTTTGTTGTGGGGTAACTCGGTTGATGTGGAAAGGGTCTTCAGAATGCAAAAAAGATGCATCCTAGTAATAAATGGAGCTTGGTTTTTGGATAGTTGTGCACCGTTGTTTAGGAAGTGTAATATTCTGCCACTACCCTGCCTATATATTAGAGGAGTGTGCATTTTTGTAAGGACCCATCCAAATTATTTTAAAACCCGCGGTGAGGTCAACACCCGACAAAAAAGAAAAAAAAATTGAAAACCTACTATATCAACCTCCATGCCATAGGGACATATATAAGAGAAATATTTATAAGTCTATAGTAGTTTATAACAAATTACCTGAAGAACTGAAAGTGCTCAAAGCAAATGTGTTTAACAAAAAGCTAAGTAATTGGTTAATGCAGAATTGTTTTTATAGCCTTAATGAATACCTACATTTCAATAAATAATTAATTAATACTATGTAATAATTTTAATATAATTATAATAATTATCGTAAAAATATATATAATAAACTAGCTAGCCGTGGTTGACCCGCCTTCCTACAATCTTCTGTAAATACCCTAAATAAGTAACTACATACATACATATAACCTCGACTAATATTCCCGAAGGGTTAGTCAGAGACTAGGCAATGAGGACAGCAAAAGTAGTCCTCTACCATAGTCCACTTTTCACCTAATAGCACATATGTGCTCAACGTGACAGGTGGCGAGCCTATCGCCGCTCTATGCTGTTGGATGTATGTGCAGTCTTTAGTCCGTTAGTCGCCTTTACGACACCCAGGGGAAGAGAGGGGTGGTAGTGTTCTTTCACCGCTATGCGAAACGGTAACTGCTCCGTAACAATTACCAATTTTACTCTAAACAGCTGCTTGTATAAAGACGCTCCAGATGCTCACTTGTTACATCCCCCAATTGGTCGTAAAAGTGGGGCGTGGTACACTTTTGTGGCTTTTCATATTGTGGGCGGTTGGTATCGCATTCGTATGCACACTGCTTTATAGATTGTCTTCGCAGGTTGGACCTGTTGGTTGCTTACCATTGTGTATTCATTGACTTCATAATCATTCATGGCAAAGAAAGAGACTGTTGCAACCGTCGTCGTCATTAGTCATTACTATAGAATTTTTATCAATTCAGTTTCATGAATGAACTATCAAGAGATGGCGGTGCCTTATTTCTGAATAGCGCTATTGTTTTGTTTTTGTTGTTCCATTGGTTGTTGTAAACATTCGAACTTATCCTATATTTCTGAATTTAAATTATATTTAAGGTATAGGAAAAAACGCCTCCGTAGCAAGTGGACAGATTTGCAACTAGACAGATTCTCAGCTGGACGGATTAGCAAATGAAGAGAGTACAGTCATGAAGTTTGCATTATGCAAATAGAGATTGCATTTATTTATTACTAGCTATCAGCCGCCCATACATGAGCTTGACGCTTGTTCTGTATTCTGAGATAGAAGAATACGTATACAAAGCAGTCGTATGAAGTAATCTACAGAATTAGCGAGAAAACAATGTCACCAGCTCAGTCAACTGAACTAGTGGGAATAAAGGAATTTTACGAGTGTATCATTAAAAAAAAACAGAGTAAAGAATATACAAATTGCACCAGTAATGCATTACATGAAATAAGATCAAATCAATATTGCATAAACGACTGTACAAGAGGTTGCGTTGTCATAGACTGTACATGTCCTGTCCAGTTGCAAATCCGTCCAGCTGAGAACCCGTCCAGCTGAGAATCCGTCCAGCTGAGAATATGTCCAGCTAAGAATCTGTCTAGTTGCGAATCTGTCCACTTGCTACAGAGGCTTACGTAGCAGCATCTGCTTTATGCACTTCGTGTTCGGTTTGTTTATCGTGTGAGAGATTTTTGGTTTTTAATAAAGTTTTCTTTCCTTTATGCTAGTTTTGACACGGTTATATTAAAATAGGTATTATAAAAAAACAAAAACATTTATTTTAATTGCAAACCACATTTTTTTTTATTCAGCCCGGCTTGTCCCCCTGCTGCGCAAAGGCCACCCTCCTTCCACTCTTCACGGCTTAGGGCTGTAACTTGCCAGTCCTTCCGATTGTAGTCCAGCTCGCCCAGCCATCTCCTTCTGGGCCTGCCGCAACGTCAGCTAACGTTGCGTGGACTCCACTCAGTGGTGAGTTTAGTCCACAGCTCGTCCGGCATGCGGCAGACGTGTCCAGCCCAGTTCCACTTCATGGTCCGAATTTGTATGGAGCTGTGAACTAACTACAAATAATCCTACCGAGTAAATTAAAATCGATTGCTACTAATGTTCGGGCATCACTTGAGAATGGCTGCCCTATTTGGCAAATTATTTTTTGATGTATTGTTTTTTAATGTAAGAAGGAAGCAAACGAGCGGGTCACCTGATGGAGAGCAATCACCGCCGCCCATGGACACCTGCAAAACCAAAGGAGTCGCAGATGAGTTGCCGACCTTTAAGAAAGGAATAGGGTTAAAGAAGGGAATAGGAATTGTGAGGGGGGGAGGGGGGAGGGGGCCTACGGAACACTCACTGAACACAACAGCACCAAGTCCCATTATTTCACGCCGGATATTCGTGAGAGGGTGGTACTACCCCGGGCGAGCCGACCCAATGCGTGCTGCAACGCAGCGTGGCTCTACCACTCAGTCAGTGTCGCTCATTTAGCACCACCCAGGGGTCACGTGTAGGGTCTTAAGGGTAAACCTACGGACGCGAGTAACTTTAACCCCCTGTATTCGTTACTGTCAGGGCATGGCTTGCGTGAAATATTTTTCGGAAATTTGTCATGGGATACATGATGTACACGCGGACGCGTGGCCCGCTAGCTTGTAATATTTGTAAGGATTATTATGGGGGGTATGAGAGTGCCCCACAAACCACATTGTGCTTTCTAAATTAATAAACATCTAAACAGATAGTAAATTGTCTTTTGTCAATCATTACGACTATACAGGGCGTCCCACGGATATGCCACATGGAGGGAAAGTACCTTAAATATTGTAGATGGAACATTTTACTGAAAGAAAACATTATTTGAATTTAAAAAGCAATTTAAACTGCATTCATGGATACTTAAATAATTACATGGTTTTCCGGGAATCGAACCCGTTACATGAGAAAAGTAATCACCTGTAGCTTTATCATACCGATCGAAAGGCTTCATCCTAAGGATTATTTTTTGCTAAATTACATAGTGTCGCAAATGAAAGGAAGACCATGAATTTTAACATTTGATGTGAAATTTTGTTCAGAAAAATGAAATGCTGACATTGCCGTAAGGACATACAACTGACATTATCATAAGTACCTATTACTAATAAATGTACCCATTTGAGAAGTAACCAGTATGAAAGTGTCCACAAGCTACAAGCGGAACTTAGACGTGTAATTCTAAATATCCACCACAACAAGATCAAAAAATCGACAGGGAGCGAAATAATCAAAAGAGTGCTAGGTACTTTGTATTCAACAGGAAAGGACTCATCTTGAGCATTTGATAAATTGATTAATTTTGTATTAAAAATGTTAAAATTCATGGTCTTCCTGTTATTTGTGACACTATGTTATTTAGCAAAAAATAATTCTTATGATGAAGCCTTTCGATCGGTGTGATAAAGCTACAAGATGATTATTTTTCTTATATAACGGGTCCGATTTCCGGTTCAACCATGTAATTATTTAAATATCTATGAATGCAGTTTAAATTGTTTTTTAAATTCAAATAATGTTTTCTTTCAGTAAAATGTTCCATCTACAATATTCAAGGTACTTTCCCTCCATGTGGCATATCCGTGGGACGTCCTGTATAGTGTCAAAAGCATATAAAATAATGGGATTCATCTTTAGAATTACTTAACCTTTTAAGAAACCTTCAAGCATTTTGACCCATTTTTCGCTTTAGTCAGAAGCTTACTTGAATGCTGCTCAGTGGTGTGGTCACCATTTTACAAATCCCACATAGACAGAATAGAGGGTATTCAAAAGCGTTTTCTTCGACACCTTAGCACCAAATTCGGCCTGAGGCGTAAATTGGGCACGTATGAGGACGGATTAACACATTTCCAGGTAAGCACCCTTCAGTCGCGACGTGACACTGCTAATTTATCAACGTTATACAAAATTGTTAATTCTGGCGATCTGTTGAGCCATGTTTCATTAAAAATAGGTGGTAGTAAGCGAACGCAAAAACTTTTCGTATTGCCGACTCGTAACAGTAACACAACATTTAACCACCCTATTTTTCGAATGTGCAGAGCCTATAACGATGTATGTAAGGATTCGGATATCTTCTGCCTATCTCATGCATCTTACTTAAAGACTATAGAAAATCTGTAAGTACCTCTTTTTGTTTTTGTTTCGGTTTTTGTGTAGTTTTCATTGTTATACATTTTTTATGTTGTCATAAAAACTTTTTTTTTAAATTTTAGTTAGTAGCTAATATTATGTTTAATTCGTTATTTCTTTTTATATCACTGTCGTTTTTTTTGTATGTAAAACTGTAGTTTACTAAAAAAATGTTGTTTTCAGCTTTAATCGGAGTGCAAATTTAGCCTATATGTATTTGATATTGTTTTTATGTGTTTGTTGTAATTTGTATTCTGTTGCTGTACCTAAACTAAATAAATAAAATATTTAGTGACGTTCCTTGCAAGTATTGAAGATACCTGTGTTAGGAAAGCAATTGTCTTTTTCTCTAGTTTTTAGTCTTTCGATATGTGTAATACATTACAATACAAAAATATGCCATTGACATACTGAACCACCATGCACTGTGAAATTGCCGGCAAATTGGTATGAATCAATTATATTATTTCATTGTCACTTGTGTTTTACTTCACGCATTAAAATCTACATTTAACTTCAGTGTTGTTGAAATCTAGACAGTGGCTAGTATAGTTAAAGTGACAATTTGATTTTAACTAATAACTAACTATAACTATTTTCTATAATAATACTATAATAAGTAACTAACAAAATTTGACTATGTATTTTACTGTGCTGTATTACAAGTTATAGTTTGTGAAAGTGTGCTAACCGAGATTCGTCGCATAACCGTGACCGTCATGGATGTGTAAGAATCAAAAAACATGTTTTTTTTACCTGTTTTTCCTAAAAGATCAGTTTCTTTTGAAAAGGATATGGCCCGAATTTGTATTTAGCTGTGAACTAACTGAAAGGCTACTTCTCCAAAAAAACGTTATTTTGTTTATCGCGCTGGTGCTTTTCATACAAAGATAGTTAATGATATAAAACTCATATATGTTTACGTATACAATACCGTATCAAAATACATTCTTTCTTATTGCCCCTTTTTTTCTACCAACGTTTGATAAGATATTTACGTTTGAAATTTTTGTGACCAGAGCGATCAAAGTTAAAGCCAGAGCAATCAAATAATACTATTTATTATTATAGAAAAACAATTATACTTAAAAATTAATATTATTTATAAAAATCTAAAAATGAACTAGTAAAAATATAATATTTTACTTATTATTTGCAAGATAAGCGTACAGTTAGAATTATGTTAAACACGGACATTAAATTAAAAACGATAACACACATTACACTTTCGTCAACAATGTTTTTGTGGGGTAAAATGTTTACTAGAAAAAAACACCCAGTCCCAGGAAAGCTCGATTGGGAATCGAACCCATGATCTTTTTTTTCTAGTAAACATTTTATCCTATAATCAATATAGCATAGTAGATGCAAAAAATTCAATAATTAAGAATGTTTCTGCAGTCAATCGAGAGCACTTCATCCCAGAAAACTATCTGGCAGACCGAAATCCAATTGATTTTGTGCTTCGTTATCATCGGGTACTTTCATACTATCCTTTTTTAAAAGAATTGATGAATTCAATATTACCTATATCGTTTGAAACTAAACAACTGATATAGGACTATTTTTGAACGGCCTTTATTGATAGAACGCTTGATGAGCGAAGAAGTTAGTGTTTCATAACCGATGTTGTTTTTTTGGATATTTGTGTACGTTGAGTGGAGTCGGTGATAATATTATAAAAACCCTTACTTTTACCATGCAGACATTCCACAGATTCTTACCAGCAACAGCTTATATGACAGCTGAGTCCACGCATGGCTACTACATAGGGTTATTTGCACTCCACACAGCTTAAGAGGAAACACTACGTCGAAGTGGCGTGTAAAGTTCTCATACAAAACACAGAAAAACGACGTTTCGTAGTCCCCTGTTTCCTCCTTCAAAATTGGACCAACTTTTATTACTTTTTCAGCATCGGTTAAAGAAAGAGATTTTCTATGTCTGTATGTTTGATTTGCAATCAATAATTTTGGAAACAAAAACCAGAGTAATCAGTTGTTTACCTTCCTACATTGAAAACGAGGGAACGCACAATATTAATTTATTTGAAGAAAATCATTTCGAATAAGCTAATTCCATGCATTTTCTCCGTACAAAATTAAACATCTCCCTTATGATGAACATATTTCTAGTAAAAATTGAGTAATTAATAGAAAAAAATGTTATGCAACATAATTCTAACAAAACTGGAGTCAGGACACACCAGAGCGATACATTTTTGGTGGTTTAAATTTTTTTTTAATGTACTTATATTAATATTAGGCACTATTATGTAGTGTCCAAGGTATGTTGCATGCTAAACTATAATAAAAAATATTTTAAATTACCCATTTATCTTTTGTTCTCCAGGTAGACGCTATTTTTGTCGTTTAGAGAACTAGCCAAAATGTTCCTACCGCGTAAACAAATATCAATTACCATAAATGTTCGGGCATCACTTGCGAATGGCTGCATTTAAGTATTTGGCAAATTCTTTTTGTTGTATTCATTATTGTCAGGACATGGCATGTGTGAAATATTTAATTTCGGAAATTTGTCATGGGATACAGGGTGTAGACGCGGGCGCTATTCGGGTAATTTTCAAACCTAACTCCGTTGTGGAAAATCATGAGGCCAAAATTTTCAGTGACCACGAGGGCATAAATAGATATTTTCCAATTTACATTTGAACCAGTAGTTTTTATTTTCTTAATTGTCTGTAAAATTCTGTTTTTAAATAAAGCGAAGGGGTCTGCTGTATACAGCTACTAGTTAAGTGTTCATGTTTAATTCATTTTTTCTTATTTTTTGTATTTTATTTTATCTTGTACACGTTGCCCAGCGCAGCATCACCAAACCGGTTCCGACAGAAGATCAGCGCTGATCGCATGGCCAGCATTTAGCCGAGTCGGAATCCGTTTTGGGACGTTCTCTGTATGTATTTTTATTTTTGTTGTGTTAATGTTAATGTTTTTTCTTTCTTTCTAGTTTAAGATATAATTGTATGTTTCGTTTCACAGTGTCTAACACATAATTCTCTTTGTCCCACAGGGAGTTTTTCATCCAGGACTATTACTTTTACGATCACTCGCGCGAGGAAAATCCCAATGCTGTCTTTTTGGCCTTGCACAAGAAGTTCCGAGTCTACACGAGGAAGGGCAATCTGTCCAGGAAGGGGTCCCACTGCCTGCCGCCCTCCGTCCCTACCGTGTTTGAGGTGAGCGACATACATACATGCTGTTACACCAAAATTAGTACAATCGATTAGCCCATCCCTATTGGGCCGTTTACACGTATTAAGTTGTCAAGTAGGTAACTAAATTTTAAGTTAATTTTAACTTAATTTTAAGTTGTCGATCGTTTACACGTGTCTAACTTATGCACTCTTTAGCCTATCATATGCCTATCCATCCATCCATAATTTTATTAAATTTAGACGATTCAAAATGCTTATTTTAAACTGAATAAAGAAATTTTGATTTGATTGATTTGATATTATATATAATATCATTAATTTCGCAGAATAAAAACGTTGCTCTAATCAAATTACTAGGTCTGAAACTTTAAAGCAGAATTGTTCTAATTTTAAATGTCAATATGATTGATTTTGGTTTGAAGTTCATTAAGAGACTTAAGTCAGTTATTGCGATCGCTCGTCACCCCCTTAAGCTACTGTGCTTTTGGTAGTTGTTGTAAAATACTCTATTAGAATTATAATAAATGGTTATTGTGAAATATTTACTTTGATGATGCGTGGAACATAACGTATTTTAGGTTTTGATATAGCTTTAGCAATGGTTTAGTTCTAAGCTTTTTTGTCAGCTCGGGTGGTCTCGGTCAGCTTCGGCCAACTTTCTGACAGCTGTCAGAAAGGCTGGACGTGAGACGCCATATTGTATATACGGTACTCGACGTTCAAGTGGTTAAACGAGCACGGGTGTAAATGTTCCCTAGGTACTGAAAAAAGTTGCTGTAGAAAACGCATCTCAAGAATGATGTATGACAGTTTCTTCCCGATGCGAATGACAGCGAATGTCACTACTGTCAAGTTCTTTGAAAATGGCTTCACTTTCATCACTTGTTGTTTTGTGTCGAGGCGATCTTGATTTATTTCCGTACATATCTATTTCTCCAGATAACTTCTAAGTTTTACTTGAGTATTACTCATATTATTTCGTGTTAAGTTACGTTTTAGTGCTTTCTACGATGTTTAATCATTGCAGTGTTCCCAACTGTGATAGTGTTTACGACAGACCGTTAAATAACCTACATGTATTTCCATGTGTTAATGCTATTAGACTCAACAAATGGCTGGGTGCATAAACAGTGAAACTCTTCGGACGTTGAATGTTGATTAACTTTGAACTTGTAACGCTTTGTTTGTCACAAAAATTTTGAGAAGAGATTTATAACTTCCAAATCTCGCCTATTAGGTACTATCTCGTATATTAGGAGACACTGACATCCGCAGGTGGCAGAAGAGATGTCTTCCAATATTACAAAAAGCTTTTATAAAATATACTTACCAAAAAGTTAAAAAGAAAATAAATGTGCCTACTAAATTTGTTTTTATTTTAAATTACTTATAAAATATCTTGCTTATTAGTTACCTTGGTAGATTCTGATGTATCATAATTTACATGAAAAACAAACTGCCTGGTATGTCGCTTCGGTTCTGGCTGAATGTAGAAAATGTTGTTGCCTTATATTAAGCAATCAAGATTAAAAAGTTACAAATGTCATGTACATCAATCTTGATCTAAGATGGCGGCCAGCTCTAAAGCTTCATAGAAATGTACGATAGATGTCCGTCTGAACTTGTTTACTATATAGTCTGTGTAAACGAGTTTAGCCAAGCTAAACGTCGAAAATCGGCCGTTCAGACACTGAACTAAGTTCAACTTGAACGACGACGTTTAGTTTATGCCGGTGAAATACAAACTTGAGAGCAAAACTCAGTTTTGCGTGTAATCTAAGTTTGGCCCGAATTGATCGCGTTCAATTTCAGCTGTGAAATCGCCCCTTAGTCCGCGTGTAACACGATATGCGTACCTAAACCACATGAGTGAATACTAAACTCATGTGCCTAAACATCTTACTGGATAGGTTCTCGTTTTGTGCTGGCGTTTTTAGGGCGTTGATTGTACTTGTAGTTTTTGTGATAGAAGCTAACGGCATTTGAAGGCATACAAACATTTAGAAGTTGGTAGCAGATGGCCAATAACAGGTCTCCACGTTTAAAATCAGATTAATTAAACAATGTTTTGTGTGGGCAAAGAATGGAACTTAAGCGTCTTACAAAAAATAATTTCGACTACTGCTAGCTTGCCATGGAAATACGTTCCGACTGTAAATTTAATTAAACTAATTAAAGTGAATTTTGGAAAGAAGCTCAGGAGAATTAATTTTTTTGTAGGTGTCTTTAGCAAAAAAACAATATCTGATATTTTGTTTCGCTTTCTATTCTCTCCTGAGAAGAACTCGTTAACCGACACTGGAACGATTACTCAAAGATGCGTGTAATTGATTATAACTGATTCTTTCGAATACCTAAGCTACAATGAACAGCTTTGAAACTGGCTACAGGCCAGTTTAGTTAGGTACCTCATTTTTAACCGACTTGAAAAATGGTTTTGTATGTAAGTATGTTTCCGATTATTTAATCAATTTAATTTCAATTGTATTTAAAACTATATGAAACAAAAATTATTCATTTAAATATTTAAATTTATTTTATTGAACTTTATTTGGCATTTTAATTTCAATTCTAAATAATATTTCATGGTAATTTCATATTTAAGTTTTTGTAATTTCTTTTAATATCTTATTTGGTCGAAATAAACGCAGTTTATTTTAGCTAAGTTTAATAATGTTACAATACTTTACTAATAATTTAATTCATTGTTGTACGATAATGTTTCAACAAGTACGTTTTTCAAATTTGGGTTTAATCAAGTCCGTTCATTTAGAAGTCAATCTTTAAACTAATTAAGTAATCGAAAAAAAAACAATGTTTATTTGGTGTTTTAGATTTGATTTAAATCAAAAATCCAATAACAAATATATTATTTAAATAACTAAACGCCCTTTAGAATAATCCACCTACATGAATAATGTCGTTAAAATACCTAAAAATATCTTCCTCTCCTGTTATTCCGTCAGAAGTTGAAATACGGGCTGTGAATTCGCGTCACGCTGACCGACCTCATTGTAATAGCTCGCGTAAATATTTTAATTAAAATGTTCGGCTCTGTCAGGATATTTGTGTAATTTGAAATATTTAATATTACTGGTGAAAACCAGTTTGTTTTTGTTATCAATGGTCTTGTTGCAGTTGTTTCAACTAAGACACATAAATCTAATAGAGAAGTACTTAGAACTATAATTACAATCACACATCAACATATAAGGAAAATAAAATCTATTAATACTTACATGTATAAATCTACTTATTTAAAAAATCTCAAGAATTTTATGAATGCGACAGACGTAGGTTTACTGGGAAAACGCCGTTGATTTAAATGATTTGCCTTAGTTAATGATGTTTAACTAAACTTATTCAACGAATAAAATGTCGTTTTAAATAAAAAAAAGTCCAGAGCAGTGGACCGGCAATCCAAAGGTCATGGGTTCGAATCCCAATCAAGCTTTGCTGAGAGTGGTTGTTTTTTTCTAGTAAACATTTTATCCTATATCTATATAGCATTGTGAATGCAAAAATTTAAATATTATAGTTATTCAGCGAATTCAGAAATGTCAATATTCTGGGATTTTAGTCATGAAATTAAGCTTATTTTAGCTAAAGTGAATTATGTGTGTTTTATGTTAACCCTCCCACAAACCCGCAATTGGGCCTGCGTGGCGGGTATAGGCTTTCCCAGTCCACACAGATGGTCCCACGACCATAACCAATGAATCCTGTACCTACTGTTACAAATTAATCTGATTGTGCTTGTAATACACGTACTTTAATTAAATTACCTTATATAACAACTTAATAATACAGCATGTCCCAAAAATAGGGTCAAGCGGAAGTCTATAGTAGCGCATCACAAGGGCTACCCGAATCACCCCATGTATGTTCCGCGATATGTCGTAGTGTACAAGTTACGATTTTTTTCATGTGTTTTCGACCAACCCTGATTTATAAGAGATCATTAAATATTAAATTAAGTACCGTAGAACGGGGCTATTTGGTAAAAAAGTAGGGATGAATATTTATTTTCCTTTCATTTTTAACAGATAAAGAAGTATGTTTTGCATAATACAGATATAATTCTATAAAAATACATAAATAAAAACATAGAATGAACAAACAGTAAGGTTTATTTTAAAAAATAAGGTGCCTTTCCAAATAGCCCCCAGGGTGGGATTATTTGGATTATATGCATACAAAATGACATAGAAAATATTATCTTTATAAACTGTTTTTATTTCAATATAAACACGGACGGCGATATTTGGTAACATACATTAAAAATTTACAAATAATGCAAAAGTCAACACTAAATAATTTAACATTTTTACTTAAGAGGCCTATTACATCTCGACTGTGACATTTGCGTAAAATGGCCAATTTTGGCGTTATGGATCTCAGAAACAAAAATACATTAACAATTATGACTTATTGAGTAGTGTAGAGTAGCTATTGGAATAGTGCTCAGCGGCCTCGCTTTTTGTAAATTTTGTTTAACTTTTTAATTAAAAATTGCAGAGAAAGTTTTTCATAAAGTGCGCGAAGGCACTTTTTTGAGCTCATCGATTGAACTAAACAAGTGAAATAAGAAAATTATAATGTTATCTCTTATATAGTCGAATAGTGCGTAGCGGCCTCGGAATTTTTAGATATCATTGATTTTATATAGGAAAAAAATCTTATTCTAAACCAAAAAACTTTGAAAATTGCTTTATGTTAACTGTGAATATCTCCTATCTACGATAATATTATTGAGCAAAATTTATACCAGAGTAATTGTTACTTCATGAGGAATAAAAATTTTGTAATGAATTTATTATCCTATTTCGATAAAAACGATAAATACAACTGCAAAATTACTACAAAATGCGATGCGCCGGCCGTCCGAATTCAACTTCTGCTCACAGAATGGAGATTTGTAATAATTATTATGCACAAATTTTATTATCCTATTTCTATAAACACGATAAAAACAACTGCAAAATTACTACAAAATGCGAAAATGGGCATTTTACGCAAAAATCACATTTGAGATGTAATAGGCCTTTTGGAACAAAACTGACAGATTCTCGCTAAATGTAGTTCTTAACATCACACGCGCGGTGTTCTTTTCTCTGATTGGTCGAGATTGACAGATAACGGAGTTGCCAAATGATAGAGAATAAAAAGGTTGCGTTTACGTTAATATGTTTGCGTTCATTCAAAAATATTATTTTTTCCAAAAAGCCTCACGTTTACCAAATAGCCCCGTTTTACCGGTACTTGATTTTTTTTTCTAAATTAGGTGAATAACTTAATAATATCTTGCATAATCAAAATCAATTACGGTTAAGTTAGATACCATTACGTCACAATATGTTATTGTATTTCACTTTTTTACCCGCGGTCCCGGGTTCGAATCCCGGTAGGGGCAAATGTCTGTGTGGTAAGCACGAGCATTTGTAACTGAGTGATGGATGTTTATTAGTATAGTATTTATCACAGAAATATATATATTTCTGTGGTATTTATGTATGTTTATCCGTTCTTCAGTTACCAAAGTTCGGGTTATGCTTAGTTTAGGGCTGAATGATTGGTGTGACTGTTGTGAAATTTATTTATTATTTATTTTGGTAAATATTTAAAATTTACAAAATTTTAGAGTGCGATTGTAAAAATAAGGTGTCTGAACACATTATTTAAATAATTTAAAAATCCAAGTCCTATGAGTTATTTGCCTTGCAAAATTTGATAGAGCTGTCTTTACGGTATCATAAGGAATTAGTTAGCCATTTAAAATGATAATTAATGAAGAGTTTGTTAGCATGTAGGAAGAGTGAGCGTGAAGGCGTGGCGCAATGGGCTCGTAGTCGTTGTCGTAGTCGTTGTCGTAGCGGCTACGACAGTGAGATGTTCTTTAACAATGGTCTAAAGCTTTAGCCGTCGTTAAAAATTTCTCCATCTAAGTAAGGTGTCCATTAATGTAATAAAAAACAAAACTTTTAACTTTACTTTATAGATTTGTTTTTTTACACAGTTTCCTAAAAAATGTAGTTTTTGCAGTAGTCTAATTTTACTTAGGCGCCGTCGATGGTATTACGCCAGGCGTCAGCACGTACACTGACACAGATACACGCCAAACGAGCATATTCAGGTGCACCTGGATCCGATGTACACAGATGAAACCTGATTTTGTGTCCACGAATATGCAGTGACTATGTCCACAGCTTGTTATGTTTTATTGGCTTCTACTTATACAATATATAATTGTTGTACCAATTAGCATCAAAGTTTCTAAATATTCTATATATTCATCATAGAATAATAACGCATAGAACGATAGTCTCGTATATGAAAACTGTCATGGCGTGAGGCAAGAAAAAAATGGATGTAGGAGTAAGTTACGCGTACTATCTCGGCGACACGCACACAAGTGTACAAGTAATGTTGCTAGAGGAATCAGATTTGCCCCAAAAGTAAGTAAATTGGATCTGTTGATAGATAGATAAGTTTAGATTATTAGTACTGACGCGGGCCGTTTCGGTACCAAGCCAGTGTGGCTTGGTTTTACTGGCCTCATTTATCGTGCGTGTTCTCGCTTTCTATGCGTTATTATTCTAAGGTATTCATATTAAAGTTTCTAAATAAATATATTATAATAAATTGTTTGTGGTCGGATCAACTTGTTACTCAGTGTTGTTCTTGAACAAATATTAAGTTTTGTGTTGTGTACGTATTTAGTAGGTAAAGTATTTTGTCTATAAGTACCTAAAAACTATTTTGGCAAATGTAAAACCTAGATTAAGTTATTATCGTGTAATATAAAAATGCTGTTTGTTTCATAATAAATAAATAAAACAACCCGCATTTTGCCAACGTCGTGGGTTATGGTTCGGTCCCCATGTGCTATTGTCCACGCGGGAAGGCCTGTGACTAGCAGAAGTACAGTCACGAGCAAAAATATGTAAACAATTGTAACTCTTAATACAATGGAATAAGAGTCAAAGTGTATACATATTGGTGCTCTTGACTGTACGTGTACCAAATACACTTAAATACTCGTGCGTCCACACATACATTGCGCTCTTTTACGGAAGGGGTAGGCAGACACCACAGATCTATAATCCATTTCCTTACCATCCTGACACACATCCTGAGGGCCTACTGTCATCACGTATGTTCTAATCTAAGAAATGACAATAGACTCCTGATCCTGACCCTTGCACGCACTAGCCGTGTAATTTATTTCAAAATTACGGTTTCGCTACTTTTAAAATAACCAAACTAGCGAAGCAACTTGCATTTGGACTGTATTATTCGCCCAGTGCGAACTATATTTAATAATTTGTTACGGTGCGGAAGTAGAAACCACGCCGCCTATAGAATACCAGGATACCGCTGCTGTAAGCTAGTTCCATAGAATGTTGTTAATGAAATTCTACACATAGTCAAAAACATATTAGAACATAGGGTTTCGGAGTAAAATATTGCACCAAAACGGATGAATAATTTAATTTATTTACTACGAAACATGTCATGTCGCTCAGGTAACAGGAATGCAGAATCTAGTTAGTTGGAGCATGCAAATAGAGAGGAGCCGAGCACTCGGCTATTTCTCGTCACACAGAAAGTTTCTAATTACTCGTATTGCCAAATAACTCGGTTGACATTCTGACTACAAACCTATGCGATTAACAAAGACAAATAAAACTGTATTACAGTATGCAGTACACACATAAGCCATGCTTTTAGAATAAATTTAAATAAAACAAGCGTTTTTAATTGTACATGTTATAATTTACAGCAAATTTACAAATCTAATTACTTCTAACTCGTGATCTTTTACAAACAGTAACAAAATACAATCTAACTAGCTGGTAGAAAAACTTCTCTAAAACTATTTAACGCGATTATTATAAATCAATTATTCAGCCTCCAACAGGAACTACAACCTACAACCACAGTATTAGAAGCACCTACAGTAACCCGACTCCTTTGTTGATAAACGCATGCCGCCACTGCGTACGCTACTGTACGCACAGAAACTCCGTCAAGTGGCAGGGTTGTCACAACAAACTACTAATTTTTTTTTACATAAAAGCTTTAATTTGTAATTACAGCTTTTATTACGTAGGGCATAAAGATGGTCTCAAGGTCAACATGTATAGTCTGAGGTCTTACAGAGGACTCTAGATATTTACAAGAGGGAGAGTCTACCTACATTTGTCGGCAGAGGTGATTACAAGGACCTACCTACCTACCCCAGGACTCAGGAGCGGTACCAACAAGTAATTGCCTACTTGCCTCAGTATAATTTGCAGTGTATAGGGAGGGAAATATGTACTCATTATTTATAAAAATGAATAATCTTAAAAATACATCGTAGAATAGGTATAGTCAACAGCACGCTGGGCTACCACGACAGGGTAATCAAATTCAATCAATTTTATACTTAAATGCGAAGACATTAAGGTTAAAATAAATTTAGATGTTTGACAGCTTTGTATAACCTGACGTAGGTAGGTACCTACTGCTGCCTGTTATGTAGGTACATGTAAAACACAAACATGTAAAGTACAAATGAAACATGCATAAGATTCATCAGAACTGTATGAAACTTTCTGTATTTTATTGAAAAATACAGCGGCCGTAGCGTATGAAAAATAATGTAGGTAGGTATGTAGGTAGGAGTAGCAGGTATATAATGTAGCTAGGTAGGTAGTAGGTACCTACGTATCATTTTCTTAGGTTTATTGATGTAGGTACTAGTATGTGCGTGAATTTGCGAATAACTCATCTAACATACCTAACATCAATTTTAAAAGCAAGGTAACCTAATTACCTAGGTAAATAAAAATAGTCCCGTGGAAATCGGTGGAACTGAAATCTTTATCAAAACCTTGACCTGGATTTACAATTAAAAACGGAACAAATCCTGTAAACCATGATTAGTTTTGAAATTTCGTTACGCTGCTTTAAACGTACACCCCTTCAAGTTAGAGAGCGCAGACTAGAGGAGATTGCGCTCGCCGACTCTGCCGCTCACTTCCCCGCGTACCCCCCTCGTTGCCCCGCGCAAGTACATGAGTCGGTCAACTGTTAGTAGTAAGGCTGTGCTACATGCTACACAATTGCACGACATACCCTTTGCATGTGAATAGACACCACGACATTTGACCAAGATCGCAAGAGATTGGAACGCCAGCCACGCGCAAAAACAGTGTCATAGTAAACGCTTAATTCGCAAACGCGCAAGGAAACGTCGTCTTAGACCATAAAACTCAGTGTAACTTGTATGCGGTACATCTCTAACACACCTACGTACGTACAATAATTAATTCTGAAAATAACATGTGTTCGACGTGCCTGGAAAGCGCCCGCCTGAAATAAATTATGATTGTTTATTTTCATAGAAAGTTTTCGAAATGTCGACCTCCGTGCTCATCCGCTCCAAAAATTTTCTTTTTTTTCATAGGTGAACTTCCCTTTACTTCAACATACATACATCCATTCATACATCCATACGTACATACACTCACGATCCTGTTATCCCCTGGGTTGGTCAGAGAGTCTGAGTATTCTTAAAAAGTTTTTTTTGTTCTTTTGTTTTTGATTATTTCTTTGAACTGTTAATTTCGTTCGTAATTCCGCTAAGTTTCTTATTTCTTTGCTACAAACTACTTATAACTTTGACGACCTCCTTGGTCGAGTGGTTAGCAAGCCGCGGATTAGCGGATTTCATAATTGATTGAACACCTCCAATTATTATTATGGCTTCGCGTTTAGCGTTAAACCAATTTCAAGTGGTATATATTTTTAGTACATTTTGTACGGTAGATTGAATTAAAATGGAGTCTCACAACACGTGTTGTTGCTAAAAGAGCACGGGAGAAACTCCAAACAGCTCCTATAACCTCCTCGCACGTCGACCGCAGTGTCAACCTCAATTTCAATAATTCCATTAATGTGAAAAGCTGAGGTCCTGCCCACCTTTTCGGAAACCGTATTAAGTCCGCCTTTAGCTGTAATTTTGCAAGATAGGTAGAATAAATAAATAAATAATAAAAATAGTATTTTGTATTAAAATGACAATACCGTACTATTTTAGGAACCCTAAAGCGTTACAATACTTAATAAAGAAGTATAACCTTTTTGGCGGAGTGACATAGCGCTGGTCGCGATAACCGGAGGTCCATGGTTCAATTCCAAAGCCAGGCGGCAAAGTGTGTTTCGGATTTTTCGATGCATAGCTCGGGTTTGTGGTCACCAACCCGCGTTTGGCAAGGCCAATCCCATCCCACCCATCAATTGGCTATTTGACAGTTACTGTTGTAACAATAAAATATGAAATATGTCAGATAAGGTAGTTTATAATTTAACGATAATTATCCAATACTTAGTTATTTTTTATTAAGATAATTTCTAAATATGTTATTTTTACAAAATAAGTTTGCGATTTTTTTATCTGTGGATTACAAGACCCGAAACACGGGCGGCCATGATTGAGCTTCGTGTGACGTCACATTTCACAAATAAACAAAAACTATCTGTCAGGTTCCAAGATCAATTTGTCTAATTTGTGGTGCGACGTCACAGGGCTTAATGTCACGTGACCAACCGTTTTCGCACGAAATTCGAAATAAATCAAGAAAATTTTTTTCAAAAAAAAATTATTGTGTGGGGTCTTCGATCAACAATACAACTAGATGTCAGGTCGGCGCTAAAAATGTGTCTCGGTATAATAAGAGCGCACTTGAGAAGTGAGCTCTTATTTTCTCGCAAGGCATAACGGGAAAAAGTACTTTATTTGTTGCCTCTTATGGTTGATTTCACCACTTTATGTTATTGACGTCTTTTCTTTTTATGTGACAGGAGTAATTAATTGCTTTGAAAGTATTATTCACGTGGACAGAATTTAGCTTTGATTTTGTACGTGACGCGTTATCAAGTTGGTATTGGTGATCGAAGTATGGAGTGTAAAATAAGCGTTTGTAATTTTTAAAATACTTTTCCGAAAGCTGTCATGTAGCCAATTTTAATTTTAATGATGGCGGCCTTTGTCCTGCAGTAGTACAGTATGAATATACTTAGTATATAGTTATATTCAAACTAACATAAATCTAAAACTTAAAAAACAATATTTTTCATTACCTACTTATGTTTCTCGAATTGCGTAGGCTTTGTGGATTCGAGCCCCACAGTATAAAAATTTGATAAAGAGTGCTAATAAAAACCTTGTTTCAGGTAAGTGGCAGCCATTGCGGAATAAGGTTTGTAGCAGCTATCATCATGCCGGGATCATTGTTGTTTGCTCTTGTTATTAAATGTCTATTTATCAACAATGCTTTTATGTTTTATTTCTATTATTTGTCATACATCACTCATATTCATTTAAATCAAAAAATATTTAAAAAAAAATGTGTTTTTGTATTGGTGAAAGAATACTACCACCCCCTTCATTTCCCTTTGGTGTCTTAAAAGGCGACTAACGGACTAAAACACTGCACATACATCCAACAGCATAGAGCGGCGATGGAATTACCATTTTTCACGCTGGCACATGTGCAGTCGCTATTTGGTGAAAAGTGGGCTATGGTAGAGGACTGCTTTTGTGGTCCTCATTGCCTACTCTCTGACTAACCCTTCGGGGATTATAGTTGTGATTATCCGTAATGTATAAATATAATACAACATCGCGCCCCATTGCCCTCGCTTTTCGTTGCACTGTTCGCAACGGCCGCTTTCGCTAACCCTAAGTATAAGCTTCGTGCGCAACATAGGTATAACTCAGTTACACAAACTCTATATAAGGTGACTGTTAGAAACTGCAAGAAACTTCAAGGGCTGGTCAGGTCAAGTGTTATAAACATGACAAAAATGACAAAAAAGATTGCAGACTAACGTAGGTACTTATCGCCCAGCTGACGCGGACGGGTCAACAGACGGGCGGGTCAACGGCCGGCCGCTGCCCGCGCGTTGTAAATAAAGATTATTTAATAGTTAATTCCTTCATTTTATTTTTCTTATGTTACTGCTTTAAAATAAATTAGATACTCAAAGACTATCAAATTAAAATGAATATTTAATAAAAAATAAAAAAAATAAACGAGGTTCTTTTTTATCATTTTTGTCATGTCTAAAACACTTGACCTGACCAGCCCTTGAAGTTTCTTGCGGTTTCTAGCAGTCACCTTATATAAACCAACTTTATTTAAACTCAAGTAAACGTACAAAAAAGTTGACGCTACAAAAAAAAACACAAACTTTTTATATAACTGCCAACTTTATTAAACTCAAGTGAAATCACAAAAAAGTGTACACTACATATTATGTACCTAAAAAGAAAAAATAAATAAGAATGTTTACGCATTTTGGTTTCCCTTACAATCTTCAAAGTCGAAATTTTTAAAGAGCCAATAAGCCATTTTTATAAAACTTTTGCATGCTGAAGTAAAATACAGGGATCTAAATAGTTTGTTGAAAACATTTTTAAAAAACGTTTACTTGGCTGAGTTGTTGTGATTTAAAGTCCACTGTAGAAAGCTTAAAAACGCAATAACTCAGTTAAATAAACGTCTTTTAAAAATGTTTTCAACAAACTATTTAGATCTCTATATTTTACTTCAGCATGCCGAGTTTCATTAAAATTGGGTTAATGGTTTTTAAAAATTTCAACTTGGAAATTTGTATGGGAACCCGAAATGCGTAAACTCTCATAAAATACAAATTGATAACAAAAGAGGCCGTCTCACAAATGAGAATTCGCCGCCGGCATACGGCGTGCGGTATTGAGCGTTCCGATCGCGACTAATCGTTCCGCTGTGTAACGAATTATCTCGTTGTCCCCAGGTGAGTGAGTCAATTAGCAGGCGCAGAGTCGCAGGCTGCGCGCGCGCATTCGTCATCTGTGCAGGAGTTTTCCCGCGCCAGTCGGGGCAGTCGGTTTGTCGCCGTCGCGGTGGGCGCACGTGTGTGGTGTTGTGCAGTGCAGTGCGGCGTGTTCGCGAAAAATGAGCGGGAATCGCAGGAAGCTGTCCTTCCTCGGCTTTTCACCTCAGGTAAGTGGATTTGGCTTAATGTTTCAGTGATCGTTTTCAGGTTCTGTGCGAGATAACGGGAAAAAATTCGCGCTATTCAAAAATTACCATTTCGATGTGTTTTAACATCATAATATGTTTAAATTAATGTTATCATGAGAACTCACGTACACTGTGTTGAGCGCAGTTCTATTGGTCTCATTTATGAATTGTTAAATGTTTAGTGCGTGTGCGCCGCTCAGCGGAACTCGATAAGTAGTATTGATTAGAACTAAAACATTGCTCTGCCACAATGTTGTACAACTGGTGACTGTAACCAACCCATTAGACAATATACAAAAACAACATTTTAACGTTTAAACTGAATTCCACATTTAACCCATTAACTACCACTTACATTGATTATAGAATTATGCAAACTTTGTGTTTCTTCTACTGCTCCAAGGTAGTGTTGTGTCTCGCCACTCGTTTCGATTAAGAGACAACATTTTAACTTGTAGGTACCTTAACTAAATGTCCACACTGTTATATTTTATGGCAATCGTTACTGGAAATATAATAAAACATGTTCCGACATAAAATACTAATATTACAATCACACATATGTGAACAGTGATAGCGCTCTTCTGCAGCCGCCATGTGTGCCGGTTTCATGAATTAATTCAAGACGTTAATAAAAAAATGAAGGTGCAACCCTTGAAGTCAATCAGCCTCCGTACAGGTTGCCTGTAAAGACTAGTTAAAGTTTTCCAAACAAACAAAACGTGACGTGACGAAAATTATGCAGACTAATGACACTTTATCTTCCAACCTCTACAAATCACGTGAAGTCAACCTTCGCAAGTTAGGTTAGGTTAATATAAGATAACCACTAACATTTTACCATTGGAGACTAATTAAAGTTTTCCAACTAACCCAAATGTGCGTGTGACAAGGTTCTTTGCAGACTGATGACGACTTCATTAGTGTATCCGTCAGCATAACCAAAAAGGGATATTTAAACGGTGTAGTTTCAACGTCTCTGTAGCTAAAAGCAAAAGTACTGTAAGTAGTATAAAAGCTTTATGTTTATAACTTAACTAGCGGCCGCTCGCGGTTTCACCCGCGTGGTTCCCGTTCCCGTGGGAATATCGGGATAAAAAGTATCTTATGTGTTAATCCAGGTTATAAACTATCTGTATGCCGAATTTAATCCAAATCCATTCAGTAGTTTTTACGTGAAAGAGTAACAAACATCCATCCATACTTCCAAATTTTTGCGTTTATAATATTAGTAGGATTAGTCTTTGTATGGTGCCATACTAAAACTACTTAATTATTGGCACGAACAATATTTGTTCGTGTTGTTGTAAATTATTTACATTGTAAAGGAGGCGCAGGAGAAAAGTAGTGGACTGCCCATTATGAAAGGAGAATGCTAATTGAACGCCAGACCAATTGGTCTGAGATTGAACGTAATAATTATTAAAAAGAGAACATACCAAGTCAACAGTAAAATAACTACGACAAACGTGAAATTATAAGACAGGCTTATAAACTGAACCTGCTATGGTTGAAGTGTAAAAATTAACAAAAAGTATTTACTCTGGAACACTAACACTAAACATTATACACCTAGAAAAAATTGCGATTTATTTAAAAAGTTTAGATAATTTTAAAATCACAATAATTTTTGCTAGCGTAATCTCTATAACCCACTGATAACCCACTGTTATCGTCTGTCTGTATTGTGATACCTGCTAAATACTCGTAGACGAAATGATTTACACATTTCTGTAAAATTTGTACGATGAATGCTAACATTTTACCAAAACGACTAGTTACAGTTATCTAAGGCCAGAGCAGACATGCTACTTTTAGCAGCGGCGATCAGCAGTTTAAACGCTTTTTAAAAGCTGAAAACAACGACTGAATCGCTGAAACGCGCGAATCCGATACTGCAATCGAACGCAGAGAGTCGCCAAAAGGCGATGCCAGTCGCGAAATCGCCGATCGCCGATGCTAAAAGTATCACGCGTGCGGTGGCTCTAAATAAACGAATGAAGCAGTGTGATGACACTTTAGTGTATTGTCAACCTCTACAAATCCTGTGAGGTCAAATCAACAAATGCTCTACTTTGGTTTGACTTAAAAATGTTGTCAGTATTATCAGGGTAATTAATAATTATGAATATTTTTAACCGACTTCAAAACAGCAGGAGGTTCTATGTGGCACTGTATGCATTTTTATAGTGGGCACTGTAAGATTAAAGGTTTGCGCGTTTCGGTTTCCCATTTAAACCAATAAGCTAATTTTGATGAAACTTTGCATGCTGAAGTAAAACACAGGGATCTAAATAGTTTGTTAAAAACATTTAAAAAAATGTTGATTTAACTGAGTTATTGCGATTTTTAACTTTCCATAGTAGACTTTAAATCGCAATAACTTAGCTAAAAATAGGTTTTTAAAAAATGTTTTAAACAAACTATTTATATCCCTGTGTTTTACTTTAGCATGCAAAGTTTCATCAAATTTGGTTTACAGGTTTTTAAAAATTTTGACTTGGAAATTTGTATGGAAAACAGAAATGCATAAACCCTCCTAGATATTTTTATCCATGTATACATGAGTAATACGTTAAAGAAATCATTTTCAGCGTACAGTCATCATCAAAAGAGGCATTAGCACGTACTTTCGCAATACTCCCACGTCACGTAGAAAACACTTTTCATTGAAGAATAGAGGTAGAGTTACAAAACCCACAATAGTCACTCTTTCACATACGAAGATAGCTAATTTATGTGCACTTAAATAATAAAAAACCAAAAGCCATGCCTACTTTGCGGTGACAACAATATTTCAATCAATCAATTTCAGTCAATTTTAATAACAACGCGACGATATAGGTACTGTTTTAAAAACACGTGTTCGTATAAAAGATCTGCTACTGGCCGATTATATTTTATAGGGTTTTGACTGTGTTTGAGCTGGTTTTGATTTTCTTTCACTTTTCTTAATAATTTTTAAACGCGCTCCAGTGAGATTTGATAACATTAATTGATTTCGTATTTTGTTTTTTTGACGTGACAACGTCTTATAAATTGGTTTGCCGGGTGACACTTCAAGAAACTGCGTTACGCTCCGCTCACGTTATGCGCTCACAATGAGAGCGAGTGAGAGGCACGCGTCCCTTCCACTCGGGCATGGTTAGCCCGCCTAAGAGCGAGAGAGACAGACATAAAAAGTGAAAGGCACGCGTCCCTTCCACTCGAGCACAGTTAGTTACTATTATTTCATCCTTCTTCCTACTATACGAATGAATATTCACATTAAAATTATTTTACCACTCAAAGTCGTTGTCACGTAAAACTTTCGCCCGTATACCGACTTTACAGGCAACCAATTTTTTTTTGTAGTCTGGTTGTTGTTGTTTATTAGTTTGTTTAGGTTTATGGTGATTCAATTTTGATCAATATTCGTTTTAGAGGGTTTTGGTTCCACCACACAGTTAGCGGATAGCACGGCACGTTAAAACTATTTAGTACATACATATAATATTATCCCCGAAGGGTTAGTCAGAGACTAGGCAATGAGGACAGCAGAAGCAGTCCTCTACCATAGTCCACTTTTCACCAAATAGCGACTGCACATGTGCTGAGCGTGACAGCTAGTGATGAGCCTATCGCCGCTCTATATGCTGTTTGATGTATGTGCAGTCTTTAGTCCGTTAGTCGCCTTTTACGACACCTAAAGGAAGAGGTACTACACCCGGTATAGTATTCCATCACCGTTACGCAATACGGTTAAAACTGTTTAAAAATAGGTATTGTTTCTGTAAATACGTATAATAACGTCATTGATTTTTTTATATGAAACTATGAACAAATAACAAGCATTCACGCTTAGTGCATATTATGTTTTATCAGATATTTTAAGGGGGTGCCGCGCGATCGCAAAAACTGGCATATTAAGATAGATAGAATAAGTAAAATCAATCTTATTGATATATAAAATTAGAACAATTCTGCTTTGAAGTTTCAGACCTAGTACTTTGATTAGAGCAATGATTTTGTTCCGCAAAATGTGCAACACCATCTACATAACTTATGTGATACTCGTACTTACTTAATTAATATATACTAAGGTACTTCATATGGTATGTTAAATCGTGGGTCCTATTATTATCTCAATATTGCAGTAGTTAAAACAAACTAACCCTCATTAGACGAAAGTTAAAAAAAATAAGTGAAACCTTTTTTATGCCCGCTACAGCATGCGCGTGCGCACTTATGTTCATCTCGTGAAGACGTTTCACTTACCTTTAACTATTATTATAGGTACCGCATTTTTTCATATACTTATGTAGATAGGAGGATGTATAATGAGTTCTGGCAGAAATAGCATCCGACCCCCGTCTTTTCCAATGGATGGATATTCCAAACATTTTCCTTCATACAAAAGCTTTGTATTGCTTTTTTATTATTTAAGTACTCTTAAAATAGCTATCTTCGTATGTGAAAAAGTGACTTTTGTGGGTTTTGTACCTTTACCCCTATTTATTGTTCAATGTGGCTTAAGCTGAAATTGCGGAAAGGGTAGACCATACAAGACTTTAGTGTTTTCTACACGGAATACGTTGTTTTCTACGTGACGTGGGAGTATTACGAAAGTACGTGCTTACGCCTCTTGTCCTGGCTCTGAGTACCCAAACATCTGGTTAGGTACCTACTCTTTCTGTTCAGACGTTTTGAGAGCGTTGATTATTGTGCGTCTAGTTTTTATATAGGATCGAAGAGTTAGCGAAGGTCGCCGGCGGCCTGGCCTCGGGGGGACCGCGCTCAGCATCCAGTTCGCATTTTCTCTGCTCTTCAATGCCATGGATTTCTCAGGCCGCAGGGTCAGCGTTGTGCTCAGGTTGGCCGCTCGAATCATTATCTAACTTAGCCGCCGTAACAACAGGTAGCATTGTAGTGACCCGATAGTCAATCAATCAATGATAGTCTCTTTATTCGAGTAAACTTAAGGCGAGTCCTTTCGAGCGCTTCTCTCGCTCTTTCGACGGTACGGGACGGGTATAACAGCAAAGCGGTGCAAATAGGCGCGTTTTATAGGTTTTTATAGGATTTTTGCCTATACAGATAAAATGAATTAGCAGGTTCTCTGTAGCACTTCAAAATAAATATTTACATGTAAAACTTTTGTTGAAAATTAAAAAAAAATGTAAGAAATCAGCCGACTGTGTGACTTGTAAACTGTCCTTAAATAAATAAATTTAGACTTTATTTATTTATTTATTTAAGGACAGTTTACAAGTCACACACCAAAAATATCAAATACACATGATTAAGCATTACAATGTTGTAGTGTGGCCTTAGTTACAAACTGCCACGACAAGCACTGATCACTTGGAAGCATAAGACTTAGACTAGAAAAAAAACATTATTTTACTGTGTTAATGCGATTTTACACGTTCTATGATGGAATTTAATTAACATTAACTAAGCTAAATAAACGGCTTTTTTATTGTTTTAACAAACTAATTACAACTCTAGCTTGCAAAGTTTAATAAAAATTGGCTGCTGGCTTGTAAAATTTTGATATTGGAAGATTTTATGGGAAACGGAAATACTGTGATTTTTGCGTAAAATGCCCATTTTCGCATTTTGTAATAATTTCTAAATTTATTTATCGTTTTTATCGAAATAGGATAATAAATTCATGCTTAATATTACTAATCTCCACTCTGCGAGAATAAGCTGAGTTCGGACGGCCGGCGCATCGCATTTTGTAGTTGTGTTTATCGTTTTTATCGAAATTGGATAATAAATTCAATATAAAATCATTATTCCTCATGAAGTAACAATTATTCTGATAATAAATTTTGCATAATAATATTATCGTAGATAGGAAAAATTCACAGTTAACTTAAAGCGACAAAAAGCGAGGCCACGAACTATGAAAATAGCTATTCTACACATCACAAGTCAAAATTCTTAATCTATTTTTGTTTCTGAGATCACGAACGCCAAAATTGTCCATTTAAAGCAAAAATAACGGCTTGTTCTCATAATATTACATTAACAGAATATTATATTCGCAAATAATTACATTCGCAAATGATTAGATTCTCAAAATATTACATAATGCACAATCACAGACAAAGTGGTTTCTGATTTACACGAAATAATAATTATAACTCTGTGAACAATGCAGTTGGTTACATAATTAGTAAGTTTTTATTACCAAGCTGTTATTCCAAATAAATAAAATATAAATGAATAAAATGAATCTAACTAATAATTTTGCTTTCGACAGTCGAGATGTAGGTAATAGGGCTCTTTTAAAACTTTACAATTTTCAACATTATGTACCGGACATTACGTTGAAAATTTTCCTTGAGTTTCCCACCTTTCCGAATATATCGAACGGTAAGAGCGGTTTCGCAGTCCGATACGGTTCTAGAAAACTCGGACTATACTAATCAATAATATTTATTATTATAGGAAAACAATATATCTTAATATCTCAATATACTTAAAAAGTAATATTTTTATAAAGATCTAAAAATGCACTAGTAAAAATATAATAATTTACTTATTATTTGCAAGATTAAATGATGCAAGATGATTTGCAGTTATAATTGGCTATTTGACAGTTGTAACAATAAAATATGAAATATGTCGGAAATGGTAGGTTATGATTAAACGATAATTATCCAATAGTTTTTTTTATTAAGATAAATTGTAAATATTTTATTTTTACAAAATAAATTTGCGTTTTTTTATCTGTGGATTACAAGACCCGAAACACGGGCGGCCATGATTGAGCTTCATGTGACGGATTATGACGTCACATTTCACAAAGTATACAGAAACTATCTTTCAGGTTTCAAGTTAAGTTTCTATATTTATTGAAATGTGACGTCACCGAGCAAAATGTCACGTGACCAACCGTTTTCGCACGAAGTTTGAAATCAACAAAGAAAAATATGTTTTTTTCTGTTAAATAAAGGTTTTTCGAGAAAGAAAATATTGTACGGGGTATAAAATAAGCGTTTGTAACTTTTTAAATACTTTTTCGAAAACTGTCAAGTAGCCAATTATGTTAAACACGGATAATTAATAAGTTTTCTGGGAAGAAGTGCCCTCGATTGACTACAGAAACAAGTGTAATATGTGTGTATTATCGACACATATCTGTAGTCAATCGAGGGCACTTCTTCTCAGAAAACTATCTGACAGACCTAAATCTTATGACTACAAGATTGATGGGCAGGTATTGAGTCGGATCTATTTAGTCAAATATTTGGGTATCTTATTTGATGACACACTCTCTTTCCGCCCCCATTACCAGCATATAACTGCGAAAGCCAATCAACTCCTTGGTTTTGTTTTGAGATCAACCAAGGACTTCAAGAAACCTCTTACCCTTTTGTACCTCTTCTTTGCCATTGTGAGGAGTGTTTTGGAATATGGAAGTCCGATCTGATCTCCTTACTATAAAGTGCACTGTAGTGAAATTGAGAGGGTGCAGAGGAAATGCATGAGAATCTTGTGTTACCGTCAGCATATTGGTCGTTCCTATCCCAATTACGAATATAGGCTCTCTAAGTTTAACGTAGAATCACTGGAACTGCGTCGAAAGTACTTTGACTTCGTTTATCTTTTTAAAATCTTCCACTCTGTAATTGACTCCCCCGATCTACTTTCTCACATATACATAAACACAAGATTCAGCGCTCGAAGATCCAACATAACCAACCTTTTTGCTCTTCAGACATATAAAAACAATATTTCATATTTTAATGCTATAGTGACGATGTGTCGGCAATATAACGATTTGGCTGTAAACAATTTAGAATTAGATATTTTTAACCCTGATTTAAGAGTTTATACTAGATCTGTGAAAGATATCCTCCATCCTACGGCGATCGTTTCGGACACAGCGACTTTGCTGTCTCTGAATGGTGCCGCTATTAACCTAACATAGCTTTTTGCCTTTGCCTCCTGCTTTTGGAATTGTGTTAGTTCGTGTACAGTATAAACCTGCGGGTGCGTTGTGGTTATGGATAATTATATAAGTTTTTTTTGTTCTTTTATTGTAATGCTCAGTGATCATTATTTAAATATTATATTTTTCTGAATGTACATTGTTTTGAATTGCAATCCAGATTTATTAATTGTTTTTTAATGTAACATTTACTTGATTGTAATTTGTATTGTACATCTAAATAAATAAAATAAAATATAATAAATATGAAACATAATTCTAACAAAACTGGGGTCAGGACACACTAGTGCGATCGATTTTTGGTGGTTTGAGATTTGTTTTAATGTACTTATAATAATATTAGGCACCATTATGTAAATATACCTACAAGGTATGCTGCATGCTAAACTATAATAAACAATATGTTAAATTTTAAAATTATCTTTTGTATTGTAGTTTCTCCAGGTAGACGCCATAATTTTTGTCGTTTGGAGAACTAGCCACCTAGTATGGTAATTTCGGTCTATCAAAAACGTAGACAGAGTGTCAAAAATCATTTCATGGAGATTTACGAATGACGAAAAGAAATCGGATGACGGCTTAAAGTAAGATAAAGTCGTATGTCCAAAGTATTGTATTAAATAAAGTGTATTATTCCGAATGTTGATTTATAATAAAATTATATAGTAAGTAGCCCTAAAACCATTGGAAAAATTAGGTTTTATTGACGGAAACGAATCGCTATAAATCCGACTCCCCTATAGTAGAGGATTCGAGTATACAACGACCTTCACCGAGCGGTTATTGGATGAAAAGTATTTTTTATCAAATTTAATGTGTTAAAAAATATATTGCAAGTGGGTTGGCTGAAAAATTTCAGTCCAGTATATGATTAATGAAATATTTAAAAATATTTTTTTTTTAAATATTGCACTTGTTTCGATAATAGATAAATTACATAGGTACCAATCGAAAGTATGAAGCCTCTTTAATATGCAAACGTTAGGTTGACTATTTTTTTCCTGTCATAACATTGGGTAGGCAGGTGTAAACAGGCAAGTCAATATAAGTAATTTGCAACCGTCTGGTTAATCAAATAGAATTTATGTTTATATAAAGATAAGCTCATTCTCACTCACTCACAAACACACACACACCAAACTAGTGCAATGTAAAAAAAATATTGTTTTTAATATTAAATTAATCATTAATGGTACTGGACTAAAATTTTTCAGACAACCCACTCGCGATATATTATTTAACATATTAAATTTGATATAAAATACTTTTCATCCATTAACCTTCTCGGTGAAGGTCGTTCTATACGCGGACCTTAGACTACTAGAGTGTATTTAGAATCGCGTAGGCGCGTAGGGTCGAGGTGGCGCGCGAGCTGAGGAGCAGGAGGCTGTGAGCGAGCCCGCGTCTGAGGCTGCAGCAAGCCGAAGCTGCGATGGTAAGCGAAAGCCATCTGCGACGATTAGCACGCGTGGGACGGCCTGAGACCCGCAGTTATGACAAACAAATTTAGGGCATACTGTACTAATGGATGTCAATTTTATGGCATGTGATATTATGTATCTTTAAATTCAAGCAAGTTATCATTCGGACAAATGATGATTAGGACATAAATAGTTATGACACTTAAGATTATGGATAAAAAATTAAGGGTACAAAATAGAGAACCGGGTTTACAACATACACCAATACATACTTCGACTAACGCCTGTTTTCCATAGGGGTAGTTATTTATAGACTTAGACAAAACGGTGATAGCTAGCTAATCAAAACAAAATCTCTACCACAACCCGTGGTGCAGAGTCGAAGACGGGAAATCCGGGCAAAACGGTGATAGCTAGCCAATCAGAACAAAAACTCTACCCCCACATCCCGTGGTCAAAGAAAATATACACTACCGTCCGTGGTGCAAAGTTGAAGACGGGAAATCCGGGCGTGGACCCGTCTAACCACTAATAGAGCGGTTAAGGAATGATTAATATAGCGCGGGCCGTGCACGGGGCGTATCCCGTCCGGGCCCGGACGTTGCCACTGATTTGCGACGTTGCATACATTTTGTATGAAGCAGTGCATATTACACCGTGCATAATCCGTAATCAAGGAGTATTAAGAAAAAAAATCTGTTGTATTGACACGGCCCGCTCTAATATGAATACAAAATGTATGCAACGTCTCAAATCAGTGGCAACGTCCGGGCCTGGACGGGACACGCCACATGCACGGCCCGCTCTATATAAATCATCCATTAACCGCTCTATTGGTGGTTAGACGGGTCCACGCCCGGATTTCCCGTCTTCGACTTTGCACCACGGACTGTAGTGTATATTTTCTTTGACCACGGGTGTATGCAACGTTTCAAATCAGTGGCGCCGTCCGGGCCCGGACGGGGCACGCCCCGTGCACGGCCCGCTCTAATATAAATCATCCCTAAAAGTGTAATAGCAAATTGTAAATAATGCACTTCTCAAAAATTAGATATCAAAGCTTTAATCCTTATCCTTCTTAAAATAATTTATTGATGCAATCAACGAAGTATTAAGCGGCGTGCGTCAGAGTTAAGTTCTACTGATTCGCCACAGTTTACCCTTTTTCAAAAAAATAATGAAATTTTATTATTGAAAGCAACAACGTTTTAAGGGCTCATTTGCTAAAGTTTGAAAAACTTTACGACTCAGTCGACTTGATGGAGACGTTTGAAGGTATCTTAGAAATAATATTTAATATATTGTGCACTCACAATCAGAAATAACATACAGTCAAGATAAGTTTTGGTCCTTTAAACGAGGCGTGAAGATGCATAATAGACTTCTTAGCAGGAAAGTAACAAGTGATATTTGCAGTACATACATCCAACAGCATAGAATTGCGATGGGCTCACCACCTGTCACGCTGAGCACATGTGCAGTTACCATTCAGTGTGCCGTGGACTGCGGCAGTAGACTGTTTCTGCGGTCCTCATTGCCTGCTCCCTGACTAACCCTTCGGGATGTTACTCTGGAATCAGGGTTTCAATATTGAGGCCTATTACATCCCGACTGTGATTTTTGCGTAAAATGGCCAATTTCGGCGTTCTTGTTCTCAGAAATAAAAATACATTGACAATTTTGATTTTGCCGATATGTTGGTCATTGTTTAAGCGATACTAATAGAGATAAATTAGATTTTAATAATATTTAATGGCGTCTCACTACTTAAAGAATACTACCCATCTCTTCCCTTGGGTGGCGTAATGGGCGACTAACTGACTAAAGGCTGCACATACATCCAATAGTATACAGCCATGATGGGCTCACCACATATCACGCTGGCCACATGTGTAGTTGTTATTTAATGAGACGTGGAGTGTGACAGTGCACTACTTTTACTCATTACCTAGTCTCTGGTCTCTTCTCTAGTGTATACTACTATCTTTGTAATATTTTGCTTTTTAAAAGTCGAATAAATGCATCCATTAAATATGTGTTGAAACCAATTCGCACATTATATTTGACCGTGAAGCGATCGCCGCTGCACTGGTCAATTGTCATTTATCACAATGTATAACAAACAGATCGCTTTGATTAGGTACCTACTCAACAAAATCGCTTTATTAAAAATAAATGTGATTCGTATCGATGTTGAAATACCTACAATTGGTACCTATGTATGTTAATGCCTCCAACCAACCTCCAACCAAACAGCCACTGTGGTCTAGTTGCTTAGCCACCGGTCTTAGACCTAGGGTTCGTTCTAGGGTTCGATTCCTAGCGGGGAGTACACTCGCTAGCTACCGCCATCGAGCTGTACGCATTATTGAAGATGCTGAAGTTACAGCCAAGGCTGACTTCTCTTGAGGACCTCCAGCTGCGTAGAGACATTGCTTCTCTCAGTGTCTTCTACCGGAAGTACTACGGAGTGTTCTGAAAGAACTTTTTGAGCTAATCCCGCCCTCTCCTTTCCTCTCCCGGACTACACGTGTTGGTCTTAGGAACCACCATCATACTGTGTAGACTATCAGCACTCGTACCAAAAAATTTGGCAAGTCGTTCCTCTGTTAGACCATTCGGCTTTAGATTTATTTGCCGGCCGGCGCATGTGTTTCCCAGCTCCTATAGTCTCGGGTCTTTTAACGGGGCGTGAAACGGCATTTTTGCAGGCCGTCATGAATGGGTGCGCTTGTTACCGTACTTGTTCCACGGTGAGGAGCGCTCTCGTTGTTTTGGACTGCATCGGCTGCTTACCATCAGGCAGGATGTGGTCACTATGACGAGTCACATTTTTTAATCAGCCTTTTTTGTCCCACTGCTCAGCAAAGGCCTCTCCCAAACCCTTCCACGCGTCTTTATCCTTGGCGCTTTCCCACCAGTTTCCCACAAAGGCATCGAGATCGTCTCGCCAACGTTTCCGCGGCCGTCCCTCGTCTGTCATATTAAAAAAAGAAAAAAAAATCTTACCTGGCGCTATAACAACAATGTTAATAGCATTGGTGTGTTTCATTTCATCAGTTAAGAGATAAGATAGCCAGTTCCTCAGTGGTTGAGGATTCCGGGTTCGCACGCTTCCACCTTTCGGTCTTAGCGTCACTTCCATCAGGTGAAATGACTTGACCTTCATTACTCGCTTACTCGTAGAAGAAAAAAAAAATTTATTTAAGGTGACTGCTAGAAACCGCAAGAAAATTCAAGGGCTGGTTAGGTCAAGTATTTTGAATATGACAAAAATGGTCTCATTATTGCAGACTAACGTAGGTACTTATCGGCCAGCTGACGCGAACGGGTCAAGGGACGGTCGGCCAGCCGCGGCCCTCGCGTTGTAAATAATCGTTATGTTTGATTGTTTTTCATTTTATTTAAAAAGCTGTGGGACTTTTTTTTTTTATAGCAGAAGGAGGCAAACGAGCAAGCGGGTCACCTGATGGAAAGTAATCACCGCCGCCCATGGACACCCGCAAAACCAGAGGAATCGCAGGCGCGTTGCCGGCCTTTAAGGAAGGAATAGGCTCGTTTCTTGAAGATCCCTAAGTCGTAACGGTCCGGAAATACCGCCGCCGAGAGCTGGTTCCACAACACTGTAGTACGAGGCAAGAAATTTCTTGAAAATCGCACAGTAGTAGACCGCCATCCATCAAGGTGACGTGGATGGAATGACAGTCGATTGCGTGTAGTGCGGTGAAGGAAATCAGCGGCAGGGATCAAGCCAAACAATTCCTCAAAACACTCCCCATGATATATACGGTACAATATACAGAGAGACGCAACGTCTCTCCGAAGAGCCAGTGGATCGAGCCGACCTGAAATAACCACGTCGCCGACAATTCGAGCAGCTCTGCGTTGAATGCGGTCAAATGGAAGGAGTTGGTATTGGGGTGCTCCAGCCCAGAGATGGGAGCAGTATTCCATATGCGGCCTGACTTGTGCTTTATACAGTTGTAAACGGTGGGCCGGCGTGAAATACGACCCGCTCTGTTAAGCACACCCAGCTTTTTCGAAGCTAATTTAGCTTTACCTTCCAAATGACCACGAAACTGAACGTCACTCGAAATATCGACGCCAAGGATTCCAATAATCGGATTGGTTTCAAGGGGAGCTCCCTCAAAGTTCAGAGGTACGACGAAGGGATGTTTTTTCGCGGTAAATGCGCAAACTTGTGTTTTGGAGGGGTTAAAGCGGACTAGGTTATGTCGGCCCCAATCCGAGACATGACTTAACATGTTCTCGGTGTCAGTCACAAGTTTATTCCGGCTCTCGATGACGCTTTTCAGAGACATGTTAGTTCGCCCGGTGTAGAGTGTATCCTCAGTACTGTCGTCTGCATAGCAATGAATGCTGTTGTTATGCAGCATGTCATTGATATGCAGAAGAAACAGAGTAGGGGACAACACACACCCCTGCGGGACTCCAGCATTCACGGGCTTCATGTCGGAGCACGAACCGTCGACTGCGACTCTGATGCTACGCCCAGTAAGAAAGCTGGCAACCCATGAACACAATTTCTCAGGAAGCCCGTATGATAAAAGTTTAGAGAGAAGAGCCCTGTGCCAAACCCTGTCAAAAGCTTTCGCTACGTCCAAGCTAACTGCCAGTGCCTCCCCCTTACTCTCGACTGCCTCCGTCCATCGGTGAGTAAGGTACACTAAAAGATCACCAGCCGATCGAACGCGACGAAAACCATACTGGCGATCACTTAGTAGCTGGACTTTATTGAGGTCTCACACGGACTTCTTGAGAGAATTTGAAAAGTGATGTTGCAGTGTTTTGTTTTATTTGCTAACACTCATGCGTGTTCACGAACACATAACAGTAAATAGTCCACCATTATTTCACATTAATATTTGACAAAACACAAATTATAAAAAATAATACAAAACTGCAGACATACCGCTTCACTTTCCCGCCAAGAACTCTTTTACATATTTGTAACGATCCTGCCTGTCACACTTTTTAAAGTACAGACACGAGCACCAATATTTTGACTCTTATTCCACTGTATTAAGAGTTAAAATTGTTTACGTATTTGGTTCGTGACTGTACAATAGACGTATTGTTCTAACATTTTAATAGGTACTATTAGAAGAAGTATTTTTCTTTACGTACCTACACTTATTTTAGTTGTATAAACAAAGAAAAAGAAGATAGATAGAAATAAAGAAATAGTAGATTGTTAAACAAGGGGCCAAAATGACCCATTATGTACGAGGTAGTTTAACACCCGAGCTTTAGCGAGGGACTAAATAGAAACAGAGTTTTAATGGGTTTTTTAGCGCCGTGTGTTACACTCTGCTTTTCACTACGAATGCGAGAAAATAAAACAATCCAATACAATATGAATTGGTTTATTTTATTTAAAATTAACCCATTAGTTGCTTTAACGACACCCAAGGGAAGATAATGGTTGGTAGTATTATTTTGATAAGCCCATCGCCGCTCTATGCTGTTGGATAGTAGATATATGCAGTATTTCCATCTGTTCCCTTGGGTGTCGTCAAAGGCGACTAACGGACTAAAGACTGCACATACATCCAACAGCAAAGAGCGGCGATAGGCTCATCAAAATAATACTACCCATTACTATAATCCCTTCGGTGTCGTAAAAGGCGACTAAGAGACTAAAGACTGCAAATACCTACAACCAACAGCATAGAGCGGCGATGGACAAAATAATACTACCAACCCAACTCTTCTCTTCAAAGACATTCAGGTTTTTGTTTTATATTAAGCGACGAGAAATGTCTGACGTAGCGTTTGTTCTGAAGATATTACAAGGTCATATAGCCTCCCCGGAAATTATTGAGTAAATTGAATATAAATGAACCAAAGAAAACAACATGACACACAAACTTAATTAATGTACCATTTGCATCTACCAATTATCGTAAAAACTCATTTGTTGTTAGAGCATAAAATCTTTTTAATAATTTAACCAGTACCTTTGAATTTGATTTATTTTGCACAACGGTTAAAAAAATATATAATAATAACTATTTCCAAAGAAACAATTAATTAGTCCGTTTGTATCACATTCGACACTCAACTTTTTTTATAAATATTTTATATTTAAGTGAAAACTTGTAATTGACTTTATTTTATTTATTTATTTATAGTTATTTAGACTTTGTATTACTCAGCTGTAAATTGTAAAATAAAATAAATAAAAATTTACTTCGCACAAAATAAATAAATACGTGTGCACCTATGCCACCACAGATATAGATTTACATAGATAACGCAAATGCATGTAGGTACCTACCTACCTCGCGTGTCCGAAAAGCCCGACCAAAAGTCGGGGTTGGTCGACTCTAACTTCAGCCCGCGCGCGTCTGTTAGACTAAAATAAAATAAAACTTAACCACAGAATGACTATGACTTAGCTAAAAAAATGCCTAGTTGCGTGATAATTTACTGTAATAGCCCAAAAACTTCGAGCACCCAAAGGCAGGAACGTAACGTTGACTGTGACGTCACTGTAGGTGTTAAAAAGTCGGCACGCTTGGTTTCAATACAAACTGTATTACTAGTGATACATGTTGTTATCTATCTATGTAATTCTATATCTGTGTATGCCACCTATGAAACTGACAATATTTTTGAGCCTTTACATTAACCCGTATTAAGAAGCGTCTGGAAAATATGTTAGCGAACTTTTTAAACTTATGTGAGCTGATTTTGCGTCAACCGAAAAGCCCTAATTAATCTAATTTGACGGTAGCATGTTACAATGAAATTTTATATGTCTGGCTTAAATACTCGTAATTATCGGGTGTGTGGAATGGCATGGCACAGTGTTTCATTTAATTGTGACAATGACAATTAATAGAAGAATAGATTGATCGTTGGATAACGTGGTTTTATATACCTACTTTACTTACAGTACTTTAGTGTACTACACACTTCTCATCAGAAAAATCGAAACACCTTGCAAGTTTAGGTTTTGTAAGGATTATTAGAAAAATGTGTATATATCCTACTAATATTATAAACGCGAAAGTTTGTAAGTATGGATGGATGTTTGTTACTCTTTCAGGTAAAAACTACTGAATGGATTTGGATGAAATTCGGCATACAGATAGTTTATAACCTGGATTAACACTTAGGATACTTTTTATTCAGATATTCCCACGGGAACGGGAACCACGCGGGTGAAACCGCGAGCGGCCGCTAGTTTAGGAATATATGTCAAAATGTAGTGAATAATATGAGGTTTTCAAATCCTAATGTTAATGTTATTCTATTTAAATTAATTCTAAACTCTTTTGCGTTAAATTAGGACAGAAACCATAAGAACGGAAGTGTTTCGATTTTTCTGATGAGAAGTTTAGTAGTTAGTAATGATCTTACAAACTTTGTTTTTTTTTTTAATATGGTCGTTTTGTAACGTTTTGTTAAGCAAATGCGAATATTAATTTGCGTCATGTGCGAATGCGAATAATTATATACGTTTATGTAATATGGCGGCAGAAGCGTACGCTCACGTATTCATATTTTAATCTTTGATCTATACCTCGTAATATTATATAGAGATAAGATTTGTTTGTTTGTTTGAATTAAATAGGCTCCGAAACTACTGGACCGATTAAGAAAATTCTTTGACCATTAGAAAGCTACATTATTTTTAAGTGACTTAAATATACTATATGTTATCCCGAATTTCCCACGAGAACGGGTACCACGCGGGTAAAACCACAAAGATCCGCTAGTCACATATTATTATAAAACTATAACAATCCCTTATTTAATCAATAAATCAATCGGGAAAGTGGGAGCGTTGACATACTTAGGTATACATTATTTTGACGTAACGTGCTTTAGAAAAAAAGTGCGGCCGCTTTGAGAGAGTTGAAGGTGCATCTACTTTATACGAGTATGTGTGACCGAAGATTTTAATAAATTTTATTTTTATTAAAACAACGAATTTTATTATTGCTATGCATAATATAATAATTGCGAATGCGAATATACCTACGTTATATTATTATCACACTAGTGATGCACATTCAGACTCATCCTAGGTGCTAACGGATAGTGCGGTGCGATAGGAATCGCTGCTTTGTGTAACGTATTTGTTTTAATGTTTAACTACTATGTCACGAAATACAGAAGCCAGTGGGCCTGAAAGGAGCACGGTGATCTAATTAATGTTGTGAAAATAACAACAATTTTAATTCCTTGCGGAACTTAATAAGTAGGTACTTATCTATCTATAAAAATAAAAAATGATTGCCACGAATGTGTGTTCGCACATTACTACAGAACGTCTGTGTTTGTATGTGTTTTTATGAAAGATTACAAGGTTTGTATGAAAGATTATTTTTGGAATTCGGGGTTGTACAGGCGAACGAAGTCGCTGGCGGGCCGCTAGTTTTAAATATTTAAGATATGATTATTGTAACTCGTTGAGCTCATTTAAATGTCGGTTACATATCTTAAATTCGAATTTTATTTGGTCGAAAACGTTTTGTAATTTTTTGTTTTCCATAATTTATTTTTTTACCTAAAAGACAATTGACAAAGTTTTGAAATGCCGATTATCGATTGTTTTTTTTTCAAAATCTTTATATTTTGAAATCCCACTCAACGTTTGACTGAAGCTATTAATGCTAGGTGATTCATTTTCCAGAAACACGTTTCCAATATTATAAAAATACAACATTTCAAATAATTGAAATCCATAATATCATCGAACAACTTGTAATCGTAGTAACATTTAAGCATGCAAGCAAAGTATGCAGCATGCAAGCAAGCATGTAAGCAAGCATGGAGCATGCAAACAAGCTGCGGCATGCAAGCAAGCATGCAGCATGCAACCAAGCATGCAGCAAGCAATCAAGCATGCAAGCAAGCATACATGCTGAAAGCGTGCAGTAAGCGTGCAGTTAGCATGCAGCAAGCATGCAGCATCATCCAAGCACGCAGCATGCAGCAGGCATTGTTTCTGTCACGGCTCCAGCGCTGCGAGGTTCCAGCAGCGGTCCCATGCGCGCTTATCGTCGCAGATGGCATTTGCTCACCACTAAACCGGCTTGCCTCAGCTACGGCGGTGATCGTTAAATCCACCTGCTCCTCAGCTCGCGGGCCGCCTCGCCCCTCCGCGCCTACGCGGGCTTTAATTACACTCTAGCGTAGGGCAGACAAGACTACGTGGAGTCGGTTTTGTCGCGATTCGTTTCTGTCACTGACTTTTGTAGCACAACCTTACCGAAAACACAATAAGTATTAACTGTATAAGACATTTTAATTTATTTAACTACCTAATAATATAAATATATGAAAAACAAAAAAGCAAAAATCTGGGTATGATATTTTAGAGAAAAAGTTACTTCAAATTTTTAATACTTCTAGATCAAACATCTTCCAAAAGAAAAAAAGTTTTTTTGATAATCGCCTAACACTGAGTTTTTCTGAAAGATTAAACGTATGTTTAATTCCCCTACTTATAAGTAGGGGAAAAACTTTCTTCGCATTTTTAAGGAAAATTCTAATTTTTTTTTTAATATAGTTAATTTACATTTAACTAAAGTATGTAGGTGACATTTTGTTCGATAACTTTTTGCCATCTTGTAGGTAGGGACATGATCCCATTACTATAGAAATTTTGGGGCTTCTGATCAAAATACCGCGACAAGTGGTTTCGGCAGTCCTCTCGTGATGTTAACCTGACACTGTCTAAAGAATTCTGAAAGGACCGAAACAGGTGGAAATCTGAAGGTGCAAGGTTTACGACCGATTACGGCTAATAACACATCCCAGCCAAACTCTCTTAATTTTTGCTGAGTGGCCTAAGATGTATGAGGTCTACTTATCATGATGAAAAACCACACCCCTTCTGTTAATAAATTCCGGTAGCTTTCTCTCAATTTCCTGCTTTAATCTCATCAGTTGTTCGCAGTAGAGTTCAGAATCGACGGTCCTGCCTGGTGGTAACAGCTCATAATGAATTGCCCTTTCAATTCCACCACACACACAGCATCACCTTGTTGCGAGTTAACCCGGGTTTTGCGACAGTCTGTAAAGCCTGACCGGCCTTTGACCACGACCTTTTTCGCACGTTTTTGTCATAAGTGATCCACTTTACATCACAAGTTATCAGCTTCTTCAAAAATGGTTCAGTTTCATTACGTCGTATTAAAGAATCACAAATGAGTAAATACACGGTTCAATATAATATCATTGGTTCATTAGGTTTCTTTCAGTGAGCTCGTGAGGTACCCAAATATTGAGCTTCTTTGTGTACCCAGTTTTTTCAAATGCGCCAAAACTGTTTTGTTGTCAATTCCCGTTTTTCAGCTATGTCGTAACTACTGATACGCCGAACTTGCAACACTTTTTCAGAAATGGCATCCAGTTTATCCGCAACAGGGTGACAGCGACGTGCATGAAAACGCTTAAACCCTACTCTCACCGACACTGCACTAGGTCCAAAAACATCGCAAATTTTTTTCGTGTTTTGCGTTTTCGCGTTTTACAGTAAAATTATAGAATGTATCGAAATTCTACATTAGACTCAATCATCTTGACAGTAAAAAAAAAAATGAAAATCTCACATTTTCCGAATTTGAATTTGGAATTATCTTTTTTATAATTTAATTTTTTAATGATAAGTACCAAAACCAGCTAGAGTCTGGCTAACGAAAGCTGAACCAGGAAAAACGCGGCAAATTCAAAAAAATCATGACTGGGTAACACGGGGGTCACTCACACTGCTGCAATTTTCTCAGAAAAATTTCAATTTGACATACGACATGACACCTCAGATAGACACACATAGATACAAAGTGTTGCCAATCAAATAACTACTCGTAGTTGCCGCGTTTTTCCTGGTTCTGCTTTCGTTAGCCAGACTTCTAGATACAAATAGTATGGCCAAAGAGATTTTATTACAAGTTCAAACATACTATATGCGATAAGACTTTTTCCCCAACCTAATATGATAAGTTTATGTATTCACAAAATTATGTAAAAGCAACAATCGGGTATTTAAAACTTTCTTTATATCGTTTTCAAACAATTGAAATTCGTACAGGAAAGTTTCGAATTTATGAAAGGTTACCTTATAAAGTCACTACGCCATTGGGTTACAAGTCTATGTTAGTTAAGTGACCGTGTACAGAGCGGAACCGGCAGTAAAATATGCAAAAACAATAATTTTATCCCTTTTCCACTATATTAATATTACACTTTCCTTCAGAAAGCAACATAATATAATTATAAATATATTTAACCGTACATAACAAATACTCGAATATACAAAATAAATAAAAGGATATTTAAAAGTTATATAAAATTAAAATTATGTAGCTAAGTAAACGATATTTGTGAAATGATGTGAAATATAAGAAACAGCCAAATATACTTACCCGACGCGACGCACCACTTCAAGCTGTTTTCGGTCTAAATGAAGTTTAAAATGCGCGTTGAAAAGCTACATCAACTTAAAAAAAACAAGATTGAGAAAAAATGCTGCTGAAAATATTTGCAGATAATAAAAAAGCTACTGGTAATTTAAGCGATTAAAATATACGCGACCATGAAATATTGCTTTATGAAAAATCGCTTCATTAAATTTCGGGAATAAAAAAATACGCATAGGAAACAATGCGATATGAATAATTACTACATTTGAATTCGCGAATAAAAAAAATTACTAGGTATTATGAAAAAAATCGATATGAAAATTTGCTTCTATAAAATATGCTTTTGTGAAAATGACCTAACAAATCGCATTTAGGTATTAAAAGAGGTTCACTATGCAACGTTTTGCAATCACCCTTCAATGATCTGGCCACTTGAAAAGTCTTCAAGTTGACGACCACCATGATGTTCACGGAATTCCGTGGAATATAGATAAGTTCAACTCAACTGAATACTCGTTATGGCTCACAGCCAGGTAATTTAGGCTGGACTGCAAGTTCGAGCGGATTAATTACTTTAACCTTCATCGATATTAAAATTTTACTTGCGGCGCGATGCGTACCGTGCAGGCACTAAATTTTAATAACTTTTTTCGTTTAACGTTTCGTAACAACATTACGGCACCGTTTTCAAAAAAATATGTCGCAGGGTTTTATCCGTTGCGCAGCCAATGTGATTAAACCAATGAAATGAAATAATAAAAAAGCATAGTTATTTCAAATTATAAATTACCTCTTTAATATTGTTATCATTTGTAAATATATTTTTTATTGATGCGTACAAATTGTACTTACCTACATTATCGTATAATATTAACACTGTAACTTTTGTTACTAAGAGGAGAAAAAGGTAAGGCTTTCTGAGTTTCTAGTCAGCTTCTTCTCTGTCGAAGGCTCTCCCAAAATCCGAACTGATGGTAGGTTAGTTAGGTAGGTAGATATTTATTAATTTTAATTTTATTGTATATGGAAACATACAGCTTCATTATTACACTTTTAAACAATAATTTATAGATAATACAGTAGTAGCATTTAAAGTTTCCACTAATGAAATAACAAAGAAATATATTGTTGATAAAGACAACAGTGCGAAAAACAAATTAATACAAAAACAAATGAAAAAACAAGAGAAAAAATGTTTTAATTTACTTTTGGTTTAAATAAAGAAAATGAATTTTTACACCTAAACCTTGAACAACAAAGTTCAAACAATTATAAAATGTTAAATAATGTATTAAGTTGGCAGAGTGTTTCAAAATTCGGTTGGTTTTAAAAGGCAACGAAAACGTCCAATACTTTCGTGAAATATGTCGATGTGGTTGAAAGAACTGTTGAATTCATTAACGACTCTTATATTATAACTATTAATGTCTATAATTCTGTTAGTTAATAAGATTAGTTGTTAAGATTTACCTACATGTTAGTTATCTGTCTTTTTATTAGTTTTTGACGTCAGTAAGTGCCTATAAGTATATCTATCCTACTTCCTACTATCACACTTCACACTAATATTATAAAGGCGAAAGTTTGTGAGTGTGTATGTTTGTTACTCTTTTACGTTAAAACTACTAAATGGATTTGGATGAAACTTGGCACACAAATGGTTTATAACCTGGATTAACACATAGGATACTTTTTATCCCGATATTCCCACGGAAACGGGAACCACGCGGTTAAAACCGCGAGCGGCCGCTAGTATTATTATAAATCAATTGCCGAAATGTTAGTACGTGCATCAATTTAATACGGCTGCACCTATTAGGATAATTTCTTTTTATTGTGTTCGTGATTGTCAAGCTAGGTTTGTGTGAAACAGAATTGTGGAAATTCGTCAAGGGGTACAACAGGGTCTGCGGAAGCAGACAAAGTCGCGGGCGGGTCGCTAGTATGGTTAAATCCTGTGACTTTGACATGACTACTTAGGTGTTGTTGATGTAACTAATCCCATCAACCTTACCACCCTTGAAAACAATTGAGTAACTACATTTCAAATTATAAGTTTTACCTAAACACTGATGTAGAGTAGAAACTTTTTTTTTTATTTTTTTTTATTGGCAACGGGTAAGCGCTTGGCCTTCATCTCACCTGATGGTATGTGACGATAAGGCCGAAGGTGGAAGCGCGCTTCACCCGGAATCCTCAACCAATGAGGAACTGGCTATCATATCTCAAACTGCCGGAACACAACAATGCTATAAACATCGTTGTTATGGCGACAGACTTAGATAAGATGGTGGCAGCTAGCCAGGCGGACTTAACAGCCCTACCACCAACCAAACCGAGCACACAAAGAGGTACCCCCCGCTGGGAATCGAACCCGGGACCTCTGGGTCTGAAACAGGTAGCTTAGCCACTAGACCACAGAGGCGGTAAACTTATTCGCTACTATTATTTTTTAAAGTCTACTCATAAATATTTTTTTCCGTTTTGCCTGCTTTCGTTTTCCCGTTACTGAACAAAGGCCTCCCCCAAACCCGTGTATACAATAATGATAAAAATTGAATTCTTTATTTTCGGCTCTCCATTTACGTAATTCCGACCTAATTATAATTCACGTTACGCCACAGAGACAGTGATATTTTGACATAACGCCAAATTGTTTGTTTATCTCGGCATGTTTTGCGCGCTAACAGTGTAGTGGGCTACTGAATAAATTTTTTTGGCCACTGTACAGATTTTTAATACACTTTCATTCCAAGGAGGTGCATAACCAGTAGGACTTGTCAAAACTTTGTTCAGCTACCTGAGTGTCATGATCATAAAGTATTGTAATAATTATTATATCCTATTGCGGAATTTTCTATAGGCCTATACGTAAGACCTATAATTTTTTAGTTGTGTGTTCTTTTGTGTATGCTCCAAGGAATTAGTCGGCTTTACTCATTAAAGCGTACAAAAACAGTATTTTTTTGACAAAACTTCAGTCACTTTGTTCAAAATATCTACAAATCGTATATTCAAACATACCTCGTTTATCACTCTTTGCACTTTATGAAACCGTATCTTTGGCGTGGTTTTGGAGAAGAAAGCGGAAAAACAGACACATGGCGATCGGTGACTTTTAGGTATTACCTACAATCACTTATAAGCACATGATCTATAATGGGCAATTAGTAGGTCACTCAACAAATTGGTATATTGTTGCAACCAATTTTATAATAGACCTTTTTCTAATATATATATTTATAATTATTTTTTATTTATTTATTATACAGGTCCAGCTGAAAACCAGCGCTGGGGATTTTCAATTCTCAGCATTGCCGAGCTGGTCATCCCTTTCGTCTGTTTAGTTAAATGTTTACTTTACTTGGTTGGTATATAAATACCATATCATGGAAAGATAGTGCAATGGAGTACCTACAAATCTGTATAAATGTTTTTAGTTTTGGCAAGGTTTGTGTAAAAATCAAAGGAGAATGACCAAAGCAGCCTATTTGATATCTATTGCGTCTTAATCATTCACATATCAAAAGTGTTCTCATAAGTTATAATGATTACTGTCAAAAAAGGTTTTCTATAGAACGCCGCGTTAAGAGTCAACTGATAAATAAATACTGAACTGAACTGATAGTCATACGATAACAGTTGTCATAACCTCAAAATACCTAAAAAGTTTTAAGCTAAAAATGAAGATAGCTTCAAACTCCCGCATGATATTGTAATGTAATTTGTTCTTCATAATTCAGAGCATTGCTGCTATTGATTACTATTTATTTCATTAAAGCGCTGTGTTACGCTAGCTAGCTAAACAACTAGCCTAACTCCCATAGTAAAATGTTCATTCTCCTTTTTGCGTCCGTCACCGTCACGGGCTACAGAATCCATGTTCACGAAGTCGCGGGCGGGCCGCTATGCGCTAGTGTAATATAAATATAATGATAAATTGAAATATTTCGCCGTTAAAATCGTGATTTACGCAAAACACACTTAAAAACTACAACGGCATTGACATAACAAATTGGTACAATATCGCGTGACGAATTGTTCGGTGCACGAATGTGAACCCTATGCGTGAACACAACAAGGCTGTGGTGTGGTCAGGGCTCGCTAAACGGTCCAACAACTTGATCAAACAGAGCGCGGTGCCTTCTGTCGAACAGTTTGTATAATTACATTTCGGCTGTCGGACGGAACTGAGCTATATCATTGCAGTGCGATTCTCTAAATTAAAGCCTTGGGTAGCAGCGCCTGCCGCAGCGCTGAGAATTGTGTCTGTCTCTTTCATATTCATAGAGTTGGAAAGAGACAGCAGATCACAGTCATGCGCGCAGCGTCTGTGTTGCTTAGAGAAACGCATAGCTGTATAGGTACCCTTGATTGAGCCGTGTCAGTTCGTCGAAGCCGTGTCATAGATAACTAGATTACTAGATAGATCATACAGTGTTTATTTGTTTAGGTTATGTACGGTCGGGGTCACTGTCGCTTTACCACTGCAGCGATTTTCGTATGACGCGCACCGACCGCCCGGGTACTTGCTCTTACCAAATAGACGATGCGGTGTGCAAGGGATTTTGACCTTTAGACTGTTAAAGCGACGGAGTCCACGATAGTACCTACAAACATTCACGAGTGTTATCCCCGAAGCGTTAGTCAGAGACTATACAGGGCGTTCAGAGACTATACCTACAGGGCGTCCCACGGACATGCCACATGGGGGGAAAGTACCTTGAATATTGTAGATGGAACATTTTATGAACCAATTTAAACTGCAATCATAGATATTTAAATAATTACATGGTTGAACCGGGAATCGAACCTGTTACATGAGAAAAATAATCACCTGTAGCTTTATCATACCGATCGAAAGGCTTCATTTCATCAGAAGGATTATTTTTTGCTAAATAACATAGTGTCACAAATAAAAGGAAGACCATGAATTTTAACATTCGATGTAAAATTTGTTCAGAAAAATGAAAAGCTGACATTGCCCTAAGGACATTACAACTGACATTGAAATAAATACATACATAAATTGATTAATTTTGTATTAAAAATTTGTAAAATTCATGGTCTTCCTTTTATTTGTGACACTACGTTACTTAGCAAAAATAATCCTTATGATGAAGCCTTTCGATCGGTGTGATAAAGCTACCTTTCGATCGGTGTGATAAAGCTACAGGATGATTATTTTTCTCATGTAACGGGTTCGATTCCCGGTTCAACCATGTAATTATTGAAATATCTGTGAATGCAGTTTAATATGTTTTTTAAATTCAAATAATGTCTTCTTTCAGTAAAATGTTCCATCTACAATATTCAAGGTACTTTCCCTCCATGTGGCATGTCCGTGGGACGCCCTGTATAGGCGATGAGGACCGCAAAAGCAGGGCAGTGCCACACAACACGGCACACGGAATGACAACTGCACATGTGCTCAGCGTGACAGGTGGTGAGCCCATCGCCGCTCTATGCTGTTGGATGTATGTGCAGTCTTTGGTCCGTCACTCGCCTTTTATAACACCTAAGGGAAAGATGGCAACATTCAATTAATTATCCACCACTGCACATCTCTTTTGTTTTTTCATTATAGTTTTATTGTTTATTTGTAGTAGACAGTTGTGTGGGTTTGTAGCTTATTTTCATTTTTGTTTTTTGTAGTATTTTTATTGTTTATCCGTTTTGTCAGTCTGTAGTCGAGTCGTGTCGTCACAAATTAGGCCCTTTCACAACGGACGGCGGTCTAACCACTAACTTTTTTGATGTTTTTTATGCCTACAGATTTTTTATTTTCTATTTTGTTATTGTTGTTTTTTTCATGTATTACGAGTATGTTATTGAAATGTTGTGTGTGTGTTCGATAAATGTGTTTTCTTTCTTTCTTGTCTTTCTAACGATATTATCATAAAATTAGTGATTAACAGAGGGTTAGGCGAACTGAGAATAAAGTACTTAGTTGTACTGGTCTTCCTTTGCATGTTGTTGTGTGTCTTTTGTAATCTATCTATATTAATAAAAATCAATTGCCGAAATGATTGTCTGCACATCACTTCAGGACGGCTGCACCGATTTGACTAATTCTTTTTAGTTCTGTAGCGGAGCTAATTGTTAGGACAAGGTTTCATTCGATTTGTTTAGATCGTTTTTATCTTTAAAAATTTACAAATTGGTACCTATTTAGCGGGTTTTCTTAATATTTTAACGAACACCTATAATGTTGGGTGAACTTGAAGCCTTTGTTGACAATACTAGGTAAGTATAGAACCTAGCTGTCTAAAGTACATGAGTTTTTGACTCGTTTTTCCTTTGTTGTGTATTGTTTGTACTTCCTCGATTGTGCCTAAAGCAAATAGTTTCGCAGGGTAATAAAAACCAGTTTTAGCCAGCGCCTATTTCTTTTGCGGATATCCAATAGCTAGAGTTTCTAACTTATAATTAAACAGATTGACCTATCCGCATGGGGCTAGCGCACTAAGCGACGCGACACGGTTTTTAACTTAACAACTAGCGGTCGCTCGCGGTTTCACCCGCGTGATTCCCGTTACCGTGGGAATATCGGGATAAAAAGTATCCTATGTGTTAATCCAGGTTATAAACTATCTGTATACCGAAGTTTATCCAAATCCATTCAGTAGTTTTTACGTGAAAGAGTAACAAACACACTCACAAACTTTCGCCTTTATAATATTAGTGTGATTGCCGTTTCCGTGGGAATATCGGGATAAAAAGTATCCTATGTGTTAATCCACGTTATAAACTATCTGTATGACGAATTTGATCTAAATCCATTCAGTAGTTTTTACGTGAAAGAGTAACAAACATACACACTTACAAACTTCCGCCTTTATAATATTAGTGTAATGTAATTATTAAAAGGCCTATTATTACATCTTGACTGTGATTTTTGCGTAATATGCCCATTTTCGCATTTTGTAGAAATTTTGCAAATGTATTTATTGTTTTTATCGAAATAGAATAATAAATTCATGCTTAATATCACATATGTCCACTCTGCGAGAATAAGCTGAGTTCGGACGGCCGGCGCATTGCATTTTGTAGTACTTTTGCAGTTGTATTTATCGTTTTTATTGAAGCAGCATAATAAATTCATTATAAAATATTTATTTCTTATGAAGTAATAATTATTCTGGTATATTTATGTTGCAATAATATTATCGTAGATAGGAGAAATTCACAGTTACCTAAATCAATTTTCGAAGTCTTTTAGTTTAGAGTAAGATTTTTTTTCTATGATTAAATCAATACTCGGAATTTTTAGATATAAGTATATATCTAAAAATTCCGAGGCTGCTACGAACTATACGACTTTATAGGTAAGAGATAACATTCTATTTATTTTATTTCATTTGTTTAGAACAGTAGTTCAGTCTAGAAGCTCAAAAAAGTGCCTTCGTGCATTTTATGAAAATCTTTCTTTGCAATTATGGGTTTGATTAAAAAGATAAGCAAAATTTACAAAAAGAGAGGCCGCTACGAACTATGCCAATAGTTTTTCTGTCACTATTCAAAAAGTCAAAATTATTTATGTACTTATAGTAATTTGTTTTTGAGATTTTGGCCAAAATTGCCCATTTTACGCAAAAATCACAGTCGAGATGTAATGGGCTACTAAGTTTATTTGAATAAAGAAATTTTGATACCAACTACACAGCTTCAAAGCCATAATACTCAGTTAATCCTTCGACGGTTTTTTACTAGATGTAACAGACATAATATCATCAATAATGAAACCGAATGAAATAATGGAAAAGAATGGAATCAATAGGACCGTGTCGCGTTGCGGTGAAAGAATATTACTACCCCCCCCCCCCCCTCTTCCCTTGGGTGTCGTAAAGGCGACTAACGGACTAAAGACTGCACATACATCCTACAACATAGAGCAGCGATGGGCTCATCAAAATAATACTACCACCCCCTCTCTTCCCTTGGGTGTCGTAAAAGGCTACTAACGGAATAAAGACTGCACATATAGCCTCCAGCATAGAGCGGCGATGGGCTCACCAAAAACAATGCTACAAAAATAATTGCGGCGCACTTAGAAGGATTAAAAACTCATTACTGCCCGCTAAAAGTTTCGTAAAGAAAACACCACCTTTGGGTGCACCCTCAGAATAATTACAAATTCTATGGTTGCAATGATATTATATCATTGGGTGCACCTAAATGCGAACCAAGGTCAGAAAGGACTTCTTGGCGGGAAAGTGAAGCGTCAACTGCAGTTTTGTTTTATTTTCTATAATTTGTGTTTTGTCAAATACATCGCTGATTGAATATTAATGTGAAATAATGGTGGATCATTTACTGTTAAGTGTTCGTGAACATGCATGAGTGTTAGCAAATAAAACAAAACAGTGCAACATCACTTTTCAAATTCTCTCAAGAAGTCCGTGGTCTCCTCAATAAAGTTCCACAGCTTTATTGAGTCGCGAGGGGTTTGGGGGGAAATCATTTACCATTAAACGTTCATTATCACTCATTATCATCCACTTAATGTAAAGAAAACAATAATAATTACTTTTAAAACTTGACACTGGCTAAATGTGCTGATCACACGAAGCCATTATTTAAGAGAAAAAAAAGGCGAACCTCCTTTTCGAATAGATGGAATGAAAATACTCGTAGTATAATAGCCAAAGAGATTTAATTACAAGTTCTTATACGTACTAAGTATATGCGAAAAGACTTTTTCCCCAACCTAATATATAGTTTAATTATGATTATGAGACTTCGCTACGATCTTGTCATGTTCATACATGGTATACTCTTGGCCTGACCTTTCACGAAGACGTCTCCAATCTTGTCGAAGTACCTAAGTATCTTTTTATGACGCTTCGTTATTAAGAATAATAATATTAACGTAATTAGCCGCATTGAGTCTATTTTGTTTTGATTCATCATTATTATGTACTGTTTTTTACATTATCATTGGACTGTGGTCATGATGACGGATTAGTTATTTACCCTTTTTTGCGTGTATATTTACAGAACAGACATGTAAAAAAGTCCGTTGAACTATTAGTGAATGATTATGACTGTGATCTCGCGCTTTTTAGGGTTTGGATCTTGTATGTTAAGCGACTTTCGCAATGTTAGGTTACTGGGTGGGTGATCAAATGTCGAGTGGTTGTGGTAAGATGGGAGGTGTTAAAAACCAACCCGCCTTAGGCATATGTGGTTAGGAATTGAACCTAGGAACCCAGATACGTTTATCGGGATGAAAGCTTTGTTATACTCTTAAGAGCACACAACATTTTAATAATAGGGTATTTCTCATTTCTACTATTCTCATCGTCACCTTCGTGTCAAATTTCAATTCTTGCTTATTTGAACTACTTTTACAAAAATTTATAGCCCTTTAGAAGACGAGTAAATTCAATAGAAAATCAATCCAATCGTAAGTCCCGTTTGGAAAATATAGTGTTTTGAAGTTATAGATCCCACGAAAGTGACGCATTAGTCCACGAAAGTGACTCACTCACATACTGTCGTCATTTTGTCAAAATGTTCACTAAAAGTTTTATTTTTTACAACATAATCTTATTTTCATATATAAACAAGCAAATATATATAATATCAATAAACAAAAGAGACAATTATCGGTTCGATCCTAAGTTCATTATTAATCTTAATTAATGGCTTTGCGTTTAGCATTAAGCCAATTTCAAGTAGTATAATATATTTAAAAATTATATTTAGTTTTGTACGGTAGATTGAGTTAAAATGGAGTCTTACAACACGTGTTGTTGCTAAAAGAACACGGGAGAAATTCCATCCTAGGTTCAGTCATCATGCGAAGCAGGTTATTTTACGTACATACTATGTAATTCAAAAGTGTAAAGTTTTATTACAAACCTTAATACACAAATAATAAATAGGAACTTGATGAATGATTTACTTACTTTAACTACCGAAAACTGAGTGTATTTTACTTTAATATAGGTAACTTCTATAAATATATGAAAATATAATCTCATACAGATCAAACAAGCCCAAACACTGCAGGTTTATCTTGTTCCATTGCTTAATTTCTGCTTCACGATACTCAATTTGGATTCAGGGCTGGGATTATTAGATTTAAAACACACAATCAGGTATTACACAGACCACAAGAAGACCCCTCTAAGGTTGCTTCTTGGACCTGTCGAGTGCTTTTGACGGTCTCGTAATATTATTTTTGGTAAAAACTTGCAAAATGTAACCTATCTCTTGTTTCGCCAGACCAACTGCGTAAAATGGGCAGACAAGCTGTCTGAGCCTTATAGGTTGAAGTATGGCGTGGGGCAAGGTGGACTTAGCTTACCTCAGTTGTTTAATTTGTACATGAAGGAGCTGCTCGTGAGACTCGGCAGCACACAGGTCGGTTTTCATGTGGATGGAAAGAGTGTCAACAACCGAAGTTATTCCGACGACAATACCATGTCGCGACATGGTGTTGCTGAGTCCCTTGGTTAGCATGCTCAGAAAGCTTCTGGTAATCTGTAAGGCATACGCCAATACGCACAGGCTTGTTTAAATGTAAAGAAGAATGCGTTTTTGTTGTTTAAAGCAGCGAATTAAATCTCCAGCTTCATACTGCTTATGCTCTACAGCACTGCTCTGGAGAGGGTTTCGCACTTCAAGTACTTAGGGCATTAAGTAACAGAAGACTTGCGTGATGAAATGGAAATAGAGAAGGAGCAAAGGGTGTTATCAAGGCTTAGGTTTACAAGATGTAATAGCCATGTTAAGATTACATTTTTCAAAGCATACTGTCAGGCTTTCTATTCGTGCTCCCTCTAGGTCAGCCTATACACAATGGGCGCGAAAGGCATTAAAGGGGCAATATACACGTTTTGGGTTCTGTTGGGGCTGCCTCGTTACTGCAACGGGTTCGATGCGATAATGTTTAAAAAGGCTACGTCATGATAAGCAGAACACGATGCAGTACCAACAATATTCTAGACAATAATAGCCTAAACCAGTTCGCCTTCAGGGCCAAAACTCGAAGCCAGTCCGGCTGCAGCGTGGAGTGTGAGACAAGGAGACGTCATAATCTCCGAAGCTTAGAGGACGTGTTTAAGCTTCTGCACTGAAGATGACTCGGCGTCAATATTAACGGCGTGTACATGAGTCACCTTCGATATGCCGACGATATCGACTAGTGTCTCTCAACAAGTGGGCCTTAAAATGAACATGGAAAAGACGAAAATCATGACTAACTGACGTGTCGTACCCACTCCTCTGAAGGTTGGAAACCTGCTCTTGAAGTTGTTGACGAAATGTATATCTGGGACAAACGGTCCAGTTAGGTAGGTCCAACTTTAAGAAAGGGGTCAATCGTCGAATCCAACTCGGATAGGTAGCGTTCGGTAAGCTATGAAATATCTTCTCGTCCAAAATACCACAGTGTCTCAAGACGAAAGTTTTTGACCAGTGTGTGTAGAGGATTCGATCCCGGACCTTTTTTCCAATCCCGGGATGACGGGATTGTATATAGGCACTCCCGTAATCCCGGGATAACCCCGAGATTATGAATATAAATTAAAAATCATTGTTTTACATGAAAATCAGCTTTTTATTCACAATATTAAGAAATGTTTGTAAATCTCTTAAAAAACAAATTTTACTTAAACTTCTATATAAAAATCAAAAATATTATATTATGTTTTCAGAGATCAATAATAATTGTTAAACTAAATGACACGCTACTATTGTATTGTCTAAAAAAATTAAACATAAGTAGGTAAGTACTTCTTATATGCGAATTGAAAATTAACATAAGTATAAATCTTTGAATTTATTAATTTTTAATTTGTGGCACGACGCCAAAATGGCCTCACTCTGCCTGATAAAAAGCAGCCAGTGAAGCCCAAGAAGTGAAAGCGTTCATCACAGCGCTACCACGCTATTCCAAACGCTCACACTATGGCGGCCTGCATAAATGCTTTTTCACACCCCGCTTAATAACCCGGGAGAGAAAGAGGAGGGAAATACGTGTGCGGAAAGCGCATTCCAATACGGGCAGTTCGGCAAAGGAACGATTGTTCAAACTTTTTGGTACGTGTCTTGATGGTCAGCCAGCTGAGGGTGAAATAATCAACAAATTCCATAAGTCTTTTCGTTTCAATGTTAAAATAAAAATGAGTTTACTCTATAGAGATCACACTTGAGTTTTTGTACCTAGTTGTAATCTTTCTATTGCGAAACTAAAATCTTAGAAATAGTAATGCATTCAATTTTTCATCTTCAAGTTTGCTTCTCAGTTTACTGCACAAATATGCAGACGCTGAAAAAGCGCACTCAGGCTCGATTAAAGTTAGAGAAATCGTTACTAATTATTTATAAGTTTTCTCCAAATTATAGCCTCTAGTGGAAGTCCAACTCAAATTTTTACACAAACAAACAGAACAGAACCTCCCTGATTGAGTAAGAGCGCAAACTAAATAAATCAGCTGACAAGACAAGATGGTTGACAAATGTCAAACGAAGAATGCGTTTCGTATCACGCAATCATTTAATACGAATTTTATTATTTTGTTTACAATCCCGTAAATCTCGGGATTAGTCAAATACAATCCCGAAATTTTCGGGGTCAAATATCGTCCATTAAGTGTGTGTTGCCAGTGATGACATACTGTACCGAAACGTGGTCGCTCAATATGGGCCTAATAGGCCGGCTCAAAGTCACGCAAAGAGCAATGGAGAGGGCTATGTTCGGGGTTTCTCTACGTGATTGAATCAGAAATGAGGAGATTCGTAAAAGAACTAAAGTAACCGACAATAGCCCAAAGAGTCGCCAAGCTCAAGTGCAACGACGATGGATGCGAGCAGCACAAGACCGGTCGTGGTGGAGATCCTTGGGGGAGGTGTTTGTCCAGCAGTGGACGCCCTCTGGCTGATGATAATGATGATGAATAGCCCAAAAGAACGAGTGTCCTATCATTGAGCATCTCGGCTAGGCAAGTAAACAACACACAATACTCCTGCTCATTGTATATATTGCTCCATATTTTTCAGTTCTCTATTTATATAACTATTTTTTGACATTTATTATTATTATTATTGCGGAGTTCCTATGACTACCTTCCTACTGCATCATCAGACTAGCTCAATGGTGCCATATTATTTATTGTATTGTCATCAAGTTATGTAGGTAGGTACACCAAATACATCTCGATTGGTTGCTGAAAATTGGTTTAAATCTTCCTGGCAGAATTTGACCCGAACATACTTACTTACACCTTGCAAATGAAATAAAGTCTTGTAAGCAATCACTTTCATGACATAAAATCACTTTCGTGTACAAAACGCCACGAAGGCGAGGCCACGAAGGTGACGAATATTGGTTTAATTTATAAATTTCAGCAAAGAGTAAAGAGTATTGTTACAATAAATATCTAGAAGATTTCGTAGTTTCGATAAGCTAACTTTGACTTCAATTGCAAAAATACAATGGACAAATATATTGACCACGCAAGTGATCGGTACACCATAAATAAAAACTTATTAATATTTTTCCCCCGGACTAATAACCGCAAGTCTTAATGCTGCGAAGCTTGGACACGACTGACGTTAAACCAAATCGAACTCTCTGTGACTAGTTGCTACTATTTTGTTCAACAGCCAAGCGGTTACTTCTAATACTTCTAAGCAAATTAAAAGTACCTAAATCGTGTGACCGATGCATATGGTCTTTTCAATTCAAAACAATAAAAAATACATTTTTCTTAGACTATTATGTGTAAAGTGTATTTCATTGCGATGGCTTTAGCATATGTAACATACCAATATTTTGAAATTTGGTGAAGCAGTAACCAAATTTTTCAATACAACGGGAAGTGTGACACGTTGAGAATGCACGAAATGGTCCCGTTTTTGACCAGTTGTAATATTTTTATATAAAATTTTAAACACTGAAAAAAGACGATAACCTCAGGCGGGAATCGAACCACGCACCTTCCGCATTCCGGGCGACTGCCTTAACCACTTGGCTACCGAGGTCTGGCTTTCAACCGTCGAAGTTTGTCAGTGCTTGATGCTTATGTTTTTAGTCGTCTTTTTTCAGTGTTTAAAATTTTACTTAAATATATTTAAGCGTTAATAAAACGCTAAAATATAAAACATTAATGTTTTATGTGTTTAAGTTATATCGTTTAGGAAATATAAGTGGGTGACCATCAAAGAGCTTCTGTGAGAATCACCCAATAATCCGATTTGTTCCGGATTCGTCGTGTTCCTGATTGGTCGTATTCCAGATCTTACGTATTCCAGATTCGTCGTAATACAGTTCACCTTAGTAGGTACTTGTCATATTTGTTATAAAATAAACCAAATACAACTTGTAACTTATTTAAATAAACAATTATAAGTATTCGAACAAAGAAAATCTCCTCGATAGAACAAAAAACAGTTTGTTATTAACTCAATAAAATCCTTTTCACCATTTCGACAAAACTGTTTCGTAAACGGAGATTAACTGCAAAGTACCATAATTCGATTGAGCCTTATTTTGATATCATATCTAAGCTTATATATAAGTACATGCTTTAACATAAAGCTCATGTTTTTAATATTTAATTCAAATTATTCCAGAAAACTACACTTTTGTCTAATACAGAAAAACAGAAAACAGTACCCCAAGCACGAACTAATAAGGTACTAGTTAACTAGTACCATAATGGTACGAGCTTGGGGTACAGTTAAGTAAATTTTGCCACGATAATAAAAAATTACATGGTGCTTAGTTGGATTTCCAATTACCGGTACCAATAGGTATTAACCCCGCAAATAAGCCATTCTATGTATTAGGAACATCAAATAACAACTATTCGTCAACCGAGTCGCGTAGCGGTGAATGAATACTACCACCCCCTCTCTTCCCTTGGGTGTGGTAAAAGGCGACTAACGTACTAAAAACTGCACATACATCCAACAGCCTGTGCTGTATTCATTCATTTTCAGCCATTCATCGCTGCTCTATAGCGGCGATGAATGGCTGGCTCACCACCTGTCACGCCGAGCACATGTGCAGTCTCTATTTGGTGAAAAGTGGACTATGGTAGAGGACTGCTTTTGCGGTCATCATTGCCTAGTCTCTGACTTATCCTTCGGGGATAATAGTCTGACTATATGTATGTCCGTATGTATGTATGTATGTTGTAACAACTATTTGTATGGGAGCAACTTGAAATTGCGGTAAAAATAAGCTATTGTATAACAAATGTTTTCTTCAACACTCCGTATAAGTTCGTCTCGTAAGCTTCGCTATAATTACAATCACCATTGCATGTCAGTAAGACAAAATATGCCTGAACTTATTATAAGTACACACGACTCACACACACAAACATGTCGTTTACTTTGAGGCCGTCTCTATGCCGTATAGGAATATGTTATAAAAGTAGTTTTCTTAGTACCACTTATGAACTTCACTAAACTTCAAATATTTAAAGCAAAAAAACAAAAACCGATAGTCAATTGAAAACAGAATCACCTCTTCAAACAACTCACAAAAAGATCAACATTTCTATGCGAATGCTTTAACTATTCTCCCTCACTTTATTTCAGCGTCAAACGGCACTCTCAAAGGCCATGCCACTCTATCGTATCCACGCAGAACCGAAGAGGCAGTGAGCGTTTGAATAATTAGTATTTCACATGGACACATATTAATTTCGCGCGTCCTCTTTGATCATTTATACAATAGATACACAGTCTCATGCAAGATTAACATGTTGGCTGCTAAGCCAGTTTTCACGTAGGTTCATACTGTGCGCAGCCAGGTTGATTAGGCCCAGTGGGAGTATTTTTGACGGTGCGTACCAGGCGCCATAAACCTGGTTACACTGATTAGTATAAAAAATTTTTTAGCAGCGCAGAAATAAGATCTTTAATAGTTAAATTTTGCGTTTTGCTTATATTTTAATGAATCAATCTAACTCCGGCTTAGCCTTAGGATCGGACGAAAAAATTCGGATTTTTTTGAGGATTAAATCACCAGGTCGGCAACGGCAATACCCAGTAACGCACTAGTAATAGAGGTACCATGTTTGTTAAGCCTTGTAATGCACTAGAGTTTTCAATTTCTAGGGATGGGAAAAGTGACCAAAATAAGTTAAAAGCAACTAATCGCTATGCATGTTTAAATTAAATTTATTTTTTATTAAAATGTTGTTTATTAAAATAATGCAAACTGTTGGCATTTACTGCACTCGTTTTTTCGTGGAAAATATTCAAAGAATTCATCACTATCAGAATTTACAGTTATTTGTATATAATAAAACAAGTAAGAAACTACTACTACGCGATAACGCCGGACGATTGAATCCCGGCGAAACCGAAACCCGCGACGTGCGGCGCTATCGATATCCAAATGTAAACTGACCATATCGTCGCCTGCCTGCACTGCACTCGCTGTACCGCTCACGCCTTATCACCTCCCCAAAAACATCAGTGCTGGTACCAGGCAAATAAAACAAGGCCTGGTATAGCATTCAACGTGAATAATTTTATTTGTGTGCGAACTAGGTCAAACATACACGGTACACTTTACTCACGGTATAAGTTACGAAAGTAAAGTTGAAATAAATGTGTTTGTCTCTTTCATACGTCAATATTACTAATGTTACGGGGTTCGCACCTAGGCAAATGGCACGATTTCAGCGTCCGCATTGTCAGAAAGATACTCACAAGGCTATTAAAACCCAGTTTAGCAGCTAACGTGTTAAACTCAATAATGTCCCCTCGTAAATACATGCATATCCTGAGATCAACATCAGAAATGAAACGAAATATATAGATAAATATTTATTGTAAAGTAAACCTTTAACTTTAGGCACTTAATTACAAATTCTTAAGTAATTCTTTTTTAAACACTAAAATAGACGACAACCTCAGGCGGGAATCGAACCACGCACCTTCCGCATTCCGGGCGGCTGCCTTAACCACTTGGCTACCGAGGTCTAGTTTTCACCCGTCGAAATTTGTCAGTGCTTGATGCTTATGTTTTTTTGTCAACATTGCTTCATAAAATCTTAGAAGTTTTCACCTCTGAGATCCGAAAGAAATATTTTTTCAAATCTTTGAACATTACAAATTCTTATGAATATTATTAGAGTTACATCAATTTGGAACTAAGCTCGCTAGTTTCAAAGAAGTAAGAACAAAGTTCTAAATTCGAAGTTTTGAGAGCAAACCAAGGCATGTTTCTGATTTATGCCTTGTTTCGTGGTGCCGTTTTTCAAGCTGCAATTGCGTATCTATAGTCTATATGATCAAAGCGGGTGCCCTTCGGTTCGCCTAAAATTTTTGGTTCTAATTTCATATGGCCGAACTAAACTTCAACTTTTAACGTACAATACTTAGTTGTTTTCGTACCATTGAAGTATTGCCTAAAAATTGAAAACCCTAATTTTAGAATCCCTAATAATAAATGCACTAAAAGGTTTCGGCATAACATTATTTCAGCATTAAAAAGATTACGCTTTAGTGTTGAAAGCCCTAATTTATTATTATAATAAGTACCTTAGTTCAAACTTTAATTAACATTTTATCTTATTTTATAAACAAAAAATAAACAAACTTAAAAAATAAACAACTTACATCCCATAGCAGCCTATCTTTAGTAAACACCCAATATGACTGTAGTAGCAAGAGTGTTGAATAACTTTGAAGAACTAACAATCACCCAAGACATTAACAACTGTAACCAAAGATAACACAATCCCGAAAATTGACGGAAACCCTGCCACTCACAAGACAGTAAGAGTCAAGTTAAAAACATGAGACAATAAGATTCAATAGCAGTTATTGAACGGTTACAGTTGAGAAGCGATCCCTATCTATTAAAAAAAATTTAATAATTTCATATTGATTTTTTTTGTATTCTTTTTTTTGTATTCTTTTACTTTCTTTTTATTATAGGTATTCTTTTTATATTCTTTATTCTTTTCCTTACTTTTTTTTATATCTTGGAATTCAACTTGGGATAGAACCAACATGGACCTCATCATATGTAGACCCGAAAAGCGTGTGCAATTGCATACATTTCGCCGGACAACAAAACAATATTTGCCCGAAAACCTGAAAAAAAGGATTTCCCCTTTTTTTTTTTTTTCTTCTTTATTTAGTAAGTATTTCTATTCTGTTAGAATAATGTATTTAAAAACATAAAAATGTATTTAAGTAGTTATAAGATAACCATCGGCTGATGAGTACTGTAAGTTTTTAGACCTTGCACCGGTTAAATTTAGTTATGATTTTTCAGTATATTTGTTTAGCTTATGTTTACGCTGCTGTGCATCTGTGTATAAGTTATAGTTTCTATAAGTAAAACTTTACTCAGTATAAACTTGTTTTATTTCCATGATAAGTTTTAATAAAAATTTAAAGTGTAGCTTGTGTCTATAGATTTATTTTATTTAGTAAGGTTTTTCCAGCGTAAAACATTAAAAATAAGAACTTATTAAGTACTTATATTTTTATTTTAAAATCCTTGATATGCCAAGAACCAAGATTTTTACCATGCATGTTGACGAGTTCATACACAAAGGGTGACAATTATGCTTTAATTCGACATTTAATATATTTCGATTTAGGAGTAAGTGTCTTTGAGACGTATTTGTCTTTGTCACTTTGGTAATAAGTTTTACGCCACACAATATCACCCACACTAAATTCATGACTTTTACGACGTACATTGTATGGACCACAATTCTTAGTATGAGACCTTATTGAGGATCTTTGTACCTGGTTGAACACTTTAGTCGTATTCTGTTTCTTAGTTATAGGCAAGGTACCCATTATGTCATTAGTAGACTTTTGAATTGATCCAACACATTTCCTCGGACGACCCATGAAGCTTAGAGTAGAGTGCTGAGCACGTTTATGTGAATTACATGAGTCACAATTATTAACAAAATTGGCTACGTCTTTTTGCATACCAGGCCAAAAATATTTTTTTATTTTTTTTATCTAAGAACAAACAGTTATACATGATTTATAAATATATACAAAAATTGATTGTAAAATAAACCTATAGTTCCTATAATTCAGCGATAAACTTCTTAATGTTTTATAAATTCCCAAATGTTTAGAAGTAGGACTGGTATGATTTTTCTTTAGAATATCCGCTTTAAATTCGTTAGGAACAACTTCCTTCCATGTGAATTTCTGATTTTTAGGATTATTATTTTTAATGAAGCGATAAAGTTTATTGTTGGATATTCTATAATTTAAAAATGAAGTGGGAGACTGGGGAATGAAGCGGATTTAGATACCATGGATTTGACACATTAGGTGCGGCTTGGTTATTATTATCTATAGCTGCTGTAGATATAGCACAAGTGTTCGAATTCAGAACTAAGCAATCCAGCTCACTGGGAAATAAATTAAAAGCTCTCCAGAAATCCATTCCCAAGATAAGATTATCTTTGATCTCAGGGACTATATAGACTTTTATAGTGTGAGTCTGATTTTTAAAAGATAGCGGCATATTTAAGTATGATGAAGTGTAAAGTTTTTGACCGCCAGCTGCAGAAAGTTGTAATGGATTGCAGTAATTTAATTTACGAGTTGAATTAAGCAAGACTTTGTGGGAATTATTCCCTAAAGTAGTAATGCTGGACCCAGTGTCCAAAAGACCAACAATATTTTTGCCCTCGGCATTGACCGTGACAAAAAGTCGAGATGTACTGGTTTTAGATTCCAGTATTGGAGAAACATAATGTTCAGTATTAGTTGACAGTTTAGCTGTCGAATCCTGACCTTTCTGCTGTATAGAGTTGCCATTTTTAGTGCAATTCGGACACTCTGGAGCACGAACACTCTTTTTGCCACATTTAAAACATATTATATCGCGTGGCTTCCTACACTGGCTGAGGCTATGTGTGTTAGTGCGACATCTAGGACAATAGACTCCTCGCGGCTCAATAGCTGAGACAAAAGATTTCCTAGGAAAACTGCAGATGAAGTAGAATTATTATTCCCCCGATAAGAAAACTCGAAAGCAAGAATTTGCGCACTAGGACCTGGAGGTTCATGAAAATTAGTGAATTGGCATTGTACCCTCTCATAATGTTGGCAAGCCACTTTAAGTGCATTAATTGAAAAAATAGGCGAAGCCGCGACCAAAACACTGGCGTAGCACGGTCTTACATTATGCAATAAAATGTCTAATTTATCCCTTACTGACAAGGGCTTTGACAGACGTGAAAACATACCGTCCATTATTGCTAGGTAGACAGATATGGACTCGTCCCTACCTTGTGTACGGGAACGAATTTCAGCCAAGAATCTATAGTGAAAATCCTGCAGACTGAAATCAGACTTTAATAATGTCACCAATTCAGACCAACTGGTAATGTTACTCACACACCTAAACCAATGCAGAGCATCTTCGACAAAAATTTCGTAACCGAATGACAATATCTTATCGTGAGAAATGCCTCTAGACACGATATATTCGTCAACCCTTTGAATAAAAGATAATACACTTGTTTTGCCGTTAAATCTTATTTTATTAAAATCAGCCGAGGCGTTACGTTCAATATTTAAATTTACTACCGATTTCTCTAAATCGATCAAGCCTTGGTACGATGTTGGCTGTTTAACAGTTTTGAGGTTTAAGCGACAATAAAACTTTATATTGGGAGTCGAAATTATTTTTAGCTTCTAACAAATCGTCATCGTCGTCAACTACGACCCTATTAAGGCGATGATAAATGTGGTTCAACAATACTTCCGTTCTACAAAACAAGTTTTTATCAAAGTTAGATTTTAGAGTTTTGAAATTTTTTTAAGATTTATTCAGAGCAATTTCGATACCCTCAATATCCAAAACCGGATCCAAATGCGATACTTAAATATCTTCGGAGGGAAGCTCCTTAGATAGCTTTATAATTTGCCTCCGTAATTCCATCACAGAATCCCCCGGAGTAGCTCCCCGTAAAGCAACTTCGTAATCCAGCTCGGCTTTTTGAAGCGATAAAAAATTTATAGTGTATTCTGCCATGGTCCAATCGAGTATTCTAAACCTGGGTGAGTTGTCTAGAGCCGGTTCAATGTAACTTAGCGAAATTAAAGTAAAAGAAACACAATAAAATTTAAGTGGGTGTCAGGAAAAAAAAATTACCGAATAAAAATTTAAAAAAAAACCCGAAGATTGTTCAAAATAACGATGTTAAGAACGGTTTTAAAATGAATAGGGATGAATAAATTACTATAGTTTACTGTGTGATCGGATTTAAGAAACACAAAATCACAAAATAAAAACCAAAATGCACTGACACCAACTTTCACTGTAAAAAAATATTAGTTAATAATAGTTAAAGAACGACACAGAGCGAGCTATCCTTAGCGAGCTGGGCGCCACTGAAGCAGGTTTAGTTGCCTCAGAATAGGAATAAAACAGTGAATAGGTTAACAAGTTTAATCCTATTCATTTAGTAAAGAATTTACAAAACTCAGGGGGTGGTTCACGGATCGCTCACTCTTTCCGATTGCTAGGACTTAAAAGGGACTTAGCTTTAGGCTAATCTTCCTCGTAGACTGCAGCTACCCGGAACCTGGAACCGGCAGGGTCAGTCTGCGCGCAGGGACGAAAGCGGAGTCGTGTACGCTAGGCAGCTGATCCACGCACGAGCTCTAGCAGGCGGGCAGGCAGCAGGCAGCAAGCAGCAGGCAACAGCGCACAGGCCCAGTGGGTGTAGCCTGGTACAGGAACCCGAGATTTCGGGTTATATTTTCGCGCAGAATTTTAACAGCACGACGTTGTAAGTAATGTCAAGAGTAGGTAGACAGAGCAGGAAAAGAGAGCTTTCTCAGCGTGTGTCTGCTTTTTATATTAGAGTAAATCGCATAAAAAATTCGATATGGCTGTTAATTTAAACACAGACGCCCTTCCATACTGGCAGGGCCGTCGAGCAGAGACAAAAACAGAGCGACTAGACCATAGAGAAGACAGAATCAATAATGGCTCGCTTACACAATCGCAAAATTATAAGCGATACTCAATAATGGCTCGCTTACACAATCGCAAAATTATAAGCGATACATTACTTTCTTCTTTATTATGATTTTCCCTTTAATCAACCTTATTTGATTAAAGGAAAAACTACCTTTAGCACCTCCAGATCAAATTGTAAGAGACCACCTCAATCCGGCTGGAACACGCTTTCAACGTCCCACGTAGCTAACGACAGGATATTTAGAGTAAGTGAAACAAGCTCCGTTATTTGCGTCCTTGTCAGCTGTTAGATGTGTACAATTCGCTAAAATAATTTTATTTGCCCAGCAGTAGGACGTTTATAGTGATATCATAGTGAGATCATTTGATTTGATATTATATTATTTAGGATTTAGTATTTGTGTTTAGACAGAAGTGTTACATATCCCCCCTTTTAGAGTAGAATTTTGCTTAGGAAAAATCCAATTATGTAAGAAAAACAATCCTCAAGATTAATACGGAAGACCAAATTCATCTGCATACATCGTCGTATATACCCTCAATTCCATTCATTAGTCTCTACATTCTTCATAATGCAGTCATAAATTAACATATGACTACAACTTACATCCCATAGCAGCCTATCTTTAGTAAACACCCAATATGACTGTAGTAGCAAGAGTGTTGAATAACTTTGAAGAACTAACAATCACCCAAGACATTAACAACTGTAACCAAAGATAAAACAATCCCGAAAATTGACGGAAACCCTGCCACTCACAAGACAGTAAGAGTCAAGTTAAAAACATGAGACAATAGTGAGATCATAGTGAGATCATTTGATTTGATATTATATTATTTAGGATTTAGTATTTGTGTTTAGACAGAAGTGTTACAGTTAGACCATAAGTATTTGTATCAAACATTACACACCCGGCAGAAATACAAGCTGCCCTACTCCTGGATTGTCTGTGACATAAGGATTGTCATCTATATATAATTTTTTTTATTAGACAACAGAAATACTAGCTGCTGTACTGCATATAAAAATGATTAGGCGTTATACTCTTGTGCGAATTACAATTTAGTAATTGTAAATAGTAGGGATTATGAATGGTTCCGCCTAATGTCGCATTTGAGAAGTTTAAATTCGGCGATAAAGAGTTAGGCGAAGTGAAAATAGGCTTAACACATTTAGGAAAAGTAAAATTGTGCGAAAAAAATTAAGGCGTATGGTTTGTGTGCCATTGACAATTAGGAGAACAAAAATTTGGCGATCCAATATAGACCCGATCGAATCACGTCCGGATTGAATCGGGCAGTAGTGGGCAAAGCATTCCGCACAAGCCATGACGCTTTTGTGACAGTCAAAACGAGACGAAACGCAGTTTGCCATTGGAATTTATGAGCTCAAACTACTCTATGACTTCAAAGGAGTGTTAGAATATTGCGCAGGTGCTAACAAAAAGTAAAGGTTGAATGGTTTTCTTTGAAAAAAAAAATCAAAATGTCTTTATTCAGTTAGCTTAAAATAAGCATTTTGAATCGTCTGAAACATAAAACTTCTCTCTAGGGATGGGCAAAACACCCATTCCGGACGTCTTTTAGCTGTGGAGAAGAACGGGCGCAAGAAACTCCACAGCTTTATAATAATATAGAAGTAACGAAATTTACAAAACAATATGTCGTTACCAAATTATACAATCAATAATCATAAAACAATTATAAAATTAAAGAAAAGACAAAAACAAAATTGAATCTAAAATTTTTATCTCTGGCACTACGAACGCATTCAAACAATTATGTGTGCGAAACTAGAGGAATTTTAATTCCATGCATTTTTGTCATTGATGTAATCGCTTACAGTTTATTAGCTCTTTTCTAAAAGTCTGTCCTTATTATGTGTCTTAAATTTGTTAAAGGGCAAACATTATAACATCGTTCGATTTTATTGTAATATACGACACTTAGTCCCATGAATGTTCCATAAACTTTCTGAAGGCGAAATTTAGGAATTACAAGTCTATAAGTACTTATTTCTTGTATTTAGTTTGTGTATATCGCATTTTTATTTAAATGAGAAATATTTTGAAGGACGTAAACAATATAGTTATAAATAAATTGTGATGCAACGAATATTTATTTCTTTAAACAGCTCCTTAAGGGAGTCACGTGATCCTAGGTTATATAACCTATATGGACCTTACTGCTCTCTGCTCTAAGTTAAAGTACTAATTAGCTTTTACTTCCGTTACTGTTGGTTTTGTAAATAAATTCTGTTTGATTCTGTCTATGTAATGACATTATGGGTTTTGTTATTGGTCATGTAGACCATTTTGTCTGGTTCTACTTTAGTTGGTGTGTCATTTAGCGTCACTTTATGAAAATGAAGCTATTTTGTTAACACTTTCACACATATACACACACACATATAAGTTTGCTTCACTTTAGTGAAAACGGAAAAATTGTGTTTTCTATTAGCTGTTATTCAAAATATTTTAGATATTGCGCACTGTAATTTTCAATATGTATTACCTACAGAACGTATGTGTGAGGGGGGATGACTGTTTCCAAAACACGATTGGAAACATTTTGCTCGATAGAATAAAAATCCGGAAGTTATACCTCTAATATTTCATATAAATGTACATTACGACCGTGTTTTACAATAATAATTCCAAAAAATTATAAATACATAGGTAGGTAAAAAATAAACGTTTTCATAAAAATGTTTACGAATTACCACGGACCCCGCACCGCGCAACACCCGCGAGCACCCGGATTTTTTGCTGACCGCCTAATCCCCCACCCCTCAAACCCCAAGCGGTCGCATGAGACCGCACGCGCACCTACAAAAACACACTTGACTTAGTACCGTGTGTTTATAGACTTACAGACTACTTTGGTATGAACAAGTTTGGTTATTTCGGTTCTGTGGTTCATCTTATGTATTGTTATCGCAAAATATCGCATAGTCTATGCTCGATCAAATTTGACGTTGACAGTTACTGTCAAAAAAGTGTCAAAAAAAATCCAAGACTGAGGGGTTAACCCATATATTTTGCATCAATTGGTGTTAATTTACTCCGGTAGTAGTTACTCCAGAAGATGTAACATGGTTTTTGGTCGAATCCACGCTAATCGTGAAAGCGTAACAAACTAACAAACAAACCTGTGAAACCAACTTACTTTGGCATTTTTTATTAGGATATGCTTTCAGAAGCACATACGAACAAGTATGGTTCTACTATCGGTTCGAATTTGGAATGCATTTATGGAGAAAAGCCGTGCAATAATGTTTGCGGACTTAACTCCTTCACGGGCAATAAGTCGAAATTTTTAATTGCTTTTCAATCGTATTCCAAGAGCATAAGGTTCAATATTTAGTGGCAATATAGCTGCCATTGTCTTCGAAAAGATTAAAATAAATTTTAAACTATGCTTTTTGCATCTAAGTTAATAAATATTTACTGACAACATCAGTTAAGTTAGAAAATTGATAAGTTAAAATTGTGTTTAAATATACTTAAGTCAAATTTTAAACACTGAAAAAAGACGACTACCTCAGCTATTCCGGGCGGCTGCCTTATGCGGAAGGTGCGTGGTTCGATTCCCGCCTGAGGTTGTCGTCTTTTTTCAGTGTTTAAAATTTTACTTAAGTTAAAATTATCTAAGCTGTTTGGTGATAGTTTATTATTGAAAGAAACTACCAACTGTTAAGTGTCGTAAAAGGCGACACATCGTGCAGTTGTCATTAAAATTTGTATGCCGTAGACTGTAGCAATGCACTGGTTTTGCGGATCTCATGTCACTGGTCACTGACTAAAAGTTGCTTCACACCGTCACAGTGTATTTCATACATTCTCTATGAACGCATCCCCACCTGTCAGTGATAATGCTCTTAGTGTCAATGCCGCCACCGGCAAATCATGGACGTATGCGTTTTGACAAAATTCATAGAGAATGTATGAAAGAATATTTTTCACTGTGCCGGTACTGTGCCGGAACTGTGACTTCACTGATATGTGAGAATACAAATGTATGTGTTACTTATGTAACTTTTTTTTTGCAGAAATATTATTTACTAGCGGCCGCTCGCGGTTTCACCCGCGTGGCTCTCGTTCCCGGTTATAAACTATCTGTATACCGAATGTCATCCAAATCCATTCAGTAGTGTTTACGTGAAAGAGTAACAAACTACATACTTACAAACTTTTGCGTTTATAATATTAGTAGGATTAGTAGGATAGTAGGATAATTAACTAATCAAATTCTGTATAATATTTATTTTATTTAAATTATGTAACCCTAAAAACGGGGAGGGGCTTTATCGATAGAAATTCAGAATTGATTGACAAAATGAGTAGTGTAATATTGGGCATTCTAGATCACTTTTCACTCCATTGATCTCACTGACGTTCGATCAATGTCGTTAAAAGTGATCTAGAATGTCCCAATATTACTTTTGAAAATCACTGCCACTCGCTCAGTCAACGTCAAAAAGTGATTTAGAATGTCCAATCGACTTCTCGTGTTTTAGAATGTCTAATCGACTTCTCGTGATCTAGAATCCCATACAACGACTGCGATCTACTTTACACATTTTCAAGGTCTTTCGTTCATAGGATGCAGGAGCTTTTGACAATATGGAATTACAGCACAACTATAAATGAATGTGACTTAGTGAACTCTCAGTACGGAATAAGTGTTGTTTAGACGTAAGCGCCTACACGATTAAAATAGCAATATACCATTAACAGCTACGCTCCTCAGTCTTTCCGAAGGCGCTTGGTCAATTTATTCTATATTGTTTATAATGCCATTTTGTAATATAGTTTCGATTCATCATTGAGATCACATTATTAAACTTAAGTATCCGTCATATACGGTTTTTATTTGCCACCACGCTCCAAGGTGTATCATATAGTTGCATTTGTCAAATTTTATTCCTGACCCATAAGAAAACACTTGTGTATTTTAATCGAATTCATATTTCAATTTCTGTATACAACGACTTCGATCTACTAAACACATTTTCAAGGATTTCGTCTACTGAATGCGAAGGTTTTTGACAATATGGAATAACAGCACAACTTAAACTGGATGGGGCTTCCTGGTCTCCCAGGACTGGATCCCCGAATAAGTTAGTGCTATGAATAACATTTATCAAAGTAGTACCTCGACCCATAGGAAAACACTTGTGTATTTTGATCAGAATCCAGTATGTAATAGTTTAATTTCTGTATACAACGACTTCGATCTACTTAACACATTTTCAAGGATTTCGTCTAATGAATGCGAAGGTTTTTAACAATATGGAATTACAGCACAACTTAAGCTGGATGGGGCTTCCTGGTCTCCCAGGACTGGATCCCCGAATAAGTTGAACTATGAATAACATTTGCTAAAGTTGAACCTCGACCCATAGGAAAACACTTGTGTTTTTAAACCAAACTTCATTTCAGTATACGGTGACTCCGATCTACTCTACACATTTTCAAGGTTTTCAACAATTGGAAGAAAAGGTTTTATGCCGAAACACCTCAACCTCGATCCAAGGAAAACACTTGTGTATTTTGATTAGAATCAGTTGCCAATTGTCATTGTCGACTCTGATCTACTCAACACATTTTCAAGGTTCTCATAAAAAAAACACTTGTATTTTTTGATCTAAGTCAATGCAGACAACTGTGCAGGGAATTGTTAGTTACCTTATTTATATCAATCCCGCAAACAACAACGTATGCAATCACTACACACACACACAAACACACAAACATACATTAACTACGAGTTCGACTTTGAAACTTCCCGTTTCAATGCTAACGAAAACAATTTTAATACGGGTTATTCCCAAGCGCCATCAAAAATTTGTTTGGAAAATATAAGAAATCCATACATCAATTCCTATACTCCTCCAAAGACCAAATATTATAAAAGATATTATCGAATCAGAAATGAGGAGATCCGTAGACGAACTAAGGCAGCCGATATAGCCCGAAGAATTGCTAAACATAAGTGGCAGTGGGCAGGGCATATCGCTCGAAGAACCGACGGCCGTTGGGGCAGATCGGAGTGGCAACCGCGCACCGGAAGACGCAGTGTGGGCAGGCCTCCAACAAGGTGGTCCGACGATCTGGTGAAGATTGCAGGTAGCAGCTGGATGCGTGCGGCGCAGGACCGGACGTGGTGGGGATCCTTGGGGGAGGTCTTTGTCCAGCAGTGAACGTCTTTTGGATGATGATGATGATGATGACCATTTTTTATCACGGAGGAGCATGAAAATTAATATATTTGTATTATTTCTGGGGAGGACTTTGGGCCATTTTGTTGTGGGAGAATGGGAATAACCTTTAACATAAACACAATTAGAAAGATAAAGCTAAGTCTATACTGTTTTAATTGACAAACGCATTAAACATACATTTTCATAATACATACAAACACAAACATCACGGCGTATTCCCACAAGTGGGATAGACAGAGCAACAAGTAACAATTAATTACGTCATGCTGAAGTCACGTTTAGCAACAAGTGATCAGATAGGATTTTCATAACAGTACCTTTCAAATTATGGTTTAACTTATAAAGCAAATGTCGATTTGAATACGTACCCACTAAATATGGTTAGATTTAATTATTGTGGGAATAATATGAGTACATAAACACCGAAGTTATAAAAATAGACTGCCTCACGGTAATCGAACCCGCGTCTCTCGATATCCGAGCGGCTAACTTGTAACATACCGAGACATTTGTTTAATTTAGTACGTACATCAAAATGTTTAACTTTTACCGTCTCATTAATAAAAATGGCCAAATGTTACACCTCGGTTTAAAGTGACGCTGTCTCGTTTTTGTTAAAGAAGACAGATAGAGACAGCGTCAATTTAATCCTAAGTGTAACTTTAATCAACGTTTATTAATGACAGGGTTAGAGTGTGAGGAACTCGATGAGGTACCTAGTGGTGAACTCGATATGTGATTGTGGTGGTTATGAAACTCTCGTTAAGACGATCATGAGATGAAATGTAATAGTAAATTTCATGCTTAGTGAAAACAGTCCTAATGTTGCACATCCGGACAATCGTCGTCAGCGCTTTATCGAAAGGTTAGCAATTACACAGGAAATGTAAAATACTTTCGCTGCAAGTTTTCGCACTAATCGATAAACTAAATATTTTGCTTAAAATTTAAAAAAACAGAGGTTACAAACATTGCTTCAATTTTGTAATTACTTCCTTTCTTGCTACTAATAACACATATTTATTTATAACATTGTAATACTTATTTAATTACTTTTGCTTAAACGTACACTCGTTAAAATATAACAGCTAATGTAGTGGTTAGGTAGGTACTTGACTATAACGCGAAAAAGGCTCAGGCTAATGGTTTGATGAATGCAAGCATTTATGTGTACATCGTATAGGTAACGGTTTGTAGTACAGAAGGTTACGCTACCGATTAAGCTTGCTTTACTTAGATAATGTATGTGTTTATAATAAGCCCAATATGTACCTATTTGGTTTGTAATAAAAGCAATAATAATAAAAAAAAAATTTGGAATTAACAGTTTTTACATACGGTGTTATTCTTGAAAGTAAAAACTAGCACTAATAGTTTAATTGTATACAAGCAAAAAAAAAAAAAAGTTGATCACTCCTGCTTAGTAAAATTGCTGTTAAACACTTTTCTCCAATAAATACCCGAAAAATGGTAGTTGTCGTATCAGTGCTTCCTAAGTCAGATCGACCACTAGTACGCCTAAGCTACGCCTAAGTTTTTAATATTTAGTGCTTCGGTACTCTGACATCGCTACGAGAATCATCCAGAAGATATACACCGAAACAATGTTCGTAAGTTTTAAATATTTTTATTTTTCTATTAGCAATGTTGTGTTTGCTCGACTTCGTATATGTTTTGTAAGGTATGTCAACGGTTGATCCCTTCTGCATCTGCAACCGTTAGCACCGCCAAACCGCAGTGGGTGTGCGTGGTGGGCTATGGTCCGTTCTCTCTATGTCATCATCATCATCATCATCAGCCTATAAACGTCCCACTGCTGGGCAGAGACCTCCCACGTGAATAATAGCACGGGGATATTAAGCCATAACCCACCACGCTGGTCCAATGCGGGTCGGTGGGTTTTAACGACTGTCATCTTACGACAACATCCGGGACCAACGGCTTAACATGCCTTCCGAAGCACGGATCTCTCTCTATGTGTAAAGAAGTTATTAAAGAAGGTCTGTAGAGGAGCAGTGACCTAGACCAGCAAATGTTATTATTTAATCGTACTAGTATTTACTGTCATATGTTAAATGTTAATGTCACTAATATTTATTGTTATTTTAGGTCTGAAAGCAAGCAAGTTAAACGCTCTGCCAAGAAAAGCTGTGTGTTAGCCAATTCATTTGACTCGGACAACGAAAGCATAAGGTAATTTGCGTTGATTACTTTTAAAACCTGTTAATATATTTTATGTTATTTCGTATATCGTCAATATTAATAATTAGTTTTTAATTACATTTCTTATCTTTCTAGCTCTAAGAAGAAATGCCTGTACTCGTCGTCGGTGCCTAAGACTTCAACAACGATTGTGAAAAAACAAGAAGGGTCTAGCTCCGCTTTAGACTGGTTAAATGATTCAGAGTCAGATAACGAAGTTTCGCCGCCTCCACGCAAGACAGACCAGACCTTCGACAGTGTACTAACGCGACGAGTACCAGGCGGGGTAACGCGTCGGACTGCGAAGCTCGACGGTGAACTGGTGGCGGAGCTGCGTCTCTACGACGCTGAGGAGGTGCGTAGCCTCACCGGTCTTGAAAGGTGTGAAAAGGCAATAATTTGGGTTCGACTACAAGGCGAAGCTGAGTCTCCTGAATTGTTGACTATAAAAAAATTCATAAAATTAGCCAAATCAAAATTTACTGAAGAGGGGGTATTCTTTAGTGATAAAAAGAAAAAATAGTCACAGTCAGCTAGGTACTACATATTAACTAGTTACACTCTCTTCGGTAAATTTTGACTTAACTAGTTTTACTTATATATTATATGTGTGTTAGGTTTTATACATTTTACTTAAAAACTACTTTAACCTCTTGTAATTTTTTAACACAGTGAAAACAAAATCATAATGGTTAAGACTATATTCTGTTCAACTTGCAACTTATCCGTTAAAAATAATGCTTTCTCTGCTCATTTAAAAAGTATTTTACACAAAAATAATAGTTCTGTAATTGAGAGCGAGGGTATCGAACAAGTGCATAGCGCTCTTCGCGGTCGCATAGCGTCGTACCGTGTTCAATGCGAGGACGTTGAAGAACGTATGCATGTGTTTGCTCCTGCAGATTTTTTATCGCAATTGCGCCTCCGCGTGAAACTTTTACTCTCAGCCCGAATTGAGGCTTATACAAACCTTAAAGTAAATTTCGAATTGTTTTCTGAATTTTTTCTGCATAAGGATGACTCGATTTCAACGAAATCTTTTGCTACTGAAAACATTATCTTACATAAAAGTTATAATTTTGATGCTATGTATACAAACATTAGCCATAAAATTTGTAAAAAAGTTGAAGAATTTGAGGAAAGAGATAGTGGTTGGGCTTACTTACGAAGCTTGTATCTAGAAGTAAATATAAACAAATATAACCCGTTGAGAGCCTCAGGTTACTTAGATTTACCTAACGCTATAAAAAACAAACGTGCATGTATCAACATTAAAAATTCGGATGATTACTGCTTTTTATGGTGTGTCATGGCATCACTTTTTCCTGCAAAAAATAACGCAAATCGAACCACCGCATATCCGCATTTTGAAAGTGTACTTAAAGTTAAAAATATGACATTTCCAGTAGGGTTCACAGATATAAGAATTTTTGAAAAGAATAATCCCAACATAAGTATTAATGTTTATGGCCTTAAAAATAGCAGTAAGGTTGTTGGACCTCTGTACAAATGCGAATTACGTAAAAGACATCACGTCAACATGCTTTTTCTCGAAAATGGAAAACGTACGCATTACTGTCTAATTAAAGATTTAGCTAAATTACTTCGCAAGCAGTTAACTAAACATCATTCCAAAATATTTTTATGTGAGGATTGTATGATATTTTTTGATAACAATCTTAAACTCGAAGCCCACGTTTGCAGTGGTGTAGCAACAATTTTACCTAATCAAGGAACTCGAATACAATTTGAACATTATGAACGCATGCAAGACATGCCTTTCGTTTTATACGCAGACTTTGAATCTTTGTTAGAGCCAGTTGAACCAAATTCTGAAACAAGTTGCACAACGATTACGCAAAAGCATGTACCAGCTGCATTTGCTTACTACGTTGTATGCTCCTACGACAGCTCCCTTAATAAATATGTGTCTTATCGAGGACCTGACTGTGTGAATAAATTTTTTGATAACCTTCTATCTGATATAACTGTAATTTATAATATTTTGCATTCATCGATCCCTATGTTCTTAACAGATAAAGATAGAACCAATTTTGCTCAAGCTAAAAACTGTTATCTTTGTAACAAAATATTATTTGACGACAAAGTAAAAGATCACTGTCATCTTACTGGACGATATCGTGGTGCAGCTCATTCTTATTGTAATATAAAATATTGTTTGCCTAAGTTCGTTCCCATATTTTTTCATAATTTAGCTGGTTACGACAGTCATCTTTTCATACGACAGTTAGGAGAATTATCAGGTAGGATACAAGTGATTGCAAAAAATAAAGAAAATTACATATCGTTTACCAAATTTTTTCAAATTAGTAACGAAGCTATCATACCTGTTCGTTTTGTCGATTCTTTTAAATTTTTAGGCACAAGCCTAGAGAAGCTAGTTGCAAATTTAAATACAAATGATTTTAAACATCTATCTTTTTTTTTTCCTTCTCAGGAACATTTTAATTTACTTAGACGTAAAGGGGTTTATCCTTACGAATACGTCACTACTTGGAGTTCTTATGATGAAGAAGAAATACCTCCTTATAAATGCTTTTTTAGTAAATTGCACAATTGCAACGTATCAATAGTAGATTATGAACACGCAAAAAGAGTATGGCAAACCTTTGAATTACGGAGCCTTGGAGAATACACTGATTTATATCTTAAGTCAGATGTACTCTTACTAGCGGACGTCTTCGAAAGTTTTCGAAAAACGTGTAAGACGAATTATAAACTGGATCCTTCTTTTTACTTAACAGCACCTAGCCTAAGTTTTGACGCTATGCTATTAAAAACAGATGTTAAATTAGAATTAATAAATGATTTGGAAATAATAAGAATGATACAAAAAGGCATACGCGGTGGTATATGTTTATGTTCTACAAGATATTCGAAAGCCAATAACAAGTACTTACAAACTTATGACCCCGCAAAAAGTGATAACTTCCTTGTTTATATTGATTGTAATAATCTTTATGGTTATGCTATGTGCGCTTATTTACCTCATTCAAATTTTAAGTTATTAAGTGAACTAGAAATTTCAAAAATTGATTTTCATAATATACCCATTGACGGGGACATTGGCTATATACTCGAAGTAGACTTAGAATACCCTTTCCATTTGCATAATTATCATAACGATTTTCCATTCTGTGCTCAAAAATTTGCTCCTCCAGGATCTAAAACTTCGAAATTGATACCAAACTTATACGATAAGTTTTTTTATGTCATTCATTTTTCCCATCTGAAAACATGTCTAAAACATGGTTTATTGCTAAAAAAAATACATAGAGTAATTCAATTCAATCAGAGTCCATACTTAAAACAGTACATTGATATGAACACTGAGTTACGAAAAAAGGCCAAATCTATATTTGAACAAGATTTCTTCAAACTTTTAAATAATAGTATATTTGGTAAAACACTAGAAGACACCGAGAAAAGGGTCAGCGTGAAGTTGGTTAATAAGTGGAATGATGAAAAGAATATAACAAAGAAAAGTTTCGGTGCTGAGCAACTAATAGCTCGACCAAATTTCCATAGTGCTACTATTTTTACAGAAAATTTTATAGCTGTTCAAATGAAACCCGAGACAATTACTTTAGACAAACCCATATATATTGGCTTTTCTGTATTAGAAATATCCAAAAGTCATATGTTTGATTTTCATTACTCTATTATGAAACCTTTTTATCGGGAAAAATTAAAGCTTTGTTATACGGATACTGACAGTTTTCTTTATTCAATAGAAAGCAAAGATTTTTATACAGATTTAAAGTTGAATTTCCTTAGATATTTTGATACTAGTAATTATCCATTAAATAACTGTTACGGTATACCTGGTCTTAACAAAAAAGTACCAGGTCTTTTCAAAGATGAACTAGGTGGAAATTTAATTTCTGAATTTGTTGGTTTACGATCAAAATTATACTGTATAAAAACAGTACAAGAGGAGTTAAAAAGGGCTAAAGGTATACAGAAACAGGTTTTGAAAAACGTACATTTCGAAGATTACAATAACGTATTAAACAAAAATACTTTTTTAAGAAAGAAAAACATAATTTTTAAATCCTTAAAGCATGAAATATTTACCCAAGAACAGAACAAGATAGCTTTGTCAGGTAATGATGACAAACGCGTAATATTAAAAAATAAAATATCTACTATGTCTTGGGGCCACTGGGATTATATATTTTAGCAATTATTTTTTTCACTGTGTTTTTAAATTCTATTATTTAGATATATGACTATGATTTAGATATATTATATTAGAGTTATATTATACTTAAGGCTTGAGAAATAAAAAAATGTATTATTATTTATTACCATTACTAAGATTCATTGGTTGAATTTAAAATAATATTAACTTTTTATAAACTATTGTAACCAGTTTTTCAATATACTTAAGTAGGTACATATAATGAATATTTTGATTTATAAAAATTGTTAAAAAATATGTAAGTTGTTGCTTTTGCTCAGATTCATTTATTGTTTGAATAGGAAATCTAACTTAGATTATGAAATGTAATGTAAAATTTACTCTACCCAGCTGTATTAATATACCTAATAAAATATAAAAGTAACCGACTAACTTGCATTTTTATTTAATTTATTATATATCTTTGTATAATAAATCATTGACGGTAAATAAGTAAGAAAATTCTAACGCAAACAAGTTTGAACAAGTCAAATTCAGAGTAGGTTGTACTCTTCTGATTATAAGGTAATATGAAACCTAATTAATACAAATCAGGTCACGTTATTGGCAAGTTAATCATTCTTTAATAATATCAATTCTTTCTTTTTATTTTGCTGAAATGTCCATTAATTACATGTTTTACTACCTATATTGTCTTGCTGTGTCATCATGTACATTAATATAAATGGGTTTCAAATTAGTTTCAATTTCAATTATTAAAGTGAAGGCGTCAGTAGTCCAGCTAGATAATATCAACATGGTAAGTTTAAATAATTTTGTATGATTATAAATTAATTTTATTTGTGTTGTAATTGTGTCGTTATTTGGTGAAAAGTGGGTTATGGTAAAGGACTGCTTTTGCTGTCCTCCTTGCGTAGTCGCTGACTAACCCTTCGGGGATAATAGTCGTGGTTTTATGTATGTAATAAACTATTTTATTTTATGTTTTAGAATACTCAAGAGAACCTGGTGTCGCTCAGCATCAACAAGGAGTTCGTACAACCGTCATCTCCCACTTTTGAACAGAACGCTCAAGATATGCTCGAGGGATTTACAGAGGAGTATCCGAATTGGAGAGCAGATGAACGGCGAGGCGATTCCCCGCTGTATAACAAGGTGGTGAATAATATCACCAAGAAGAGACTTCGAAAAAGAAGAAGTTATCTGAAGCATTCTCATTCTTACGTGATGAAAAGTACGCCGATTCAAGGTCGTCGATTAATTAAGATTGAAGTGGTGGACTTCGAAACAAATCATACTGATCCATTATTATCTGCGCAGTATGTGGTAACAGAGCATATTGACCCCATAATGGATCAAACAGAGGCTATCATTAGCAATATATCAAAAAAAGTTTGTGGATATAGTTATAGTTTTTAAGAAATTCTAAAATAAATATTATTGAATTGAATACTAAGATCGTTTCATTCACCCTTTTTACTTTTAGTAATTAAACAAAAAGATATTTATACACATTTGATTTATTGAGGAAAATACTTTATTACATTAATAACTCAATTAACATTTAAAGTGTACCACTTTTTTAGACACAGAACATTTTTTAAAGCACACATTTTTTTATGGTACTCACAATTAAATTTATTTACATCTACATGGTAATCACTATATAATTTTAAAAAGTTAGGACAACCTATTTCTTCCAACTCCATTATTTCACAATCTTGACATAGCTCGCGAACCCATATTCCTTTTTCCAATCCCTTTACTAATACCTTCTTACTGCTTAAATACGGAACTATTATTCGTCTAAATTCACGGTAATCAATGAATCCCTGACTCCATTTGAGCCCGCGATTCCTTTCTAACCACCGGATTTGCTTCTTTTCTTCATCTGTTAGGTTTTTAAAAGCATATGGTGGCTTAATTAAGAACGTCTGCGTATGGTTTTTAGTTGCTATTGATAACTCTTTTACAATAAAATTATTTTTCAAATCCTTAAATCCTTGCACATCCACTATAATAGTATCGTTATTCATGATAGCTTTTTCACAATGTTACTCAGTGGTTTATATTCAAATATGCAATCGTTCAGTATAAGGCAGTATGCAGCGGTCTGATCAGGTATCTCTTGATCTGTTTCGATTTCTACTCTTACGTCGATTGATCCCTTCAGCATTTCTTGTTGGCGAGAACAGTCAACAACGAATAAAGGAGCAATATCTTTAAACTCTTTTAAACTCGACAACGGTTCTGATCGACGTCCGTGATAATACTGCTGAAACCTTGCATACTGTTCGTATATTAATAAAAACTTGTTGTCAGAGAAATTTATGTTAAGTCCTTCGTAGGGGTAATATGATGAATTTAAAAACACTCTTACGTCACGAACATTGCAATGGTCGAACTCAGCCATTGACATTTGAGCATTATGTTTTCGGTTTGTTTGTAAGGCAATAATAACAAATCGAGGTTTCTCTGTTTGCGATGAAGTTTTAATAGCCCAAGTATGCTTACGTGTCTTGGGTAGTAACGGATATTCATACAAGTCCCAGTTACGAAACGCTAGTGTAATGGCTCGATCTTTTTCTAAATGCTTTAATAAATTAATTCTCTCTCGATCTGACACTTTAATATGTGGAACACGCCAAACGATTTTATTTATTGTTATATTTTCCACTATTTGCTCTTTACTCAATTTTATTGCATTGACATTTGTGTTGCTCCTCAACAGTACTAACTCATGTTTACAGTTAATTAAAACTTTTTCATAATCTTCTGCAAATCCTAATATTTTATTTAATGGTATGGAGACAGAGAAAACTCCGTTTGTAACATTGGTTATTCCTGCAGGAGACCAACCCCAAACTTTTGCACTTTTGGATTCATTTTCATTCAAAGACAAATAAGACTTCATTGTCGTTGTGATACCTGCATTTTTTATTTTATCTATTTCTATTCCATTTAACTCATATCGAATATCTTGGAATAGAAATAACGCAGGATTGTTTACAAAATGCACACTTGTTACCTTTTCTTTAGTGGTACTGTTATATACATCAGCTTTACCTTCAATATACAAAGTGCTGCGTGACGGCAACACATACAAATCTTGCTGATTGATTGGTATTCTTATTTCATCATTATTGTTGAAACTTGTTACATACGGCTTATACGAATGATATTCAAAACTCTCGATACTGTTATCGTATGACGTTGGCTGAGATATATTTAATATGTTCATTTTAACAAGCCTACTAGCTTTAGAAATTCTTTATTATTTTTAGTAACCTTCTTTTTTAAGTCAAACGGTGTTCTTTTACTTATTGCTCTTTTGGAACTGACTTGAACACCTGATGAGGTAGGGTTTTTATTAAAATTAATCATTTTTTTCTAAAATGTAAATAAAGTTGTACGTCTTCTCCACGTAAATTAATCTGTCTATTATCAGCGTCTAACAACCTAATATTAATTGCACTAATTGAACTTTGATTGACTGGAAAATAGATTAAGTTTTTAGGAATTTCAATAATTCTATAACCGGGTGGTACATTAGGCACAAACTCATAAATAATATGGCTTGCTTTCCCATTCACGAATGATCCGCTAACTACGTCACATTCGATGCGTACGATGGTTGTTGCTAAAATACTGACTGGGTACTGAGACTCACAACTTATATTTGCCTTAATTGTGTCGTTAGCAAAACCTAAAATTCTACCAATGGAATTATTTTTCTCGAAATGAACATCTTCTGAACAAAATATTTTGGTTTTGAGAGTATTATTATTACAAGTCAATTTTAATGCAGTGTTCTTAATGTTGCTTTTTAAAAATTCGCAAATATCTTGAAGTTCATATGATCCTTCAGGAATTTCGATGAACTCATTGATACCGTAATAAAACTTATTGTTCCTTTCGTCTATATTAGGAATAGAATTAAAAGTAGAAAAGTATATAAGTCCGCACTCATATTGCCCACGTAATTCTAAAGTTGGTGAATAGTTAGTTATTAATGAGGCTCCTTGCCCAGTTATGGATACAGTGAAAGACATTTTTATACTGTCAAGTTATTTTAATTGTAACCTATATAAATGATTTTTCCAATACTTTCTTAAAAATAATAAACAAAGATGACCACAGTTTACAGTACCGAAAGATTGATACTGTTTGTAATTATAATTAATGTGCCTATCTTTCAAATATTTTATTAATTCTAATGGAGGTTTTAAGTTACCAAAACTGTTAAAATATTCACAGTAATTATTTTCTTTTACATAGGCTACCCAATGAGTTCCAGGATTTGAAGAACTATCTAAATTAAGAATAGCACACTCAATTTTTCTTGGTTTTGAGGGTAACGTATCTCTCATAAAAACGCCACGAAAATATGGAATATCAACTGAGTGCTTTAATATATCTAAATTAGTAAGTGCTCGTTTGGGTAACCGTTTAATTAGTTTTTTGGAGGTTGCAAGTACAAGCCCGCTCCTTTTTTGTGAGACTTCAAATACAACCCTTTTCCAAGTGCAACAGCTTCCATCATCTTGTTATGTCGTTCTGATTCTTGAAGATTTTTTTGAGCGACCTTGTAATCGTTAACAGCCTTTGTTATACCTGCAGCACCCCCAGCGAGTGAACCAAGAGCTGATAAACCAGCAAAGATTGGTATGAGGGGTAACAACCCACCAGTTTTCGGAACAGGAATGCAGCGTGGGAAGCGTATTCCTTTTATATTAGAAAACACTTTTTTTGCAGCTGCATGCGCATATTTTATAGCCGTGCGGTTATCATTACATTTTATTTTTTTCATTTGCTTTTGAATTTTTTTAACACCTTTCATGAATGACCGCACTCCTGCTCCGGCTTTAAGTTTTGCTTTCATTGCATTTTTTACTATCCATGATGCAATCTTTTCTCCTTTCCCAGCATCTTTCGATTTCAATCTTTTCTTTGCCATATTTAAAAGTTCTAAATCGGCGTTTTGTCTAACGTTCCAATCTTTATTATTGTAAGCAATATCGTGATACAAGCAAGCTTCATCCAATTTATTTATTCCTCGTTCACCTCTTAGTAAGCGTTTTTTAAGTTTTGTTCCTGGACCACAAAACTGATATCCAGGTAAGTGTAACTCGAACGGAATGTTATCTATTAAATTGTTGACAATGCCGCTTCCTTCCTTCATTGATGTTCGTAAAGTGACTGTACAACATAATCAGGCGATATTTATATTAAGTCATTAATAATTTTCTGTCAACCCAACTGTTTTCACCATCACTGAGACCCAACCATTTGACAAAGAGTTTGTTTCCTTTTTTCTTTAAAACTTTTTCAATAAGATATATATCGGGAAATTGGGTTCTTTGCAGTTCGTATCCGTAAAAAGATCCTAAAATGATTTGCTTATGTTTGTCTTCTAAGTGGTATGTGACAGGATTTGTATGGTTAACTTTCACAACGTTGAAGATTTCTGTTGACCAGTTGGGAGTATAACCTTTGTAGAATTCACCTTTGTATTTACTAATCCGAACATGATCACCAACACGGTACTTATTTTTTTTCGTTATGTTATTATTTTGTGATTTGATGATGTTGTACTTTACAGTTGTCTGATTTCTTTTGTCAACATCAATAGGTTTAAATTTTGTTATACGATGAACAGTGTTATTATAGCTTTGTACCACGTTTTTCAAATTTTTATTTATCCACTGGTATTGACCGCATAAGCTAAATAGCTTATAAAGGTGACCTTTTAGCGTTCTAATTACTCTTTCAACAATTGCTGCTTTTTTCACAGAATAAGTGGAATAATGGTTAATGTCATATTTTTTCATCAACTCTTTAAAGTTTTCATTATAAAACTCTTTACCTAAATCTGTTTGCAAATTTTTTGGTTTCCGAGACGAATTCAATAATATATTTTCCATTGCGTTGGTGACATTAATTTTATCTTTACTCTTCAAAGGATTTGTCCAAACGTATTTCGATAAAGTGTCAATAACTACTAAAACATATTTATATCCTTTATTAAATTGTGAATACTTTTGAAAATCCATAAGGTCAGCTTGCCATGAATCATCTACTCCTTTTATAATTGTACATCGGCGAGGAAAATTTCTTCTCGCCGCTCTGTGAATTTCTTCTACTATATCTCTTTTACTCATTTTTGTTTGACTTTGCTTGAATCATACGGTCTATTTCTGTTTTTGAGTAAAACATAGTAGACAAGCGATTGGAAGTAGCTGATTCTAAGTTCTGGATGTAAATTTTTACACGACTATTAACTTTATTTATTTCATTCCTTAGATCTTGTACAGTTTTATCCAAATATGCCTTATTTACAGCTTCATCGTCCTTGTCTGGAGATGATAAACCTTTAAGTTTTGATGATTTTAAGTCGTATTCGCCCGTTTCGCACTTTTTTAACGTATCGTTTATGGTATCGATGTATTCAGATAACCTCAAACGTTTATGAATGTGATGACCGAATTTATCTATATTCATTATAATCTCGAAGCTTTGCTTACTGCGAGTATACTGCTTAATTTTCCCCGTGCTATTTGTTTATATTCCATATTTATGATGCCCGCTTCGCGCAGTTCTTCAATTATTGCAACGATTTCATTATCCAAACCCGTGTTACCAGCAGCTTTTGACGCAAGCAGTAATTTCAATCGTTCTATTAATTCATTTGGATCATCCCAATAAACTAAATCTGTATTTGTTTTAACTTTTTTTAAAAGATTGATACCTTTTCCCTGTGGAGGACTCTCAGTACTAGTAGGTTGTTTAGAGAATTTAAATAATGGTTTTATAATACTCATGTATTTAAACCCTTTATTGCTGTTTATTGGTTTGGCAGGATCAAAGTTACGTCTGTGTGCATTAGTATTGATAAGTAGTAGCTTGTAGTTTTCAAGGTCGTCATCTGTAATAACATCTAGATTTGGTACCTTTTTATATAATAGTTCTTTTAAGCCAAGAGTCTTTTCAAAAGTAATGTTTCCAACTTTAAGAATTCTACCGTCATCATGAACGCGAGTGTTTCCAAGCTCAAGTTTCCCTCGCTCATTTCTAATTCCAAAAGGTATGGCATTAAATACTTCAGATGACGTAGACCATGAGGAAGACTCATCTTGATTTATAATGTTTGGTGATGATTGGAGGGACTTAAAAGAACCTTTACTTACATCATGGTTCTTAAAAGGTGACGTAGTTAGGATTTTGTCTGATTTTTGTGGTGTGTCTTGATATTCCTCTTCATCTACACTATTAGAATCAATATATTCTTCACAAGAAGAATACGACTTCTCGCTTTCATTTTTCCTGTTTTTTTTTGATATGGGATCATAAAGCTTTACTTCCTGTAAGTTCTTTTCATCATTTCTATTCGCTAAAATGTTAAGAGGGTCAACAATAGGTTTAAATATTGTTTCCAGGGTAACGTTGTTAGAATTTTTAGCATCCTTTATTAAGTCTACCTTCCTTTTAACAGCTGATGCTGATTTTACAATTTGTTCTTTTAAATCTCTTTCCATTTCAATAAATAGGTTTCCTTTCAGCTTTAAGTCACAAATGAAAGTGATTTTATGGCATAATTACAACTGCTTTTGTACATTAATCTAATTCTATAAACGTATCAAATGTCTTCCTATAACATCCTTTGTTTCGTTCACAATCCTTATTTATTACAAGATAATTGAATGGTTTCTTCCAAACAGTTGAGCACATTTCTCGAAATTGTGACCAAGTCATGTCCGACCCTACGTGTTCATCATATACGTGTTTCAAATTTACATCGTCCTGCTTAAATAATATAATTAGGTTAGAATTGTCCCTAATAAGTTGTTTTGGTACTTTTGTATAAGTTTGATTAATATAAAAACAATCGATATTTTTATGACGTCCCATAGCAAAATAATCTCGGATGTGGTTTTGGTTTTCACAAGCAACATCATCAAATATAATAATCGAGTCAGACAAAGCATCATGTGGACTCAAAACTTCGGTGTTGTCATTATATTTATGATACGATGTACCTGCAACCATATTTAATACTTTTTCTAAAAATATGTATTTAGGTTGATACAAAGATTTTGAATAAACATAAAGGTTGCGGAACCGTGGACCATCTGTATGTAGTAATAAACTAATTACTAAGTTTGTCTTTCCACAATTCGAAGGGCCGCAAACAATACAACGGATACTGTTCGGCAATAAGTTGCCATGACGTTTTAACTCATTTGATGATGGTGGGCAAATGCATTTTAATTTTAATGACTGTTTTTGTTTAACAAATCTCATAGCAGCTGTTTTCTTATTGACCACAGTGTTTCGGGAGTTTCAATAAAATGACTTTGAAGCATAGCGCTTAAACATATATACGAGCGAATGGCAGTGATTTTCAAAAGTAATATTGGGACATTCTAGATCACTTTTTAACGACATTGATCGAACGTCAGTGAGATCAATGGAGTGAAAAGTGATCTAGAATGCCCAATATTACACTACTAATAGGTGCTGAAAAATCAATAGGGTTTTATATTTATATGTACATAACCGGTTATTGCTCTTCACTATCTTGAATGTCCCTAATTAGTTGACCACGACTGTATGTACCACGATTGTACAGTAAAGGTAAAACAAAGAACACGTGTAGATTGGGCTGCTTCATTAAGGTTCCTTTGCCTGCCCATAAAAGAAAAAAATAAAAAGTTTTTTTAATTCCTCTGTTACTAAAAGCAAAGGTTTATTTCATTTCATACAGCTAAATCATCAA